>NW_020869181.1:1049700-1054700 GCF_003789085.1 Penaeus vannamei
TCATTATCATTACTGTTATTGCTGCTACTATTATTCATTATCATTATCTTTATTATCCATATTATTAGAACTATTATCATCATTATCATTATCATCATTGTTATTGTAACTATCGTTTTCAACTCCTTTTTGTTCATATATTTGAAATATTTCAGTTTGTCCTTTTTATATGGTTCGCAAAAAGCACTGATAAGATGGTTAGTAGTAACATAAAATCATTTTGATCAAAGTAACCACTTGGAAATATGATAATGAAGATGATAAGAATGATAATAATGCATCCGATGAAAATGACGATGTTAAAAATGATTACGATGATAATCTTCATGATGATGGTAATGCCAATAACAACAACAATAATTTCAATAATAATTTTGAGAAAAAAATATAACAATAATAATACTGATAACAATAGTAACAGTAATGAAAATAACAATGATAATGATAATAACAAGATAAAGATAATAATAATATTGAAAAAATAATGATAACAATAATCATAAATGAAAATATAATAGTAATACCAATGCTAGAAATGATAATAATAACAATAATAATATTAATGCTGATAATGATGATGATAATGTTAAAAATGAGAATAATAATGTTAAAAATGATAATAACAATAATAATATCAATGCTGATAATGATGATGATGATAATGTTAATAATGATTATGATGATGATGATAATGATAATAATAACGCTGATAATAATAATGTTAGTACTAATTATATGATAACAATAAAAAATAATAAAAAGATAATGATAACAATAACAATAACAGTAATAAAGATAACAATAACGAAAGCAATGATAATAATAATGATGATGATGATATTGATAATATTACTAATGATAATAATAATATTATTGAGAATAATAATAACAGTAATAGCATTCATAATAGCATTAACAATGATAATTGATAATGATGTTAATACACTTGTTATTGTTATTACTGTTAATATTGTCATTATCATTCGTGTCATAAATTATCATAATTATATTTACTATTACTTTTATTACTATCCTTATTATTACTATTTTTATTCAGGTCAGGTCACTCCCGTAGCCTGTTGGACGTTGGGGCACTTTGATGAGTCCACAATTCTCCTCCAGCCCTCGCGGTCCCTCGCTAGTCCGACACAGGTCGCTGCACTTCGCTTCGTCCAAGCCACGATGTCTCTCATCCACGTTTTTCTTGGCCGCCCTCTGCATCTGATTCCTTCAACTGCTCCGTGCATTGTGTCATAGGCAAGAGTCCCAGACCGTCGTGTGATATGACCAAACCATTGCAGTTTTCGCCTTTTCGCCGTCTCCAAAAGGGGTTCGTAGATGCCAATCTGCCTGATGATTTTTTCTTTGACTTCATTGTTTGTGATTTTCTGCTTCCATGTAATTCCAAGTATTCTTTTGAAGCAGCGAATTTCAAATGCATTGATTCTCTTTTCCAGACTCTTGGTATAGGTCCATGTTTCACTTCCATATAGGGCGATAGATGTTATCAGTGACTTGAGCAATTTGATCTTTATTGAAGTATTTATTGAGCTTGATTTCCAAATTTTGTCCAGTTTTGCGAGCTGGTTTGTGGCAATCGCAAGCCTCTCCTTAATTTCATGTTCTGAAGTAACATCTTCATTTAGCGTTGAGCCAAGGTATTGGAACGTCTTCACTTCTTCTAACTTTGTACCGTTAACTGTGATCTCACTGTTATTGTCCTCATCTACCCGAGTTCTTGAGGTGACCATCGTTTTACTTTTTCAGCACTTATCTCCATACCATAGTTTCTTGCCGTTGTGTCTAATTTTTTTTGGTTTCAGCTAATTCCGCTTTAGATCCGGCAATGAGGTCAATATCATCCGCAAATCTAAGGTTTGTAATCTGTTTTCCAGATACTTTGTACCTGAGTAATTCTCAAGTGTGTCTGCCATGATTTGCTCTAAGAAAATGTTGAACAAACACGGGGAAAGGATACATCCTTGACGAACACCAACAGTAGTTTGGAACCACTCCAATGTACCACTGTTTGTCAATACGGCATTGCTATTATTTTCGTATAGAGATTCAATCACTTTAACCAATCCGGCATCCATGTTGTGCTTCTCCATTACTATCCACAGTGCTTTTCTCCATACTCTTGTCAAACGCCTTTTTGAAATCGATAAAATTATGATGTATCTCCATCTGGTGGTCACGATCTTTTTCGCCTAATATTCTGACATTTGCAATTTGTTCACTGGTGCTTCGTCCGCTTCTAAATCCAGCTTGTTCTTCAGCCAGAATGTTCTCCGCTTTCGTCTTCAATCTGTTGCTGATGACCTTCAACAACACCTTGCTCGGGTGACTGATAAGACTAATTGTTCTATAGTTGGTACATTTCTTCAGATCACCCTTCTTTGCAAGTGGCACTATTAATGATTTCGTCCATTGTGTAGGCCATTTTCCATTTTTCCACACCAAGTTGCATATTTTGTACAGAATTTCGATTGTACCATCTCCATATTTCAGTAGCTCTGAGAGTATGTTGTCAAAACCAGCAGCTTATCCATTCTTCAATGATCTCACAGCTTCTTCTATCTCAGTTTTCAGGATGTCAGGTTCATATTCTCCCTTGCCTAGGCCTTCTTGTTCCAATACATGTAAGATGTTACTGTCAGTTGAGATCGGGTAATTGTGAAGTTCTTGAATGTACTCAGTCCACCTCTTTTGAATTTTGATTGCTTCAGTTAGCAGTTTTCCATCTGCATCTTCAATTACTATTACTCTTGCTGCTCTTTCGTTGGTTAGCTCTTTAATTACTTTGTATGCAGTTCTTGAATCGTTTTTCTCGAAGGCTTGTTCACATTTCTCTTGCAAGAATTTTTCCTTTGCCCTTTTTATGTCTTTTCTTCCCTAGGACTTCCAAAGCAACTTCATTCCTTCAGTGAATAAGTCTGTCACCTCTTGTATTTCTGTCATTTCCAGCAGCGGTGCAAACTTCCCACCTATTTTTATTTTACAGGTTTCCAGTGTCTCTGCATTTTTCAGTCGGCTGGTGTTATATTTTATCCTCGAAGATGGGGGTCGTTGTATTTTCTTTAATTTCAACTTCATTGTTGTCATAGCAAGATTGTGGTCACTGCCCACATCAGCTCCTGGGAAAGATCTTGTTTTGTGACCGTTTATGCTACTAGAGCATTTCTTTTCAACCAGGATGTAGTCAATCTGGTTCTTAGTGATGCCGTCTGGAGCAACCCATGTCACTCTTCTTGATATCTTATGCATGTACTTTGTGTTAACAATAACCATGTTATGTACCTTCGCAAACTCCAACAACCTTAGGCCTCTCTCATTTGTGCATCCTAGTCCAAACTTTCCAGCCGTTCCAGGCCACTCTGCTTGTGCATCTGATCCTATCTTATTATTATTATATTACTCTTATTATTGTTACTATTATCATCATCGTTATCATCATTATTATCATTATCACCACTATCATTATTATCATTATTATTGCTATTCTTATAATTGTCATTATTATTATTATTACATTGTTATTATTATTACTATCATCATAATAATAATGATAATGATAAAAGTGATAATAACTATAATAATAAAGATGATAACTATAACAAGAAAGATAATGATATCAATGATATTGATAATGATGTTAATGATAATGATAATAATGATAATAATAATGGTAACAATAATAATTATAATAGCAATGGCAATCATAGTCATAATAATAAGAATAAGAATTATGATGATAATAAGAGTAATAATGATAACAATAACAATGAAAGAAAATAATAATGATAATAGTAACAATGATGATAATTACAATAATAATCATAATACTAAAAGGGATAAAGTCAAAAACAATAACAATAATGCTGATTGATAATGATAATGCTTATGACAATATCAAAAATGATGATAATAATAATAATAATGATGATATTAATGATAATAATAATAATGATAGCCATGATAATAACAATTATAATAATAATAATATTAAAAACAAAAGCAACAATGTTGGTGCTGCTGCTGATGATGAATAGTGATAACGATTATTTTCATAATTACTATTAATAATCTTGGTTATCATCATTATTTTTATTATTATTATTATCATTATCATTATCACCGTCCGTTTACTATAAGAACATGACTAACAACATTGATATAGTAACACTATCAGCACTGGAAGTGAGCATCACCATTATCACTAGCAACCCCCCCCCCTCCCCCAAGCCTGGCCGAAGAGTGGGATCCTGAAGCCCCTTGGATCCGCGGCGGGAAAGTGAGAGGTATATAAGACGCAGCGAGACGAGCTTCTGTGCTTCATTTTCACTCAGCCCTTGGCGACCTAGGGTTCAGCTGCCAGTCTGGAAGGAGGATTGCTGTTGCTGCCGCGAATCCGTTTCTTGTTCGTTTGCGGAACGAAAACAAAGTGAATCGCCGCCGCTTGCGTCCACGGGAAAACTTCTTTGGTTGAGGTCAGTGCGGAGTATTTGTGTCTTTTTTTACAAGGTAATTTGTTACTTTAGTCCTCTATTTCTTTATTTTCTGAATACGGGGTCATTTTACTTGCCAGTATTATTAGCAACACTGACAACAAGGGGCTTTGGCGGTCCAGGTAATTAGTCTATAGTTGCATTGGTCTCCAAAAGATGTTTGTGTTTCGTCTAAAGGTGTGAAATGTGGCTGAATCTGTATGGAGGCTGAGCTAAAACAAGATATATTGTAAGTTCCACTGATCTGAAAATCATGACAGGAATGTTTTCCCATTAATTCATCATAATATCGGGTGTAATAGATACAAACCAATTTCATTCCTTCTTTGTTTTAGAATCGTATTTCTTTTCGCGTCACTGAGAAACAAGTGCCGTTGATGAGAACTATAGAATGAAATATTTGTTACAATGGCCGGAGGTTCATATTTTATATGACGAAGCTGCACCGTCCCTGCCAGAGGATTGTTTCATTGTCTCTCATAATTTGTCTCC
>NW_020869181.1:1069700-1072200 GCF_003789085.1 Penaeus vannamei
AGAGTGGAAGGAAAGAGGGAGAAGAGGAAGCGAAGGAGGTGAGTGGTGGAAGGGGGCGGGAGGAGTAGGAGAGAGTAGGACGGGGCCAGGCGTGACTTGAACTCCCCGCAAGGCCTACGGCAGACTTCCCTTCAGTGCTTCGTTCATTCCGTTCATTCCTAAGCCCGTTAAGCCCTTCTCCCCGCCCCAACCCGCGTTCCCGATACACTCTGTAGAGAACGTTCAAACGTGGGCGGGTGGGCGGCCTTTGGGCGCCTGAGCGTGCTGGCCTCGTCTAGGGGATGCTGGGCGTGCACCTGAATCACTCATTGAAATGCAATATGTGTGTGTGAGCGCAAACGTAAACATATATATGCACACACACTCACACACACACACGCACGCACGCACATACACACACACACACACACACACACACACACACACACACACACACACACACACACACACACACACACACACACACACACACACACACACACACACACACACACACACACACACACACGCACGCACGCACGCACATACACACACACACACACACACACACACACACACACACACACACACACACACACACACACACACACATACACACACACACGTACATATACTCATACACACACTCATAAATATATATATATATATATATATATATATATATATATATATATATGTATGTATGTATGTATGTATATATGCTTACATTATATGCTGTGACGGTTTTTCCCCTTGCTTTGGATAATTGCAGCTTAGGTAAGGTGCAGTACCTGCATGCCTCCCTACCAGAGTTACGTGAAACCATAGAATGCAGGAGGTAGATAGACCTGCAAGGTTGATATTTCAACTAATGGTTGTAGGTCAGGCAGGTGATCTATGAAATTAGACCATGGCTGAGATCACCGTCCAGTAAGGACACTGCTCCTATGGAAGAGATTTGGGGTCACACTGTAGTATTTTCTCGTACTTGATTACAATGGAAACCAATCTTGCAATGTATTTACAGCCCTGTCAGTCAAAGCACAGACACAGATTCACAGTAGACAGTAAAATTTTGACACTCACGCGTCTTACTCACCCACTTAATTCCCATCAATGAACGCATGTACATCACTGTGCATGGATAAAAGATGTGCAGGCCAGGACAAGGAGCAATGCTTTTTAGTATAGTGCAAGGACAACAGGCTTAAGTCAAACAAATGAATTCAGAATATCTGAATGAATTACAAACGTCCTTTTCCGTTTCCTCCGAGCACGGCTCATTTCGCCTTCTCTCTGCGCAGGTGACCTTGGCTCCCTTGGCGATGCGGCTGGTGTTGGCGGGGCTGGTGGCGGCGCTGTCCGTCGCCGGCGCCGACTCCATCTTGGTGCTGGGCAGCGCTGCGGCGGCGGGCACCGGCATCTCGCTGGGGTTGGGCGGTGCCACCGGTGGCATCGCGTCTGGCTTGGCGGCTATTGGCTTGCTAGGTAATCCGCTGGTCGGCAGCTGGCCTCTGCCGCTGCGCTGCCAGGAAACAGATTTGTTGAGTGCCATTACCCCGCACTACGGGCTATAAGCGCCATATTGAGGGTATCATAATAATGAGAAACAAAAGAGTTACTTATGAAAGCTGACCCCACAGGACATTAACATTTCTGAATTTCCATTAACTTTGACCTATCATGGCAGCTGTTTAGCGTCTCTCCGGATGTTTTCTCACATGCCTCGCCTCTCCTTCGGCCGCCCGCAGGAGCGCTCAAGCTCGGTCTGCTGGCGCTGGCGGGGACGAAGGCCGCCGTCTTCGGAAAGGGCGGCGGCGGCTACGGAGGAAGAGGCTGCAGTGGCTACGGGGGCGGCTGCGGCGGAGGGCATCACAGCGGAGGTGGAGGCGGCCACGGCGGAGGTAGGACATGCCCAGGGGGCCTGTCGAGTGACCGGCTGGGCGACGAGAGGTTCCCCTCATTAGTATATCAACAAAATGCCATTGGGCTGACCCCTAATGTTAACCGTCTTTCCACGGATGTTCTCCGGCTGACATTCAAATGCTTCCCTGGATCCCGCGGGATAAACAGATTGAGATATTTATGCAAGCTGGAAGGACAAAACCGCCGTCCCGCGGGGGCGCCGAAATGTCTCTGTCTCGACTGCGATTTGCTTTTTCTAAGGAACTCGGAGACAGCGAAGGAAGGTGCAGTTCCAGTATAAGGAAATGCAGATTATTATTATCATTATTAATATCATTATTATCATTATTGTCATTGTTATGTTATCATTATTATTATTATTATCATTATCATCATTATTATTATCATTATTATTATCGTTATTATTATTATTATGATAATTATCATTATCACTATTATTATTAATAATATTATTATTATCATTATCATTAGTACTATAATTGTTATTCTTATTGCCACCATTATAATTAGTATCCTTATTGATATTCTTATCGATCATGTTATTATTATCATTATTATTACTATCATTGTTGTTATTGTTGTTATCATTATTATC
>NW_020869181.1:1097200-1099200 GCF_003789085.1 Penaeus vannamei
TTCTCTTTTTTAACTTTTGTTGGATTTCTTGGCTATCAACCAGCGGCATGTGGCCAAGGTTATTAAGCCAATGGATCCTATTTAATCTTTCAACCTAAATAAGGTCATAAAGTTTTGTCTCCCTTAGAAAAGCGATAACTCTACGTATTATTTTTTCATCATCTGATAGTATATTTATTGATGTGAATTCTTTCTTTATAATTCTGAAATAGTTTTTTAGGTGGCGTCTATATTCATTGCATTTTGGCAGGATGTTAACAAGTACCTTATTGTTAGGCTGGTGTTGCAGTCGAGACACTGTGGAGGGAAAGACTCTTCTATATATGGAGTGAGGTGGGTCAATCTTGTGGCATTGACCCTTAGGCGGGCCAACACCCCCTCCTCCCTTATGTTTTTCCTGTGGGCTGTGTCCCACATTTCTACGTCTTGTCTGACTTTATTTGTTATTTGCAGGTCAGTCCACTCACTTTGCCATAGGATCAGTTCAATTCAGTTAGATTTGCGAAGTCATGCTTCGCCAGGGCTTTTTCTCTGGAGTGGCCCGGCCTGTATTAAATATTTCTAGTTACCTCAAGTGGTTTCTCCGAACTGCATGCTTATCGCGGTGGTTGGATTGCAAGCAAGCGATCCAGTTGCCACGGGGTAAGCATGTTGCAGACCCTTTTTATCAGCCCGTCGGCTGTGGTGGGTGGTCCCTGTCTCAGAAATTGTGTGTTCACAATTCTGCAAGTAATGTAACAGGGTGGCGTTAAACTCGCCGCAGTGTTTGCATAACCTGGCAGTCTCATTGTCAATAATTTGCCAAGCGCATTGGTAACCTAGTCTTAGTCTGAATAGTATGGCTTCGGCACCTCTTTTTGTGTTTGGAGGAAGGGCCAGTGGCTCATAGCCTGAAGCATGGGGGCATACCCCTGCCCTTTTCAGCTAGTTTGTCAGCAAGCTCGTTCCCGTGAATGCCGATGTGGCTTGGGACCCAGTTAATAATAATTCTTATACCATGACTGAGGATTCTTTGGGCTATGTTTAGTACTGTTGTCAGGAGATAGATGTTGTCAAGGGGCATGCTATGCTGTAAGCTATCAATAGTTGCTCTTGAATCTGTGTGAATAACGTGTCCTGCCCTTAGGGACGCGTGTAGGGATCCAGTCGGCCGAGGAATTACTGGGTTAACTACACGTGCATTAATTTTTTTTTAAATGCAATAAAAAAAAATGAATAATAGGACGGTTGCAGATCTCGTGAAGGAACCGCAGCTCGCTGATGGAAGCGGTAGCGGGAAGCGAGGAGGGTCCCGACGAGAGAAACAAACAAAAAAAAACTACTATGATTCTGTACTGCAACTACGCCGGCGCTGCACTGTGCGGGCCGCAGTTAAGTGTAAAAATATTAAAATGAGGGGTCATGAGTTTATAGATATAATAGTATTTTGTATATAATCTTCAAGGTCAGTAATTTACCCCCATCTTTTATATCTCTTTCACTGGCCTCACAAACCACAAAATTCTCTTTGCACTTCTATACTTATCTTATGTATATCGTGGTGGTAGAGGAACAACAACCCAAACTGGACGGAGAATCCCGGGGTGGAAGACAAAAAATAAGACGTACTGAGCAGGACCTTTGTTCCTGTCAGCGCCGGAGCCCCTACTGACTCCGCGCTGACTCTCACCTAGCCACCGTGTTTTTCGCGGCTCACTCGAGTGGTAGTTCGAGCCTAAGGGAGTCGTTAGACTGCCCACTGGTATATTGCGTAGTAAAAATGGTACCGATATAATTAATATAGTAATGTAGATTTCCGCTTCACTACACGCGTGTGTCAGGGCTTCCATTATCGCAACCGTTTCAGTTTGGAGCGTTGAGGCATTGTCAGTGACTCTAATGGATGCTGCGAAGCCAGTGCCTGCAGTGTGGTTTATGGGATCCACGGATCCGTCCGTGTAGTAGGTTATGCTACCAGGAGGAGTTATTTGATCAATGACCCTTTGTGTTAGATTAGGTAT
>NW_020869181.1:1106800-1119300 GCF_003789085.1 Penaeus vannamei
TGTACACATTATGAGGACTCTCCTATTCAAGATAAGTTCTCGTGGAATCTCTGCAATATCATTATCTAATACATAGCGACATCGGGTAATTTGTGTGGTTACAGTGTGATGTAAAAAGTGCTAGGAATGCTATATACGTGTTTGATCCCAATTTGCAATGGTTGATAAGAAAAAGGGAGTATCAACCCGTAGTAACCAGGGAGAGGATCAAACAGATTCTCAGGACGAAACTCAAATGGCCGCTCAGCAGCCAGAAGGAGAATTACAAGCTATGCTGGAGCACTTGATAAACCAATTGGATGAGTTGCGTGCAGAAGTTCGAGAAGTAGGTTTTCGGAATAACCAGCTCACCTCAGAATGTGCAACGCTCCGTGAGGTTGTTAATCGGCACATAGAACGAGATCCAGCCCCGAGCATTTCAGGCACTTGTCAGTCTACGACCGACAATGACTCTGACCACAAAATAGGTCAAGGGATTGTCCATAGCACACACACAGTTGTCCAGCCAAGGCAGAGTCGAATTAATCTGCTGCCCCGCATACTTGATCCTGAGCCACAAACACTACTGATGGTGTCCAAACCTCGAGCACGCATTTCAGTGTTTGAAGCCAAAACACCAGCCTCTAATGCATTACATTAGGAACAATGAAATTGATCACTGGATCTGGCAGATAGAACTGCAGGTTGCCGATAGCAACGCTAGAATCCGAGCAGCAAGGATCCATTGTAAGGGAGATGCAGAAAGAGTAATCAACTCCCCACTGTTTGTTGGCATTTCTGAATGGGTATCATTTGCCCAACGATTACGGCAGAAATTTTGCGGCACAACTACCACCTGAGTTTTTAAGGCAGCTATCCAGTAAGAGAGAGAACATAAAGTCCACATGACTTATTACTTGATATAGAGAGTGCAGTTCTGTCTGGTTGGAAGGACTGCTTGGGTATGGCAGATCGGCCAGAGGAGCTAGTCAAAAGAACATTTATTAAGGCCCTTCCATTTTGGTTGCAAGAAAGCATTGCAGGCCAAGAGCATGGAAACACAGATGAGCTTGCATCCATTGCAACTCGAATTTGGGGCATACGCCAAAGAGCTTGTACAAGGTACAGATTGAAGCACTCGGTACAGTTCCCAAGGCCCCCTAACCCTGAACAGGTAAAGACTGCAGCAGTTGGTGATCAACCATACTGTGCATTCCATCGTCAACAAGGCCATAGCACTCGTGATTGCCAAGAAAAGCCTAAAGGCTATGTTTGCTGGAAATGTGGTCAATCGGGATACAATCGCCAGCAATGTCCCTTTCGAGGAAGTCAGGCCAGGCAAGGAGCCCAAACTGAACCTGACATTGCCCAGAGAATGGGCTCATCAGGAAATTGTACAGGGAACTAGGCAAACAGGTAGGCCCATGGTTCAGTTGTGGGTGACAAGAAACAAGTCTCGATGAAACACCAACTTAAACCTAATAGGAAGCTTTTAGGTGTATAAGGAACTAAATTGGACATAGAGTGTGAGGCGGATGACCGGGTATGTTTATCGGCTGAAAAGTCGTTTGCTCACGGTATGCATTGTTGACGGTATAAAGTTTCCTGGAGATATGCTTATTGGTATGGATATCTTAAGCTGGGCCAATTATACTCTATTTCAGAGAAAGTATCCACCCTGTAATTTTCTTTATATTGATGGGGTCAAATTACCAGTGACTTTTACTGATAGCCCAAGTCTAGGTATAATTGTTTCTAAAAAAGCAAAGACGAACAACATAGACACAGTCGAAATAGTTGTCATGCCAAATACTGTTATGACTCCAATTAAAAGTACTATACCAACATGGGTCGTTAATCCCGGTAACCAGCCACTAAAGATTAAGGGGGAACCATGCTGGCTGAACTGAGTGATGTGCAGTCTTCGGAATATATTATCATGCCTACCTTATCAGATAAAACCATTAAAAACGATGCCTGTATCAATCGAAGTATATCTGACACAGTTTAAGTGTTGATTTTCCTGCTCCTCGTCCTTCAGTTGCTGACTTGCCTGCGTCTGGTCCTTCGGGTGCTGACTTACCTGCTTCTGGTCCTTTGGGTGCTGACATACCTGTGTCTGGTCTTTCTGGTGCTGACATCCCTGCGTCTGGTCCTTTGGTTGCTGACTTACCTGCATCTGGTCCTTCGGGTGCTGACTTACCTGCTTCTGGTCGTTCGGGTGTTGACTTGCCTGTTTCCGGTCCTTCGGGTGGTGACTTGCCTGTTTCCGGTCCTTCGGGTGTTGATTTGCCTGTTTCCGGTCCTTCGGGTGTTGACTTGCCTGTTTCCGGTCCTTCGGGTGGTGACTTGCCTGTTTCCGGTCCTGACTTGCCTGTTTCCGGTCCTTCGGGTGGTGACTTGCCTGTTTCCGGTCCTTCGGGTGTTGATTTGCCTGTTTCCGGTCCTTCGGGTGTTGACTTGCCTGTTTCCGGGCCTTCGGGTGGTGACTTGCCTGTTTCCGGTCCTTCGGGTGTTGACTTGCCTGTTTCCGGTCCTTCGGGTGGTGACTTGCCTGTTTCCGGTCCTTCGGGTGGTGACTTGCCTGTTTCCGGTCCTTCGGTGTTGACTTGCCTGTTTCGGTCCTTCGGTTGATTCGGGTGTTGACTTGCCTGTTTCCGGTCCTTCGGGTGTTGACTTGCCTGTTTTCCCTTCGGGTGTTGACTTGCCTGTTTCCGTCCTTCGGGTGTTGACTTGCCTGTTTCCGGTCCTTCGGGTGTTGACTTGCCTGTTTCCGGTCCTTCGGGGTTGACTTGCCTGTTTCCGGTCCTTCGGGTGTTGACTTGCCTGTTTCCGGTCCTTCGGGTGTTGACTTGCCTGTTTCCGGTCCTTCGGGTGGTGACTTGCCTGTTTCCGGTCCTTCGGGTGTTGACTTGCCTGTTTCCGGTCCTTCGGGTGGTGACTTGCCTGTTCCGTCCTTCGGGTGTTGATTGCCTGTTTCCGGTCCTTCCCTTGCCTTTCCGGTCCTTCGGGTGGTGACTTGCCTGTTTCCGGTCCTTCGGGTGTTGACTTGCCTGTTTCCGTCCTTCGGGTGTTGACTTCCTGTTTCGGTCCTTCGGGTGGTGACTTGCCTGTTTCCGGTCCTTCGGGTGTTGACTTGCCTGTTTCCGGTCCTTCTGAACTTGCCTGTTTCCGGTCCTTCGGTGTTGACTTCGGGTGTTGACTTGCCTGTTTCCGGTCCTTCGGGTGTTGACTTGCCTGTTTCCGGTCGTTCGGGTGTTGACTACTTGCGGTCGTCCGGGTGTTGACTTGCCTACTCCCAGTCCTTCGGGTGTTGACTTGCCTGCTTCTGGTCCTTCGGGTGTTAACTTACCTGCTTCCAGTCCTTTGGGTGCTAACTTGACTGCTTCCTGTCCTTCGGATGTTGACTTACCTGCTTCTGATCCTTTGGGTGTTGAGTTACTTGTGTCCAGTCAGAGTGCCACTTGCCCGTTCTTAATAGTAATATTCTCAGCCACTCTATTAAGCCCTCTGAAGATTTGGATGTTAACCCACAGTTCGACTTTGAAGAGGGTGACTTTGACCTGCAACATGATCAAATGGATTTTGGGTACACTGCAGATGAGTTTGATGTTTTCCCAGAGTTAACTTTTGATCCCTTACCTGCTGGTGACTCTGACACCTCTCTTTGAGGAGAACCATCCCACTTTCTATCTGAAGTTATACCCATGCCTACAGTTGCAACATAAATGAAGGAAGTACAGGTTGGTGCGATTACTTCTCCAACACTCACTAACCTGATAGCTCCTGCTAAAGATGGTCATGAGGAAATTCCATTATTGGATCATCTGGATGAGAGTGAGAAGAGGAACATCCAGAACCTCTTCCAAAAGTTCCCTGGTTTGTTTAGTACAGACACCTTGGATATAGGTACCATTCCCGATGTTACACATTCAATACCAACAGAAAATGCCAAACCAACTGTTAACAGGTAGTGGAGGTTACCGCATACAGCACACATTACAATTCGAGAACAGTGTGATGCCATGGCTACAGCTGGTGTCATTGAGCCTTTAACTAGCCCTTGGCTAGTTGTACTTGTGAGGAAGAAGAATGGCACTGTACGATTCTGTGTAGACTTCCGCACTATTAATGCCCTTACAACAACTGACTCATACCCATTACCACAAATTCAGCAAGTGATTGATGACCTCCACCGAAGCTGTATTTTTTCATCCTTGGATGCCCACTCTGCCTATAGGGCTGTTCTAGTTAAACCCCAAACCAGCCTTCAGTGATGGAGCTCGTGTCTGGCAATTCAAAAGGATGCCATATGGTTTGAAAACAGCTCCTCAAACATTTCAACGGATCATTAATTTTATACTGTCATCTGTGTTAGGTCGCCATACAGCTGCATACCTTGATGTAGTCATCTTTAGCAGAAGTATGGAGGAACATTTGAACCACCTACAGGAAACACTGTCCCTATTACATTGAGCGGGGTACTTTTAAACCCCACCAAATGTGAGATTTGCTCAGGAATTTCAAATTTCTGGGATTTGAGGTGTCGGCAGAGGGAATCCTTCCTGATCCAGACAAAGTACAAGCCATAACAGAGATGACATACCTTAAAGATGTCCGTGGCATTAGGAGGTTTTTTGGCGCTGCAGGCTTTTTCCGACGATACATCGCCAATTTTGCTAAAATGGCAGCTCCGTTAACAGCTCTGACTAGGAAAAATGCAAAGTTTACTTGGACAGGTGAGTGCCAGCAAGCATTTGAGTCTTAAATCAGCTTTGATATCTGTGGGTGGGTGCTTCATGCGCTGGGTGATGTGAAGCGATGGAGTGGTAGTCTAGTTAGTGTTTATAGCTTTTGCATGCCTTCTCGCTTACAGCTGCCACCGCTGGCTAGCCTTGTGCGAAAAAGGGAGCAGCTCTGCATAAGCCTCCCCCTGCCAGTGCATAGCCTCTCCATCATCGAGACTCCCTGCAGTGCTTCCTCATGGCCTCCCATGGAAACTGGGTACAATGCGGTTCCAGGCTAAACTGAGGGGGATCTCAGAGCAGCAGGAGGCCCCAGAGGTTCAGGGTCATGGCCCACCGGCGTGTGGACACGCCCTGGCCCTGTACCAACTTCTGCCCCCAAGCCCCCTTGGGTTAATGGGAGGCTCGGGGGAGGTGGGCCTTGCCAGTCCTCCTCCCCCCAGATATAACCAATCGGCAGTGCCACTAATAAACGGAAAGGCTGGGAGGAGGGGAAAAGTCCCTCCCACCCAGCAAGTGAGGCGGACTGTGGGCCCTGCTGGGAGGGCGACTGCTGGAGCGCAGGCTGGGAACGGGAACTACTCATCTCGCCTGCGCTCTGGTGGCCGCCAGCCCAGAGTGAAGCTTGTGGGGGAAAGCCCTCGGGAACCCCACAGGTGGATGATGGGGCACGCAGCCCGCCACCCCCTTTTATATGGGGCAGCGTTGGTGCGGGTGGCAGAGGTGGCATCCACCTAGAGCGACTGCCAGAGGCTGAACCTCAGGCGAGAATTCAGGATAGGGGCTTGGAACGTCTGTTCTTTGCGTCAGGATGGTCGGTTGCCTCTACTGTCGAGGGAACTGGGGAGGCTGAGAGTTGAGGTGGCTGCTCTCTCGGAGGTGAGGAGGCCTGGCAGCGGCATGACCTGTGTAGGTAGCTACACCTATTACTGGTCGGGCCGCAGCGACGGCCACCATCTCCAGGGAGTAGCCATTGCCACCTCCAGCAGACTCCAGCCCTCGGTAGTAGAGGTTACTCCTGTTGATGAGCGTATAATGGTATTGAGATTGAAGCTATCTTTTGGCTTCATGTCTCTTATTGCTGTGTACGCTCCTACCGATGTTTGTAAACTTGACGTGAAAGAGATGTTCTACGCCAAACTTACATCTGTGGTAGACAGATGTCCCCGGCGAGATATTTGCATTGTTCTGGGTGACTTCAATGCGGTATCTGGCTGTGATCGAGCTGGCTATGAGATGTCTGTCGGTCCCCACGGTTCAGGAACTGATGCCGGTAGCGAGAATAGCCTCCTTTTCCGGGACTTTGCTAGGTCCCAGAAATTGAGGATTTCTGGCTCCTAGACCGGCACCCAGACCCACATCGCTGGACATGGTACAGTGATGTGGGTAATGCAGCCAAGGAGATCGACCACATACTCGTTAGCACTCGGAGGATCCTTCAGAATTGCAGGGTGTACAGGAGTGCTGAGTTCTGTGGTACTGCCCATAGATTGGTTGTGGCTACCCTCTGGGTCCACTTCAAAACTCCCCAGCGGTCAAATGATCACCCTAGAGTGTTTCATTTGGACAGGCTGAAGGAGGGGGAGTGTGCCCGCGGGTTTGCTGAGGCAATCTCTGATCGTTTCGCAATGCTTGACAGTCTGACAGACCCTGCTCTTCTGTGGGATTCCTTTAAGCGTGAAACGCTTGATGCAGCTCAAGATACGATTGGTGTACGCCCGAAAGCAGTACAGAATTCCATCTCGCAGGAGACACTGGAAGCCACAGATGCATGTCGTGCGGCTTGTCTGACAGGGGATCGGGAATTGCACCGTTCTCATGTGCCCAGAACTCGGTCCCTGTTAAGAAGGGACAAGGAACAGTTTATTAGGAGTCTTGCAGAGGAGGTAGAAGGCCATTTCTTAGTAAATGACCTTCGTCCTGCATACCAAGCCCTGAGAAAGCTGAACTCCAAGCCCTCTTCATAGGTGACAGCAGTTTGCTCAGTAAGTGGTCAGATCGTTTCAGATCCTGTTGCGGTGCGGGAACGTTGGGCTGAGTATTTTGAGCAGCTGTACCAGGTTGATCCACCAACAGTTAACTTGGATGCGGGTAGTGTCGAGATCCCGCTGCCGGATCCACCCATCAGTGAGGACCCTCCCTCCCTAACTGAAGTTAGGTGGGCGATTTCCAATCTGAAGAGTGGTAAAGCAGCGGGTATCTGCGGCATACCAGCTGAACTGTTAAAGGCTGGTGGTGAACCTATGGCACGGGGGTTACATGCTGTCCTGGCTGCCATCTGGCGGTCCGGTTCCGTTCCTCTTGACCTGCTGAGGGGTGTGGTCATCCCTCTCTGGAAGGGGAAGGGGGACTGTTGGGACTGCAGCAATCACCGAGGCATTACACTGCTCAGTATACCAGGCAAGGTTCTCGCCCACATCCTTCTGAGACGTATCAGAGACCATCTACTGAGGCACCAGACACTGGAGCAATCCGGATTCACTCCTGGTAAGTCCACAATAGACCGTATCCTCGCGCTTCGAGTCATTGTAGAGCGCCGCCGTGAGTTCGGGCGTGGGCTGCTTGCAGCCTACATCGACCTCAAGAAGGCATTCGACACGGTGCATCGGGAGTCACTTTGGGAGATCCTGAGGCTGAGAGGAATTCCAACAAGGATTATTGGACTAATAGTACATGTTCTTTTATGTATGATTTTATGGTCTTTATGTATTATTTTATTTATGTTCTTTTTATGTTCTTTTATGTACCATTTTGTTTCATGTTCTTTTATCTACCATTTTGTTTTATGTTCTTTTATGTATTCTTTTGGTTCATGTTTCTATGTTCTCTATTGTACTGTTTTATTTCTGCATGGTTTGAGTTCATGTTTTATGTAATGTGTTTTGGCTAATGTTTAAAATTATGTTCTGTATTGTAATTATGTTCTATGCCTATTATGTTTTAGATTGTTTTTTTTGTATTTTGTTTTGTTTTTTGCTCAAGTTTTCCTTGGTTTGCCTTATTTACTATCCTGCAGGTTGGATGCTTTGAATTGATTTGTTTGTCCATTCTACTTCTTTGCTGGAGGAGAGCAGTTTGAGGTGGATGCTTTGTGATGTAGCATTTTCTTTTTTTTTTCCCATACTCGTTTCAGGTTGTCGATCCAGCCGAACAATTCTTAATGACTATGAACAATGCATGCCCCCTTTAATTAATTATAATCTGTTTCTTGTGTCCCTAAACTGCACTCTACTTTTCAGGTTGTTGTCTTGTCTGTCTGCTCTGTCCTGTGGTGTCCTGCCTTGCGTGTTATGTGTAATGGACCTATGTTGACTTGGTCCTCCGCTGCCAAGTGTTTCTCGTATGTACCAAGTTGATCGCGCCAAAACACCTGTAATTTCTTTTAAGGGTGGGCTTCCATTAACATGGGAGGGAACTAGTTGCGCGGAGATTTCCCTTGTAACTTGCTTAAAGTGGCAGCTTCGGACTCCGGTCCGTGGGGGTGGTTGTAGTGACATGTTTTAAGAGAGTTACCCCAAAAATTGGTAGCGTGCCCTAGGTTTCGAGCGTGTCCCCCGCAAGGAGCAAAAAATCGGGGCGACCACGTGTTCTCGTTATATTGTTTTAACGATCCTTTTCTTTTATTTTATTCTTTATGTATAGCACTTTTAATTAAGACTAACCTAGATCTTTCTATTGTTTTTTTTTTGTTTAAGTATTTAACTGGTTTTATGTTGCATTTTATACACCCCGTTTTTTATTGTTTTCGTTTGTTTTATCCCATTAGTAATTGTGTATGTTTTTTTATACTTTTATTTCATTAATTTTCACTTTAAAATTGTAAGGTCCAGCGAACCAAAACATTTGAACGCACTGAAAGATTATATTTTTTTTAGTAATATTGAACCAGACACTCGGCAATCGCCTGCGGCGATTGTCTTTGTTTATATCGGGAGGGGCAGCTAACACCAAGTGTCAGAATTCGCTTTTAAAGGAAATCAAAGCTCTGAGACAAGAAAACAATAACTTGAGACAGGACAAGGAAAAATGAACAGGGACTGTCATTGTCGAGATACTAGTGCTGCTATTAGTGTTAAAGAAACGAGCGAGCAGATACGATGTCAAGACATCAGTGCTGATAACCAGAGTGGGCGTGTCAGCGCTGTCAGCAGCGACGAACACTACCACGATCTCTGCGGCACCGAGTCAGACGAGGAGTCCAGTGACGTCACCAGCCCCCCAGGTACACCCGGCACAACAACCGAGGGGACTGTGCTAAGAAGTGGGACAAAGCTAAGACCTAATCTTTGACATGGTTAAAAGTACTTTTAAGCTTAGGACAATCATCTGTAATAGAATCTACATTATTCATGAAGTTATATGTTTCTTATGTGAACCTAAATTCCGTAATATCAATGGATATAAGCGCATGGAGTACAGATTACATAATAATACACTACTCACATATGGATAGACGCACAATTAAATTCATATCATGGAATATGCGTAGTATTAAGCCTAGGCTGAGTGACCTAGAGTTTTATATTCGTAAATATAATATTGATGTGATTTGCGTGCAAGAACCTTTTGCTGCTGCTGCTAAAATGAAAATTGCACCTTCAATTAAGGGTTATCATTCTTATCTGAATACAGCCATGACTGGATTGTTGACATATGTGAAGGTAACATTGCCACATAAATTAGTTAAAAAATCCGAGAACACTGATGTTCAATTTCATCATTTAAAAATTCAGACTGCCTCTGGGTATTTTTCACTATATAATATATATGCCAGATCGTCAAAATTTCTGGCTTGTTCTTTACCCAATTTTCACAACCAAGGCACGTTATGCATGGGCGACCTTAATGCAAGGCACCCACACTTTGGAGACAGCCAGCGTAATAGTAATGGGGAAGAATTCAAACATTTCATTAATAGTAGATCACTGACAGTATATGACACAGAAATAGAAACTCATGTGGGAGTTGGCAGGTTAGATTACGTATTTGGCAAAAATCTAGTTCATGGTAATGTCTGTACTTCACTGGTACGAGAATTAGTTAGTGACCACTTTGCAGTCCGAACTGACTATACTGTTGACAGCAACTTAGCCCCTAAAACACCTAGGCTTAGAATAATCATCCCACCGGGCCTGGAGCATCACTTCAAGGCACGTGTCTTTGATTGGTACAACAGATATGAAGTAACAACAGTTGAAAATTTCTCTCAGGATTTAATCAAAGTTGTCACTGACTACTACAACACATGGGTCTGTTCACGAAAATTCTCGAAGAAAAAGAGCCTCCAAGCTCCCCATGCTCCGAGGTGGATCAATGACCCAATTCTAGCCAAGGAACATCGACGAGTTCAGGAGCTTGCCAATTGCTATAAAAGATAACAAGACGTCAGACAATCTTATTCAGTTTCTTAAAGCCAATAAAGAATTCATAGAACTAAAAACTGAGATTCGTAGTAAACACTGGGAACAATTTTTGCAAAGCATCAATAGCCAAACTTCCATGGCTGATGTATGGAGAAAGATTAATAGGCTGAAAGATAAAGCTCCCACAACACAGCAATTTCACAGCCCACAAGAACAGGCTAATATGCTGCTGGAGCAGTGGGCTGAAAACTCTCAGCTGAGCTCACTTCCACACAGGATAAAAGATCACCTCGACAAGTCAAAAATAGATAGAAAATTTAATATAGCAGTAGCCTGTGCTGCTTTTGACCCATCCGACTTTGCCGAAATAACCGATTGGGAACTGAGAAATGCCCTTGTGAAAGGCAAGGCAACAGCCCCTGGCGAGGATGGCATTACTTACAGTGTTCTTCGCCTCATTGCGCAGGTGCCAGGCAACCCACTCTTACACCTGTATAGACTCAGCCTATCACAAGGAATCCTCCCAAGCTCCTGGACTAAAAGTTTAGTCATCCCTATACCCAAATCCAACACTGACAAATACAGACCAATTTCCTTGACCTGTCTGTGCAAAGTACTTGAGAGAATAATTCTGAACAGACTCATGTACCGTATACATGCTAAGTTATCCCCCAGACTGTATGGATTACTCCCAGGACGTAGCAGTCCGCATTGTTTTGCAGAATACTTAACAAACTAAATACCAGCCATGCAAACCGTATTTTTTTTATCTTCAATCTGCCTTTGATATTGCAAACAGAGAAATGATCCTTGAGCAACTAGCTAGCTTTGGTATTCAGGGAAAACTGTTAACATGGATTCAAATGTATCTATCCAATCGATCGGCTCAGGTTTTCTTTAGGGGTGTTAAGAGTACTCATATAAAAGTGTTTGAACTCGGCACACCTCAGGGAGGCGTACTTAGTCCCATGCTATTTAACATCCTAATGCATAGATTACTAAGCGATATACCACTTGAGGGCAATGACTCCATTATTTGCTATGCCGATGATATTTGCATTAAATCCTCATCCGAGGAGAGAATGCAACAAATCCTTGATGTGCTTTCAGCAAGGGCTACAGTGTGGCTTGATCATATCGACTGAAAAAACCAAGGCACTTAACCCTAAAACAATTCCTCTGCCAAGGTCTCACATCAATGACGTTGAGCTAGATCTCTGTCACCAATACAGATATCTCGGGGTGGCTGTTAATGATGCAGAGTTCATACAACAGCTGAAGAAAAGGCTGTGGGAACGGCTGAAGCCACTTAGGACACTTGTCGGCAAAGACCATGGTATTAATGTCAATATTGCTAGACTCTTTTACCTGTCATACATACGGTCGGTCATAGATTATCATGCATTGCACCTAGTATTATACAAGGAATCAGAGTTGGCTAGTTTAGAAATTGTACAAAATGAGGCCATGAGGCTTATTCTCGGTGCCCCTAAGACAACAAGGATTGTGAATATGAGAACAACTTAATTTCCCGTCTGTCTATGAAAGAATATTATACATAAACACATTTAGTGTCAAAGCAATAAGAGGACCCCTCCATTGTACAGAGTTCCAAAGACAACTAAAACATAGAATAGTGGAGCTAACTTTGAATGGCAACATCGATTCAAATTCAAATCAATGGCAACAAGTAACATGTAAGCACTTGTCTCAGCTGAACATATCCATAACTAAGACCCTACATGGACGTTCTGCTCCACCGTGGAAAATGTCGATCCTAAGTGTATTTTATAGGACTGCCCCCCAAAAAGACAGTGTCCCCCCTGCTGTACTTAAGCAGTATGCTTTAGCAATTATCAGTGAGCACCTTGAAACTATGCCCAATGCGTATGAATGCTACACTGATGGATCCTTGCAGTCTGGGAGTCGAGCAGGATGCGCTTTTGTCGTATATAAAAACAATATTTTGCAGCACCAGGATTGTAGGTGGGTTCATGACTGGGCTAGCACTACGCAAACTGAGTTAGCAGGAATGCTCATAGCCACCGAATTTCTATTAAGTCAAGGCTCAGGAGTAATTTTCTGCGACTCACAGAGTGCTCTCCAGTCATTGAACACACTAGACAAAGGTGCAGGAAATATTGCAAATGACATAAGGATAAATGTGTATCGTGCAAAAGAACGAGACCATGACATACGTTTTGTGTGGATACCATCGCATGTTGGAATCCACAGGCATGATCATGCTGACCGCCTAGCAAAATCAGCATGTGACAAGCAAAGTGTGGATATAGATCTTGGAGTACCTCTTGCTAGGATTTCACACATAATTAAAACTTCCTTCAAAGAGGACTTGTCTGACTTGATTAATTCTCAACGGCCTGAAAGCTGTAGCATAAAGCACTATGACCGT
>NW_020869181.1:1129385-1136885 GCF_003789085.1 Penaeus vannamei
ACTCCGTTCCTTCCCTTTTTTTTTTTTTTTTTAATTAAAACATATAGACAGAGACCAGACCCAAATAAAGCAGAAAAAGAGAAAAATAGGGAGGAAGGAAAATAAGGCTTGATTAAAAGATACAGAGAGAATGGAGATAGAGAAAGAGTAGAGAAAAGGAAAATACAGAAGAGAAGAGATAAGCAGAGAGAGAGAGAGAGACAAATGGATGAGAGAAAGAGCAAGAATGGCAAATATTGAGAAATATAATAATTATAATAATGATAACGGTGATAATAGTGATAATAATATTAATGACAATAATTATAATAATGATGATAATAATTACAATGATATCAATAATGATAACAGTAATAACAACAATAACAAGACCGATAATGATAGTAGTAATAATGATAATAATAATAACTATTATAACAAAAATATTAATGACAATAATAAGGATAAGAACAATACTAATAATAACAACATAAACAGAACAAAAAATAATAAAGAAAATTTAAGAAATGATATAGAAAGATAGATAAATAGAGATAGATAGAGAGAGAAGAGAGGAGAGAGAGAGAGAGAGAGAGAGAGAGAGAGAGAGAGAGAGAGAGAGAGAGAGAGAGAGAGAGAGAAGAGAGAGAGAGAGAGAGAGAGAGAGAGAGAGAGAGAGAGAGAAGAGAGAGAAGAAGAGAGAGAGGGAGAGAGAGAGAGACAGAGAGAGAGAGAGAGAGAGAGAGAGAGAGAGAGAGAGAGGAGAGACAAACAGAGACAAGACAGACAGAGAACAGAGACAGAGAAGACAGACAGAGACAGAGAGATACAGGGAGAGACAGAGAAAGAATGATTAAGAATTTCTCTCCTCCTTCCCCATCCAGTTCAAAGAGCGTTCAGCCCGTTGTTCACGCGAGGGGACAGACACGCCCCCAGAAGCCACGCCAGTCTGTTCAATCGCACGGAAAACCTTTCATTACTTGGTGTGGCTTCTCGTTATTATCGAGATCCGTGTTTTTTTTTTTTGTGTGTCTGTGTGTTCGTATGTTTGTTTGTCTGTGTGTTTCGTATGTTTTGTTTGTTTGTGTGTTCGTATGTTTGTTTGTCTGTGTGTTCGTATGTTTGTTTGTCTGTGTGTTCGTATGTTTGTTTGTCTGTGTGTCTGTATGTTTGTTTTGTCTGTGTGTTCGTATGTTTGTTTTGTTGTGTGTTCGTGTTTGTTTGTCTGTTTGTTTGTTCTGTATGTTTGTGTCTGTGTGTGGTTTGTTTGTGTGTGTTCGTATGTTTGTTTGTCTGTGTGTTCGTATGTTTGTTTGTTCGTTCGTATGTTTGTTTGTGTGTTGGTTGTTGTTGTTTGTTTTGTTGTTGTAGTTTGTGGTGTGTGTTCGTATGTTTGTTTGTGTTAGTATGTTCTGTTTGTTTGTCTGTGTTTGTCTGTGTGTTCGTATGTTTTGTTTGTTGTGTGTTCGTATGTTTGTTTGTGTGTGTGTTCGTATGTTGTTTGTCGTGTGTGTTCGTATGTTTGTTTGTCTGTGTGTTCGTATGTTTGTGTTTGTTGTTTGTTTGTTCGTATGTTTGTTTGTCGTGTTGTGTTTGTTTGTGTTTCGTATGTTTGTTTGTGTTTGTATGTGTGTTCGTATGTTTTTTGTTTGTGTGTTCGTATGTTTTGTGTTGTCTGTGTGTTCGTATGTTTGTTTTGTTTGTGTGTTCGTATGTTGTTTGTCTGTGTGTTTTCGTATGTTTTGTTTGTCTGTGTGTTCGTATGTTTTGTTTGTCTGTGTGTTCGTATGTTTGTTTGTCTGTGTGTTCGTATGTTTGTTTGTCTGTGTGTTCGTATGTTTGTTTGTCTGTGTGTTCGTATGTTTGTTTGTCTGTGTGTTCGTATGTTTGTTTGTGTGTGTGTCTGTGTGTTCGTATGTTTGTTTGTTTTTTGTGTTCGTATGTTTGTTTGTTTGTGTGTGTTCGTATGTTTGTTTGTCTGTGTGTTCGTATGTTTGTTTGTTTTTGTGTTCGTATGTTTGTTTGTTTGTGTGTTGTTTGTTTGTTTGTGTGTTTCGTATGTTTGTTTGTCTGTGGTGTTCGTATGTTGTTTGTTTTTGTGTTTCGTATGTTTGTTTGTTTGTGTGTTCGTATGTTTGTTTTGTCTGTGTGTTCGTATGTTTGTTTGTCTGTGTGTTTCGTATGTTTGTTTGTCTGTGTGTTCGTATGTTTGTTTGTTTGTGTGTTCGTATGTTTGTTTGTCTGTGTGTTCGTATGTTTGTTTGTCTGTGTGTTCGTATGTTTGTTTGTCTGGTGTTTGTTGTTTGTTGTCTGTGTGTTCGTATGTTTGTTTGTCTGTGTGTTTGTATGTTTGTTTGTCTGTGTGTTCGTATGTTTGTTTGTCTGTTTGTGTGTTTGTATTTGTTATGTTTGTTTGTCTATGTGTTTGTTCGTATGTTGTTTGTCGTATGTTTGTGTTTGTTGTTCGTATGTTTGTTTGTTCGTATGTGTTTGTTGTGTGTTCGTATGTTTGTTTGTTTTTGTGTTCGTATGTTTGTTTGTTTTGTTGTGTTCTGTATGTTTGGTTTGTTTTGTGTGTTCGTATGTTTGTTTGTCTGTGTGTTTGTGTGTATGTTTGTTTGTCTGTGTGTTGTATGTTTGTTTGTCCTGTGTGTTTGTATGTTTGTTTGTCTTGTGTTCGTATGTTTGTTTGTTGTGTGTGTTCGTATGTTTGTTTGTTTTGTGTGTTCGTAATGTTTGTTTGTTCTGTGTGTTTCGTATGTTTGGTTTGTGTTTTTGTGTTTTTCGTATGTTGTTGTCTGTGTTTTCGTATGTTTTGTTTGTCTGTGTTTCGTATGTTGTTTGTCTGTGTGTTCGTATGTTTGTTTGTTTTTTTGTGTTCGTATGTTTGTTTGTTTGTGTGTTCGTATGTTTTTTGTTTGTCTGTGTTTGTCGTATTTTGTTTGTTGTTGTTATGTTGTTGTCTGTGTGTTGTTTGTTTGTTGTGTGTTCGTATGTGTGTTTGTCTGTGTGTTCGTAATGTTTGTTTTGTCTGTGTATCGTATGTTTTGTTTGTGTTGTGTGTTCGTATGTTTGTTTTGTCTGTGTGTTTGTATGTTTGTTGTCCGTGTGTTCGTATGTTTGTTTGTTTGTGTCATTTTTTTATATGTCTGTTTGATTATGTGTTTGATTGTTTTGTTTTCTTTTGTCGTTTTTGGTTTGTTTGGTTATGTTTTATTCTATTTTCTTATTCTTTCTTTCGTCTTTCTTTTCTTCTGTTTTCCTTCTTCTGTTTATCGTGTCTTCCCTTTTCTTCCTCATTTTCCTTCCTTTTCTCCTGTTTCTATTTCCTCCCATTTCTACACATTAAAAGGAATAGTTACTTTTCGTCGTCCTCTCTCTCTCTCTCTCTCTCTCTCTCTCTCTCTCTCTCTCTCTCTCTCTCTCTCTCTCTCTCTCTCTCTCTCTCTCTCTCTCTCTCTTCTCTTCTCTCTCTCTCTCTCTCTCTCTCTCTCTCTCTCTTCTCTCTCTCTCTCTCTCTCTCTCTCTCTCCTTCTCCCTCTCTCTAATCTTCCCTCCTTCATCCTCTCTCCTTAATTCCTCACTCCCTCCCTTCACTCTCCTTCTCCCTCCTTCCCTTCACTCCCTCCCTTCCTCCCTCTCTCTCTCCTTCCTCCCTCACTCCCTCCCTTCCTCCTTCTCTCTTTACCCCTATCATAGTCATTATCCTCACTTACCCACTTCATTGACCTCACCCTTACGTCAATACAACTCCCCCAGGGTGCCTGTTATAAGGGTAGGACACGGGGGGGGGGTAGGGATAGGGGTCAGGATAAGGGACACTGGGAACGGAAGGAAAAATAACAGAAATTCCACATTTAACTTTGTCTTTCAAAATACGATATTGCGAGAGTCGGGGGAGACATAGAGAGGTGTCTGTTGTGGTTTTATGGGGAAATTTTTATATCAGTTTAGGGGGATTATTTGTGAAGTTTATGGTATGGGTGTTGTTGCTTTTGGTATTTGGGTGAAGGCTTGTGGTATGAATATAATTGTAAAGGAATTCAGTTTTAGTTAAGCTATCCCTTTCAGTGTATTCTATTTTGGCTGACTTGGAACTTACATCAGTATTGCGAAAACCGAATCTAACTGACTTAAGTCATCCTAACATAACTAACCCAAATCAACCCAAATTAACCTAAGCTAACTTAACCTATCCCCGCTCAACCTAACCTAACATAGCCTAAATCAATCAAATTATGTGTGTGTGTGTGTAATACACATATATGTATATATATGTATATATATATATATATATATATATATATATATATATATATATATATATATATATATATATATATATATATATATATATATATATATATGTGTAGTGTGTGTGTGTGTGTGTGGTGTGTGTGTGTGTGTGTGTGTGTGTGTGTGTGTGTGTGTGTGTGTGTGTGTGTGTGTGTGTGTGTGTGTGTATGTATGTATGTATATATATACACACATATATTATATGTAATTATGCATATATATGTGTGTGTGTATACACTCACTCTTTCCTTCTCTCTCTCTCTCTTATCTTTCTTTTCTTGTCTCCCTTTCTCTCCTCTCCCTCTCCCTCTCTCCCTCCCCCCGAACGAGAAAGAGTCCACTCCGCTGTGTACAATCTCTCGCCTGACCTTTGCAGAGGTCAAACTGCCTCAGGTGTCAAAGGTCACAGGTGTCGCTCATTGAGGCTGACACCGTTACTCTTCGCTTGACAGGTAAACCCGATTTCTTCGTCGTGAAAGGGAGAGAAAGGGAGAAAGGGAGAGAAGGCGAGAGAAAGTTGAGAGAAAGTTGAGTGGAAGGGGGAGAGGAGAAGGAGAGGGGGAGGGAGAAGGAGAGAGAGGAAGGAAAGAGAGGGAAGAGGATGGGGATGATGAGAGGGAGGTAGGAGGGTGGGTTGGAGAGAGGGAGGAAGGAGAGAGAGAGAGAGAGAGAGAGAGAGAGAGAGAGAGAGAGAGAGAGACGAGAGAGAGAGAGAGAGAGAGAGAGAGAGAGAGAGAGAGAGAGAGACAGAGAGAGAGAGTGAGAGAGACAGAGAGAGACAGAGACAGACAGACAGAACAGAAAGAAGACAGTTAGACAGAAGAAGAAAGAGAGAGAGAGGAAGCAAAACAAACAGAAACCACATTAGAGAGGGAAGGGAAAGAGAGAGAAAGAAAAAGAGAAATGAACACATGTAGACCCAATTCATCAATTAAATCTTTGACTAATTACAAAGTTGTTTTTAGTGGTAAGAGGGAGGAGATAACAGAAAGAAAAAAAAGTCTGCGAAGAGAGAAAATAGTGGAAAGTAGGATAAAAAGGGAAAAGGAGGAAAGGAGGAAGACAGAAGAGTAGAAGAGAAAAAGAACAGCAGAAGAAAAGGAAAAAGAAGAAAAAGAAAGGGGGGTGAACTAAAAAGGAAGAAAACAATAAAAGAAGAAAAGGAGGAAGAGATGAAGGAGAAGAGAGAGAAAAGAGAATAAAGGCTGTAGAAGCAACATAAAAAATCAAGAAATGGAGAATGATTAATTAAAAAAAACGAAGGAAACTAAGAAAAGAAAGAAAGAACAAGAAAAGAACAGCAAAAAAGGTCAGAAAACCACCCTTACTTACGTACTGTCTCATGTCCCCTCTCTTTCCGTCTATTTCAGTACCACACATCTACTACCCCCCCCCTCCCCCCGCCTACTCCCATTAATAAACCATCACCCCCCCCCCCCTCCATCTTCTGTCTTCCCTCTCACCCTCCCTTCGTTCGCCTCTCCTTCCCTTTTTTTAATTTAGTTTATTTATCTTTTTTCGTCTCTTTTTTTTCCGATTTATATATTTTTTCTTATTTTCTTTTATTCTTTTTTTTTTTTTTTCTCCTTTTTCGATTTTTTTTTTTTTTTGTCATCTTTTTTCCCTCTTTTTTTTCTTTTTTTTTTTTGTTTTGTTTTGGTTTCCTCTTTTTTTAATCTTTCTTCTCTTTTTCGATTTTTTTGTCTCTTTTTCCGTCTCCTTTTTCCGTTTTTTTTTTTTTTTTTTCCTTCTTCTGATTTTTTTCTTTTTTTTTTGTCTCCTTTTTCCGATTTTCCGATTTTTTTTTAACGTCACCTGTCCCCTCGACGCAACACCCCCGCTCCTTAAATAGCATCTTATAGGTTGGAGCAATTGCTGGCTGGTCCTTGAGTGTTACCTGAAGAGCACTTGTAGCTTGTCAACAAAGGCTCTTGTAGCTAGCTTTTCTCTCTCTCTCTCCCTCTCTCTCCCTCTCTCTCTCCTCTCTTCTCCTCTCTCTCTCTCTCTCTCTCTCTCTCTCTCTCTCTCTCTCTCTCTCTTCTGTCTCTCTCTCTCTCTCTCGGCTACTCTCTCTCTCTCTTCTCTCTCTCTCTCATCTCGTCTCTTCTGAGCTCTCTCTCTCTCTTCTCTCTTCTCTCTTCTCTTCTCTCTCTCTCTTTCTCCCTCCTTCTCTCTCCTCTCTCTCCTCCCTCCTCTCTCTCCCTCTCTCTCCCTCTCTCTCCCTTCCCTCTCGCTCTCTCTCCCTCTCTTCTCTCCCTCTCCTTCTCTTCCTTCTTTAAAACTTCCTCCTTTTCATTCCTTTTTTTGCTTTCCTCCCCTCTACTTATTCCTCTCCTCCTCCCCCTTTCATTCCATCCTGTCCTCCTATACTCTTACTCTCCCCTTCTTTATCATTGCCCTCCTCCATTCCTCGTTCTCGTCTCCCTTTCCTTCATTTATTCCTTTCCCCCTTCGCTCCCGTTCTTGGATTTGTCTCCTTCCTACCCCCACCCCACCTCAAAACCTCCCTCTCTCTCCCCTCCTTCCTTCCCTTCCTCCATCCTATCCTCCTATCTTGCAATCCTTCCCTCCCTTCTCCATCACTATCTTCTCTCCCCTCTCCCTCACCTCCCTACCGCTCCCTCTTTCCCCATCCTTCCACCCATCCTCCCACTTCCCCATACCCTCTCTTCGGCTCTCTACTCCCCTCCCCTCGCCTCCCCTCCTTCCTCCCATCTCATCACTTCCCCCCATCCCTCTCTTTCCTCTCTACCCCCTTCCATCTCCTCCCTCCTTCCTTCTACACCACCTTCCCCTCTCCTCCCTCCTTCCCTCCCTTCTCCATGCACTTCCCCCCATCCTCTCTTTCTCTCTACCTCCCCTCCCTCTCTCCCCTCCTTCCCTCCCATCTCCATCAACTTCCCCATGGCTCCTCTCTTACCACCCCTTCCCTCTCCTCCCCTCCTTCCTCTCTACCCACCCCCTTCCCCTCTCCCTCCCCTCCTTCCCTGCGCTTCTCCATCACTTCCCCATCCCTCGCTTTCCCTCTCTACTCCCCTCCCCCTCTCCTCCCCCCTTCCTTCCCCATCTCCCAATCACTTCCCCATCCCTCCTTCTTCCCTCTCTACCGTCCCCTCCCCCTCTCCTCCCCTGCCTTCCCTCCCATCTCCAATCACTGCATTCCCCCCATCCCTCTCTTCGCCTCTCTACACCCTATCCTCTCCTCCCTCCTTCGCCTCTCCTCTA
>NW_020869181.1:1141885-1149657 GCF_003789085.1 Penaeus vannamei
ATCATTGTTATCATTATGATTTTTTACCTTTATCGGTATCGTATTAAAGAACACCATTTTTTTTTCTTCATTCTTGCTGTCTTTATCACAACCGTTATCGCAATTATGCTAATCTGACAGCTATTATTATCATCATCATAATCATCGTTATTTTAACCGATTATTTTCATACTGTTACTATCATAATCAACAAAATCGTCCCTATCATAGAATTTTCACAATCATCATATCATTGCCACTATATATATAGAAATATGACCATCATCAACACCATAATCAAAACCTGGTACTGCTATATGACTACCCTCGTTCTGGACACTAGTACCTCTCTCTCTCTCTCTCTCTCTCTCTCTCTCTCTCTTTCTCTCTCTCTCTCTCTCTCTCTCTCTCTCTCTCTCTCTCTCTCTCTCTCTCTCTCTCTCCTCTCTCTCTTCTCTCTCTCTCCTCTTCCCTCCTCTCTCTCTCCCTCTCTCTCTCTCTCTCTCTTCTCTCTCACTCTCTCTCTCTCTTTCCTTCTCTTCTCTCTCTCTCTTCTCCTCTCTCCTCTCGCTCTCTCTCTCTCTCTCTCTCTCTCTCTCGCTTCTCTCTCAACCACAACACTGCACGCACAGCCAGAGTGAGCTAAACACAAAATCTGCAGATGGCAATGACGACGGAGCAGGACGTGTGATTAACTCTACGGTGACCTTACGCCCCGATTTCATTACCAGATCTCCCAGTACACTCCGTGACCTCACACGAAGAGTCGCTGTTCGTGTGGTGCCCTGCTCCGGTGCCTCGGCCCCTTACACATGGATCTCTGGGTCATGTACGAGGAAATTGTTCATGAATCTTTAGGTGCGATATACCTCGCATTTGAAAACGTCATGAGAGTAGTGATGTGAACATGGCTATGTTTTAAATTCAATTGAATTCATTCCTCCGCCGAGTGCCAAAGTACGTGTTAGTGACCGTTGGAGCTGAGTGCCCCGTTGTCCCGAGCGCCATAATTCAACCTGTCACGAGGCGGGCGAGCCAGGCGCCCCCAGGCGCCGCGGTCACCACCCCCACGATGGGGGAAAACCGCAAAGTAAAACACTGAGGGGAAGACTCGCGGGTTTATAGCTGTCCCACCCCTCCCCCGGCTGAAGAGTGCGCTTCAGCCTGTAATTCAGTGGACAGGACCGCTGAACCATCGCCATGGCAAGAGCCACAAAATGTTGGTGATGCCAGGTAGGCGTGACGCCGCTGCTGACCAAGGAGGTGACGGCTTCACGTTAGTGGGCCCGAAAAAGAGAAAGAAAAGAGAGCCCAATAACGCCAGCAAGACGCCACCTCGCACCGAGGAAAGACTACGTCCGTCTCGCCTTCCCTGAAGGGCACCACGAAAAAAGAAAAGATGAAATGGCTACAGAGACCTTGGCAACCCCTCTTCGAACCTGAGGGTAAAACCCATTGACCTTGTGAGAGGGACACGCTCTCCTCGCCATATATCTATGTCGCCCGCTCCCAGCAGAGCTATATATGAAAACCTTTACCGGGGACTTATTGGAGTATTACCTTCAAATCATGCGATGAAAGAAGAAAATCGGAAAGAATATGACGAATACCTCGTCACACATTATAACAAGGGACCTTGCACCTTGATAATGCATAATGCACTCGATGGAGTCCACTAAGGCCAGTCGAGTTGGCCATTATGCCAAACCATTAACCCGAATCCGCATCGTATGGAAAGGAGAGCAACCCCCTCCAAGTACATACAATTTCTTCGGAAAAATACATGCCCACCAGCCACGTGCGGCCGTGGAGGGCATCCCCCTCATATGCTACAACTGCCATGGAAGCGGCCATGTAGTCTAAGTATATGTGCAAGGATAACGCACGCTGCGCAGCATATGTGCGAGCAACACAGTGCCAAGAGTGTGTCCTCGCAGTGCTGCAGGCGAGAGCCTGCTGCAGATGCACCGCTTCGTCCCATCCTGCTTCAGTGTCGTGGGAAGGCAGGTGTCACTGCCTGCACTGGGGTGTGCACAGCCCTCCCTGCTCTGCACCTCCCCCCCCTCTCTCCTGTGGCCGCAGCACCGACGCGAGTGCCCAAGCGCGGCCCTCCCTGCCCTGGCCCCTCCCCCCCACCCACTGTGGCCCGGCACCGACCGCGATGACCACGACGGCCCCTCCTAACCCAACCGCGGCCAGCTGGCGGGAGTGCCTACGTGCCGTACGTCACCACGCGGCTGAGACTTCTCCGGGGCTGGATCGGCGAGTGGGATGCGAGAGCCAACTACGCGACACGGTTGCGTTGTAGAGAGCAGGATTTGACAAGATGATGCTAATTCATCTCACAGAGCTCAAGACCGCGACCCCCCTGGTCCCCAGAGCGCCCGCCGAGCGGCCGTCCCTCACCCTCGGGCAGGGATGACCGCAGGCCTGGCCGGGAATCCCCCGCAAAAACCATGTGGAAGAATGACGTCACGCCAGCTGACCATAGTGACATAAATGTGCAGGAGCTTAAAGGAAATAAAGGCTCTGAGACAAGAAAACAATAACTTGAGACAGAACAAGGAAAAAAATGAACAGGGACTGTAACTGCCGAGATAATAGTGCTGCTATTAGTGTTAAAGAAACGAGCGAGCAGATACGATGTCATGACATCAGTGCTGATAACCAGAGTGGGCGTGTCAGCGCTGACAGCAGCGACGAACACTACCACGATCCCTGCGGCACCGAGTCAGACGAGGAGTCCAGTGACGTCACCAGCCCCCCAGGTACACCCGGCACAACAACCGAGGGGACTGTGCTAAGAAGTGGGACAAAGCTAAGACCTAATATTTGACATGGTTAAAAGTACTTTTAAGCTTTTAGGCAATCATCTGTAATAGAATGTACATTATTTCATTGAAGTTATATGTTTCTTATGTGAACTCTAAATTCCGTAATATCAATGATATAAGCGCATGAAGTAACAGATTACATAATACACTTACTCACATATGGATAGACACACAATTAAATTCATACATGGAATATGCGTAGTATTAAACCTAGGCTGAGTGACCTAGAGTTTTATATTCGTAAATATAATATTGATGTGATTTGCGTGCAAGAACCTTTTGCTGCTGCTGCTAAAATGAAAATTGCACCTTCAATTAAGGGATATCATTCTTATGTGAGTACAGCCATGACTGGATGTTGACATATGTGAAGGGTAAACATTGCCACATAAATTAGTTAAAAAATCCGAGAACACTGATGTTCAATTTCATCATTTAAAAATTCAGACTGCCTCTGGGTATTTTTCACTATATAATATATATGCCAGATCGTCAAAATTTCTGGCTGTTTCTTTACCCAATTTTCACAACCAAGGCACGTTATGCATGGGCGACCTTAATGCAAGGCACCCACACTTTGGAGACAGCCAGCGTAATAGTAATGGGAAGAATTCAAACATTTCATTAATAGTAGATCACTAACACGTATATGACACAGAATAGTAAACTCATTTGGAGGTGGCAGGTTAGATTCGTATTGGCAAAAAATCTAGTTCATGGTAATGTCTGTACTTCACTGTACGAGAATTAGTTAGTGACCCCTTTGTGCAATCCGAACTGACTATACTGTTGATAGCAACTCAGCCCCTAAAACACCTAGGCTTAGAATAATCATCCCACCGGGCCTGGAGCATCACTTCAAGCCACGTGTCTTTGACTTGGTACAACACATATGGAAGAAACAACAGTTGAAAATTCTCTCAGGATTTAATCAAGTTGTCACTGACTACTATAACACATGGGTCTGTTCACGAAAACTCTCGAAGAAAAAAGAGCCCCCAAGCCCCCCATGCTCCGAGGGGATCAATGACCCAATTCTAGCCAGGAGGAACATCAACGAGTTCAGGAAGCTTGCCAATGCTATAAAGATTAACAAGACGTTCAGAACAATCTTATTCCAGTTTCTTAAAGCCAATAAAAAAATTCAGAGAACTAAAAACTGAGATTCGTAGTAAACCACTGGGAACAATTTTTGCCAAAGCATCAATAGTCAAACTTCCATGCCGATGTATGGAAAAAGATTAAATAGGCTGACAGGTAAGGCTCCCACAACACCGCAGTTTCACAGCCCCACAAGAACATGGCTAATAGCTAACTGGAGCAGTGGGCTGAATAACTTCTCAGCTGAGCTCACTTCCACAGGATAAAAGACCATCTCGACAAGTCAAAAATAGATAGGAAATTCAATATAGCAGTAGCCTGTGCTGCTATGACCCATCCGACTTTGCCGAAGTAACCGAGTGGGAACTGAGAAATGCCCTGTGAAAGGCAAAGGCAAACAGCCCCTGGCGAGGATGGCATTACTTACAGTGTTCTTCGCCTCATTGCGCAGGTGCCAGGCAACCCACTCTTACACCTGTATAGATCAGCCTATCACAAGGAATCCTCCCAAGCTCCTGGACTAAAAAGTTTAATCATCCCTATACCCAAATCCAACACTGACAAATACAGACCAATTTCCTTGACCTCCTGTCTGTGCAAAAGTACTTGAGAGAATAATTCTGAACAGACTCATGTACCGTATACATGCTAAGTTATCCCCAGACTGTATGGATTCTCCCAGGAACGTAGCATCACGCATTTGTTGTTCAGAAACTTAACAAACTCACATACCAGGCATGCAAACCGTATTTCTTGATCTTCAATCTGCCATTTGATATTGCAAACAGAGAAATGATCCTGAGCAACTAGCTAGCTTTGGTATTCAGGGAAAACTGTTAACATGGATTCAAATGTATCTATCCAATCGATCGCTCAGGTTTTCTTCAGGGGTGTTAAGAGTACTCATGCAAAAGTGTTTGAACTCGGCACACCTCAGGAGGCGTACTTAAGTCCCATGCTATTTAACATTCCTAATGCATAGATTACTAGGGGCGATATACCACTTGAGGGCAGTGACTCCATTATTTGCTATGCCGATGATATTTTGCATTAATCCTCATCCGCAGGAGGAGAATGCAACAGATCCTTGATGTGCTTTCAGCAAGGGCTACAGAGTGTGGCTTGATAATATCGACTGAAAAAAACCAAGGCACTTAACCCTAAAACAATCCCCTCTGCCAAGTTCACAATCAATGACGTTGAGCTAGATCTCTGTCACCAATACAAATATCTCGGGGTAGCTGTTAATGGTGCAGAGTTCATACAAAACCTGAAGAAAAGGCTGTGGGAACGTCTGAAGCCACTTAGGACACTTGTCGCAAAGACCATGGTATTAATGTCAATATTGCTAGACTCTTTTACCTGTCCATACATACGGTCGGTCATAGATTATCATGCATTGCACCTAAGTATTATACAAGGAATCAGAGTTGCGCTAATTAGAAATTGTACAAAATGACGGCCGCATGAGGCTTATTCTCGGCGCCCCTAAGACAACGAGATTGTGAATGATGAGAATCAGAACTAGTTGCCGTCTGTCTATGAAAGAATATTATACATAAACACCACATTTAGTGTCAAGCATAAGAGAAACCCCTCTATTGTACCAGAGTTTCCAAAGACGACAACTAAAACATAGAATAGTGGAGCTAACTTTGAATGGGGCAACATCGATTCAAATTCAAATCCATGGGGCAACAAGTAACATGTAAGACTTGTCTCAGCTGAATATCCATAAACTAAGACGCTACATGGACGTTCTGCTTCACCGTGGAAAATGTCGGACCTAAGTGTATTTTATACGACTGCCCCCAAAAAAGACAGTGTCCCCCTGCTGTACTAAGCAGTATGCTTTAGCATTATCAATGAGCACCTTGAAACTTATGCCCAATGCGTATGAATGCTACACTGATGGATCCTTGCAGTCTGGGAGTAGAGCAGGAGTGCGCTTTGTGTCGTATATAAAAAACAATATTTTGCAGCGACAGGAATTGTAGGCGGTCATGACTGGGCTAGCACTAGCCGGCAACTGAGTGGCAGGAATGCTTCAGGTAGCACCGAATTTCTATTAAATCAAGGCTCAGGAGTCATTTTCTGCGACTCACAGAGTGCTCTCCAGGCATTGAACACACTAGACAAAGTTGCAGGAAATATGCAAATGACATAAGGAAAATGTGTATCGTGCAAAAGAACGAGGCCATGATGATATACGTTTTTGTGTGGATACCATCGCATGTTGGAATCCCCAGGCATGATCATGCTGACCGCCTAGCAAAATCAGCATGTGACAAGCAAAGTGTTGATATAGATCTTGGAGTACCTATTGCTAGGATTTCACACATAATTAAAACTTCCTTCAAAAGAGGACTTGTCTGACTTGATTAATCTCAACGGCCTGAAAGCTGTAGCATAAAGCACTATGACAGGTTTATGCAAGATGTTTTCATCTATGGTTTATACAAAACAAGAACAAGACAGTGTGATATTGTGACGCAAGAATCAGGCTGGATATTGATTGTACCTGGCATTCATTACAAGCCGGTAATGTTGAAGAAACCGAAGTGTAAATTAGGCAATCGAAGAATATAAGCGCGAACACTTGTACAGTATAGTCTGGAGTAGCGCATTAATAGCCTTCAGACACCTAGCATGAGGTATGGGAACTAGATGTAACTACTTCATATCATCTGATGTCTTGGAAGAGATATAATTATATTATATCCTAAATTGGGATGTAGTACCTCATGAACCCACATATTTCAAATGTTACATTGCCTTTCCACGCCCAAGCCGTATGCCGGCTACTTGACAGATGAGAGATAAATTACTGATCGTTCTTTCCTTATAAATTGAATATATTTAGACCGTAATAATTTATGATATTAGCTTTATTTTGAATACTATATATAATGCTTTGACCATGTATCAAATGTACTACAGCTTGCCCACGCCTGTGCAGTTACCAGGTGATAAATAAAGGACTTAAACAAAGAATCTCCCCCCCACTCGAAATAAAGCGATATACCGATAAACCAAAATTAAAAAGATTGAAGAGTTTTTTCTTATTAGTTAGAAACGTAATGTAGATATAGTGAGAGAGTAAGCATGTCGTGAATTTGTTAAGTTTAAAAATATAGTCAATTTTCATTCGTTTTTTTTATAACTGTCAACGGTTTATCTATATAGCAATACACGTACATCACGCCTTTCTCGCCCAGACGCAAACATATGCAATTATAAATAATGCACACCGATATCTATATAAACAAATGCGTATATCAATGCGTTGCTTACGTGTGGCTTGGGTGAGTGACTGTATGTTACAAGTTGGTATGTGCGAATGGTGTGTGGTTCGTGTGTTCGTGTGTGTGTTGTGTGTGGTGTGTGTGTTGGTGTGTGTGTGGTGTGTGGTGTATGTGTGTGTAGTATGCGTGTGTGATCGTGCGTGCGGTGTGTGTGTGGTGTGTGTGTGTGTGTGTGCGTGTGTGTATTGTGTGTATGTGCCTCCTTCCCCCTCTTTCTCCCTTGTCTTTCGATTTCCAAGCGGATCATATTCCCTTTTATTTAACAAAATAAGATATCCACGAACCATTTAAGAGTCACTCTCTTGTCTTTCTGCGAAGAGAACTTGAGTTTTCGTTTAGCGGACTTCGTGAGTTGCCAACCCTCCTTTTAAAAAAAAAAAAAATAAAAAAAAAAAACACAGATTATGAAACATATCCATTCAGCCTTACGTTGTATATTCTACCTCGTTCTAGATATAGTTCTGTATTATGCAAACCTCGGGGACACGCCTAGAGGAGTGAATAAAGAGACAATGAAAGAGAAAAATGTAAAAAAAAAGTATGAAGATCGAGA
>NW_020869182.1:5000-7500 GCF_003789085.1 Penaeus vannamei
ACACACACACACACACACACACACACACACACACACACACACACACACACACACACACAACACACACACACACACACACACACACACACACACACACACACACACACACTCACACTCACACACACACACACACACACACTCTCTTTCTCTCTCTCTCTCTCTCTTTCTCTCTCTCTCTCTCTCTCTCGCTCTCGCTCTCTCTCTCTCTCTCTCTCTCTCTCTCTCTCTCTCTCTCTCTCTCTCTCTCTCTCTCTCTCTCTCTCTCTCTCTCTTCTCTCTCTTTCTCTTTCTCTTTCTCTTTCTCTTTCTCTCTCTCTCTCTCTCTCTCTCTCTCTCCACATACACACACAAGTGTAAGAGAGTGAAATTGTAAAGATAAAAGGAAGGGGGGAACAATTGGCTTATGTCCTAGGAAAAATCCTGGAAAGAACACTGATAGACTGGGTGTGAGGGTCTCGAGTTCGTCTCACGTATGTCTTTATTTTGTTTATTAAAATGTCATTAGTAGGAAAAGGGAGGGTACATAGAATTAACTTTGGATATGAATTGAATTATTTGAGAATATTGCTTATTTAAATTATTATGCTTTTTGCAAAGATTTACAGAATGATATGCCATTTGTTCATTATATCAAGGGTTGAAAATGATTCTATGACTGATAAAATTTGGTACACACTACAGAGGAATGAATTCATTCCCAGCCCCATGAGCCTTCAAGACCGTTAGGTTAGGCTACCCACAGAATTTAACGATACAGTAAATGCAGTTAGAATAGGCCTACATTTAAAGGAAATTTGTATATGAAAAATTCTTTTACATTATATATATATATATATATATATATATATATATATATATATATATATATATATATATGGGTGCTTCATGAGCAGGGTGGTGTGAAGCGATGGTGAAGTAGCCTAGAAAGTGTTAAGTGCTTGCATGCCTTCTCGCTTGCAGCTGCCACCTCTGGCTAGCCTGTGAGAAAGGGAGCAGCTCTGCTGCAGTGCCTCCTTGTGGCTACCTATGAAAACTGGTACCTTGCGGTCCAAGGCTGAACTGTAGGGGATCTAGGAGCAGCAGTAGGCCCCAGTGGTACAGGGTCATGGCCCACCGGCGTGTGAATATGCCCTGGCCTTGTACTAACTCCTGCCCATAAACCCCTGGGGTTAATCAGAGGCTCGGGGGAGGTGAGCCTTGTCAATCCTCCTCGCCCTAGAGATAACACATCGGCAATGTCACATATAATTGGAAATGCTGGAGAGGCGGGCTGCAGGCCCCACAGGAAGGGCAACTGCTGGGGCGCAGGATGAGAACAGGAGCTACTCGTTCCGCCTGTGTTCTGGCAGCCGCCAGCCTGGAATGAAGCTTGTGGGACAAAGCCCAAGGGAACCCCACAGGTGGATGTTGGGTCCCACAGCCTGCCACCCCCTTTGATGTGGGGCAGTGTCGGCGGGGTTGGCAGAGGTGGCGTCCAGCCGGAGTGACTGCCCGAGGGTTAACCTCAGGAAGTCAGGGTGGGGGCTTGGAGCATCTGCTCTTTGTGTCGGGATAATCGGTTGCCTCTACTATCAAGGGAACTGGGGAGGTTGAGAGTTGCGGTGGCTGCTCTCTTGGAGGTGAGAAGACCTAGCAGTAACACGATCAGTGTAGGTGGCTACAACTATTACTGGTCAGGCCACAGCGATGGTCATCATCTTCAGGGAGTAGGCTCCAGCCCTCGGTGGTAGAGGTATAATGGTAATGAGACTGAAGCTAGCATTTGGCTTCATGTCTCTTATTGCTGTGTACGCTCCTACCGAAGTTTGTAAACTCGACGTGAAAGAGAAGTTCTACACCAAACTTGCATCTGTGACAGACAGATATTTGTATTTTGACTTCAGTGCACTATCTAGTTGTGATCGAGCTGGCTATGAGATGTCTGTCGGTCCTCATGGTTAGGTAACTGATACCGGCAGCGAGAATAACCTCCTTTTCTGGGACTTTGCAAGGTCCTAAAAACTGAGAATTTCTGGTTCCTGGTACCAGTGCTCAGACCCGTATTGTTGGACATGGTACAGCGATGTATGTACTGCAGCCAAGGAGATCAACCACAAACTCGTTAGCACTCAGAGGATCCTCCAGACCTGCAGGGTGTATAGGAGTGCCGAGGTCTGTGGTACTGACCATAGATTAGTTGTGGTTACCCTCCGGGTCCTCTTCAAAACTCCCCAGCAGGCTAATGATCACCCCTGGGTGTTTCATTTGAACAGGCTGAAGGAGCGGGAGTGTGCTCAGAGGGTTACTGAGGCAATATCTGGTTGTTTCACAGCACTCGACAATGTGACGGACCCTGTACTTCTGTGTGACACCTTCAAGCGCGAAACGCTTTGTGCAATCCAAGAATCGATTGGTAACAGCCCGAGGGCAAAACAGAATTTTATCTCACAGGAGGCACTGCAAGCCACAGATGCATGCCGTGCAGCTCATCTGACAAGGGATCGGGATTTGCATCATTCTC
>NW_020869182.1:22500-30000 GCF_003789085.1 Penaeus vannamei
CCTATCACTCTACATCTCACATGGATTAATGTAATATCATATCAGTAAGCAAAAAATCAAGGTGCTTAATGAGAAAAGACACTTGTTCTACATATTTGATCACCTGTGATTAAAACTCATCACAGTAAAGAACACTTATACCTGAAATATGAAGAAAGGCAGAAATCATTTCCTTCTCTTTCTAAGTCAGCACAATGGACTTGTGTCATACAGATCTTTTTTTGATTCCACATAAAAGGCACCAATACTCTGGTACGCAGGCTCAGTTGGCAAACTCTGTTATGACTGCAGCACGCCAATAACCTACTAAAGCTATCATGATATCAGATGATGGTTAGTGAGTCAGTGTATCATAGGTGTCATGTTACTGGTCAGTGTTATCAAGTCATCATAAAGTACAAAGGCTTATGAAGAAATCACAGTAATTGACTACTCATACTTATATAATATAAGAAAAAAACCCACTGCAATCTACCTTACGACGATCACTGAAATAAGTATTTTTATAATCAGTTCTCAGGAAATATCATTGTGAAAAAGTTAATACTTTTACCATCCACCTACACACAGGAACTATAGAAAGACATCACGGTGGTAGACCACAAGAACCTCAACAACTCTTGGTTCTTGAGCCGAGTTAGCCATTGCTAACAAATCTGCTGGCTGTATGTTTTCCCCCAGGGCAGCTGACTGAACCAAGGTTGGGGCAAACACTGTGCTCAGACTGGTTGCTGTCATCTTATTGACAGCACTGTGATCACAAACTCTGTGGAAGAAAAAGGAAAATTTGTGAACAGAAAAAGAAAAATCCTGTGCTCTGCTGGCACAGCGGTTAGTGTGTTGGTCTAGCAATCTTGCAGACTTGCGTTCAATCCCATGCACGGCCTGTGGATGGTAACCCCAGCCATTCCTTGCACACAGGGGGAGATTTGGAAGCAAAATAAAACAGACAGTATGTCACAGCAAAGAATATCCATTGTAACAAATGGAATTAAAACCAAATCTTCTACTTGGACAATGCATTAACTGAAAATTACAAAATCACCACCTTTGTTAACCCAGTCACGCCGGGTAAATTTTGTAGCCAAAATAAAAAAATCTGGGCAGCTACAAAATCAGCGGGCGGAGCTTCCCTGGAGTCTGTCCGCCCGCCCGGCCACGTGCCGCTTCTGCCTCGGAGCGCAGCCCCGAGACAGCATCACACTGGCGGGCAGCCCGGCAATGTTTATTTTTTCCGGTGTCTCTTATATGTGACGCCCGGGACGAATGGGTTAAATACTCTCAGAAGTATTCATTATCTACTTTTGTCTCGATTAGTGTTGAGGATGGAAAAAATCCTAAACAATTCTTCTATTGAAAAATCTATTCTTCATATCTAATCAATTTGTATGCATAACTCTATTTCTTCGTAAATATTTTACAGTAATTTCCTTTGACAAATAACATGATAATGTAGATAAACCAAATAGGGAGTCAGTCTGTAGTTCCAAATAATGTACAAACAAACTTTTTAACTTATTGATGCCAGGAGAGAACATACACTCAGGATCAAATAAAAGTTCCTCTACACCAGGAAGCCCTGTGTTGTGTGATGTTACCATGATACACTGCTATCAGCACATAAAAAGTACATAAACTAACACCTGATCAAAGAAGTGACCTTTATAACATTCAACATAAAAATCTGACCTTTATAATTGAAGACAACCACACCAGTTGCATAAAAGAAGATAAATGCTAAGACACCTTCATTGTAAGCATCCATAGTATAATATACAATGTGACTCTCAATGTATATCTGAAATATTGTGAAAAGTAATTACTTACTTCAATCATTTATATGCTCACAATATAACTCTTACCTAATAATTTCTAATATAACATCAGTGTATGTAAAATAGTTTCCAGCATGGATTACCTTTCCTTGCACTTACTAACCACAAGCTCTATCTCTATCTCTATCCCCCCTATTATTATATATTCTTTCCCTTGTTCTTAGAAAATATTTCAAAATATTGTATTCTAAAAATTGCCTTTTGAAAATAACACTTATCAGAAATGCTATATGTATAATTGATAATTGTATTGTAACTCCCTAATATTATTAATAATATTTCAATACAAAGATAATCATGAGTATCAAAAGCAGTAATCAACTTGGTCATTTGTAATGCCATTAATATTATCACTGTTAGCATAAATGTCATCATTATTGTCATTATTCTGATCATCAGTATCATTTCCTAATTACTATTGCTACCATCACCATCATTGACATCATTATTATGGTAATCATAATTATTATTACTACAAAGTAAATGTTGAGTATTCTTAAGATTACCTTAATAACGATTGTAATGATAACAGTAATGATACTGATAATAGCAGTAAACATAATCATACTTAGAATGAATTTCTGTTCATTGTTATTATATGCAAACACCTAAATACAGTGAGGAAAGTTTTGCACTTTTATTAAAAAATGGGAATCAAATATTACTTCATGAATGAGCAATCAACAACATTCTTGTGTACAAAGTCAGAATAAAGCAATATTTATGTAACACAGTATATATCACACAACAAATCTGTAAGGTGTACGGTGTGAACCAATGAAGATTCATCCAAGTGAAACTATCAAAAAGTGAAACTGGTGTTTCACTTGTTCAAAAATAGGGGCCTTGAAACTCTTAGACACTGTCTATATGCATGAGAATAAATGCTTAACTTACAAAATAAAAAACATTGCATAATATTATCCAATTATTAATACCATTGCTGTTACTTTTGATTTATCATTCTTATTTTCATTCATCATCATCATCATCATCAAGGGGGCTGACGTCGTTGGGGGCGCATAGCCGCATCCAACCTTCGCTTCCACCTACGAGGATCCCTCATGGCTAGTCGCCAGGCAGGGACTCGGCCCATCCCAAAGGCCTCCTCCACCCAGGGTTGTCTTGAACAGAGACTACCTGATGGGCAGGATCATCCTGAGGAAAGCGACCCAGGTGGCCGTATAGCCTGAGTTGGCGATCACGGATTGTGCAGATAACAGGTCCTGTGCCAGTCTCGTGGTGCAACCGTTGGTTGGACACATGGTCCTGCCAACAGTACCCCATGATCTGGCGCAAGGACCTATTACAAAAGGCTTCAAGACGAGACTCCAAGGCACAGGACAATGTCCAGGTTTTGCTACCGTATAGCAAAACTGGCATTATCAGAGCCTTGAAAACCCGTAGCTTGGTCCTTCTGCACAGGTACCGTCATCTCCAAATACTCTTGTTGAGAGAGTTCATAACCCCTACTGCCAGGCCAATCTGTCTGCTGACTTCATGGTCTGACAGCCCAGAGTTATGAACTACACTACCAAGGTATGTAAAGCTCTCCGTGACTTCAATGTCCTCGCCGCAAGCACGTACTGACTGAACAGGTTCTCCTAACAAGTCCTCAAATTCCTGGACCTTGGTCTTAGTCCAGGAGACCTCTAGACCCAAGGGTTTCGCTTCATTGCTAAATGCATCCAGAGCCGCCACTAGGGTTTCCAAAGACTCAGATAGAATGGCAACGTCATCACCAAAGTCAAGGTCTGTAACCTTGATATTGCCCAGTGTTGCCCCACAATGACTTTGAACAGTAGCTCTGCCCAGTATCCAATCCATGCATGTGTTGAAAAGAGTTGGCTCAAGGACACAGCCTTGCCTCACTCCTGAACTACTATCATTATATTATCATCATTATCATTACTATTAATTTCCACTGATGAATTCCATAATAATATAAATAAGCCACATTTGGAGTCAGTGCGTAGTTCCAATTAACGTACAAAAAATCCTTCTAAACTATTGACACCAGTAGAGGACATAAACTCAGGATCAAATGAAAGGTCCTCTACACAATTACAACATACACACTTCCACTATTTCTGCATGCATGCTGGTTACAAATTGTTACTTTATCAGCATCATATTTGGTAGCATCACAACCAAAGTATACATTCATTATGGTCACAATCATAGCCTAATTACATGGAAAGATAATATAGTCAGATATAATTTCAGATAAAAGTGAAAAAATAATACATAATTAGTTTAGTGTTATATGCAACTAAGAAGCCTAACTTAATATTATCAGTACAACTATGAATTCTGTATGTTACATGTGCATGCTCTTTTGAATAATACAGACCATCCACTTGAAACCAATTGACGCATGTCAAAATTCATGACAAAAAAAATGCATGTTCAGAGTGCACACACACTATCAGTAATAAGTCGGTGACAATGCATATACTGCCTTATTTGCTCTTGTAATAATACAAGAAATGTAAAAACTATAATAAATCATATGGAAAACAGAAAAAAATGTCCTCATCAAGAAAATGGCAGAGACAAAAAGAGGTAGAAGGCCTATAAACATTTGCAATGGACTCACCTGGCAAGATGCATGATGATGACCTTGAGAGTGGACAGGTGTGCCACTGGTAGAGTTTGTAAAGCTTCTCGGATGCCGGACACTTTAGCCTCCCGGGTACTCAGCTCTGTTAACCAAATGTAAACTATATGAACATCATATATAAAAATGTAAAAACTTCAACCCTCAAAATTATAAACATAGTGTCTAGGCACAAGGAGCAAAAAGACAAAAAAAGCAAAAAGGGAAAGGACAAACTGCTATATTGAAAAAGATTTGCATATCTTAAATACATTTAACAAGAATTTTGAGATTCTGGTTGGAAACAAAGAGGAAAAATAAAAAGACAATAGAATAATTTGTTTCACATGATAAACTCAAAATGTAACCATACTGCCATGATTATAAAAACCCAAATTCATGAGGAAAATGTATCATATATAAATCAGCCCAGAATATTTATGTGCGTGTGAGTGTGTTTGTCTTTCCAAATAATTTAAATATAAAGTAAAACATCTCTATATTTTCTGTTGTTGATGACAAAAATATCAACCCATCTGATTTGAAGTTCTCTAGTGTATTGGTTGGCATTCATTTTTCTTGAAACATTTTATATGACAACAATATTAGGACAACACTGAACTCATCAAGAGATATACAGTCAGTGCCAAAAGTTTTGGTGTGAACATCCCTTGCTAAGATTTTTGGCAATTTATCAAGCACCCCTTATAATTCTGGTTTAATTTCAACCAAAGTGTTGGTGCGAGCCACGGAGGTAAAGTGAGTGGGGCTTTATCAGCTGTCACTTGTTTGAACCAGATAATGTGTTTAGTTAATACACAGGCAGTACATTCTGTTTTTCTTTTGTGTCACCCCATGCAGTTTTTAAGCATGATCATTGCTTCTTATTTTACATTTTCTGGAGAAATGGGAGGCAACAAAGAGATTACAAAGGAAGAGATTTCTGCCATAGTTTCCCTCAAGCTTGGGGGAAGACTAATAGGAAGATTATTATTATGACCAGGATGGCACTCCATAAAGCAGTGCTGGACCAAGAAAAACAGAGAGGTGATGAAGCTTTACCACTCCACAAGGAAAGGTCTGGGAGGCCACGTAACTGCTCTAAGAGAACCAATGATGATTTTCCAAGGTCAAGTGGACAAAGAACCATGAGAAACTGCAAAGGAACTCAAGAGGATGTATCCAAAACTTTTCTAAAACGTCTCTACCAGAAAAGTACAATGGTGCCTCTGTAACAACCTTGTCTTCCAACATTGCACCCACAATGAAAGCCACTGTTAAAGAAACAGCAGAGGATGAAAAAAATTATTTTTTTCAAAGAAATACCTTGCTTTGGATATGGAGAAGTGGAAAACTGTCTTGCGGAGTTTTTAGGCAACTTTCACAGTTATTGGGAACCATGGGGGAAGGTGAGGTCACACTCATAAAGTGCATGGGAAATTCAAAAGACAAGCAGAATGTACCATCCATGAATGTGCAAGACACATTATCCGGTTCAAAGAAGTGACAGCTGATTAAGTTCCACTTACTTTACCTCCCTGGCTCGTGCCAACACTTTGGTCAAATGTAAACCAGAGTTATAAGGGGTGCTTGATAAATTGCCAAAAATTTTAGCGCAGGATGTCCGTACCAAGACTTTTGGTGCTGACTGTAGTTTAATATACAAGAATACTTTTAGTTAACAATTCTGTAAGAATCACAGGAAGGTCAAACACTGAGAAATCAGTGTTAGTATAAGAAATATGTTAAGATAATCCTTTCATGTAGTGGTTTTCAACCTTTTTTAAGACATTAAACCTTACTGATATCTTGGGTATACTAAAGCTGCCCATATTTCTGATGAACTAAATTTCCTCATTTTCTTATGTCTTTAATAATAAAATCACAAATGGCAATAATAACAACTGAGCAAGCTACAAATAAACTGATGTTTTCACTGACCATTAAAGCAAATTGCAAAAAAATCAAGACTATATTTGGCAAGTAAACACAAAAATAGTAAACATTAACAATATTAGTCTTGAAGATGAGTAATCTGTAAATAGAAAAAAATAAAGAACCACTCCTATCTTTCGTGATTGTCCATTCATACATTTTCCAATATTTCACTTCCTGTTAGTGTAGGTTTTGCTATATCACATTTCTTTATAAAAATAGCTCTAAACAAAATTTCATAAAAAAAAAATTTAGGTCATATGATTAATTTCTTACAAAGGAGCATCCTCATCAATTTATTGAACAAAAATCATCATCTTTATTTTTCTTGATTTACCTAAGATATAAAATAGTGAAACAATTATAAAGCCAACAACATTTGATAATTGTCATCTTTTAATTCCTAAATAAATATATCTATTTATGAAAAGTCGACAACATAATCAGCAAAGTCCCTTACTGGTGTTCTCTGGACCTGGTAAAAACATGCTATGCATGGTTACCAAGAACTGATACTGTTATGTTGCTGTTAGCAGTTATCACACAAAACTACTAATATATAAATATTCATCTTTGGTCATTCTCAAAGTCAGCAAACGAATTTGCCCTTCATAATTCAGTATAAGCACAATATCAGTATACAAGAGGAAAATTTTACATTTATGGTGTCAAGCCAGGCTTATCTCTCCTTTCATTTACTAAGAAGGATCTCTCTTCCCCATCCACCCTCCTTCACTTACATTATTCTATTTGAAAAAGTCACTAATCTCTACCGGTCACATTCTTGTGCCAACTTTCACGAAGTTAATTAAGAGGTGGCGAAATGTCACTTGACGTAATCCTCACAAGCTGACTTCTAGTAAAGTACAATAACAGTGGTACTCAGGAAACTCACAGAACAAAGAACAACTGCAATGGCCCTATGCTACTTATTTTCTTGAGCTTTCAGTTGCCCTTGAGAGTACTTCAAATTTTTTGCTCAAGGAGCCAGTTCCTTATGGTGCCAAAAATACTCCCCAAAGAAACATTTTTCTTTCACTGTGATTTTGCTTCAATAAAAACTACATAAATTAATCAAAATACTGTTTAGAGATACAGACCAATAAAGTTTTATGAATATCATTCCACTAG
>NW_020869182.1:42500-45000 GCF_003789085.1 Penaeus vannamei
ATTTTCATCTTTTGCATAAGAAATCTTTCACAGAGTCATTGAGGTGAATAGATCTCCTAATAAACCTGACAAGCTATTTGTATATGGGAGAATATCAACAATTTAACAAGTTTTCTCTTAAGCCAAAAAAAAATTACAACTACCCAGATTAAGAAGCTTCTTTGTATAAAATAATGTGAAAACACATGTAACCTATAAAACATAAACTTCAAAACCCTTTATATTCAGGTATATCTATTCCTACTGTCATACAATTCTAATATTCTGTAGGATATACATGTGAATAAATATGTAATCCATTTGAAATATGGATCTCCAAACACATTATTAGGAGCATCTATCCCTACATTGCCGTACAATTCTATCAGTTTACAAACTAAAAAGATACTAAAGAAGCCAATTTCTTCCTACTTAATACCTCTCTTTGAAGTGGCCTCTCGAAAGGGAATATAGACATCAAAAACAACTTCAATCACACTTACAAATTATGGAGTACCTCATAATCATGGCTCACAACACTAATTTGCAGGGCGTCTACTCAAAGGAAGTTGATGTTGGTGCCCGTCTCGAATGACAAACAAGACCTACTCTCACAGGAACTAAGCCTAGGTAGAATAATACTTAAATTTTACTTGCAAAACTTTTGGCATTTTGATAACAGACTCAATATTTACAAAGAAGTACAGCTACACACTACTGTACAAAGACTGAAACCTAAAACCTAAAATAAAATTTCATAAATTTTCGTTGTGGTAACACCACATGTAAAGAAACTTATCAACAATAATATTAGATAGAAGGAAGTCCTATAAGATAAGAAAAAAGACAACAGGAAAATGTTCATTGGAAGCATGAGAGCGCGTATGTGTGTGTGTGTGTGTGTGTGTGTGTGTGTGTGTGTGTGTGTGTGTGTGTGTGTGTGTGTGTGTGTGTGTGTGTGTGTGTGTGTGTGTGTGTGTGTGTGGTGTGTGTGTGTGTGTGTGCGTGTGCGTGTGCATGTGCATGTGCGCGTGTGTGTGTGTTGTGTGTGTGTGTGCACATGTGTTGTGCGTGTGCGTGTGTGTGTGTGCGTGTGCATGTGCATGTGCGTGTGTGTGTGTGTGTGTACTAATAAAGAATACGTCTTTAAAAAATCCAAAATCAATCAATAAATCCCAAAAATTTCAAATTCAACACTGTTATTTTCCATGTTAGCAAGAAAACAAATAATCCGCTATTCAAAACATGAAAAGATCTGAGGACTGACCTTCAGCATCTCCTGATATTAGTAAATATCAATGAACTACTGTAAGAAGTCCCTCAAGAAACAAGGAAAAGCTCAAAATGGTATTTAAGCAGATTACTACATCAACAAAACAAATAAACAAATGTGGTACTGAAGAATCGGTATCATTACTATCACCTAGCTAATGCACATCCACTGATTATCATATACTAATCTAATGAATTCCTTGACTTTACATGATACCATGAGAGGAGGAAACCTCAGAACCGCTCCAACAGGAAACACCAGGGTCCAAAATCCTATACATTAATATTCTAAAAAAAAAAAAAAAAAAAAAAAAAAAAAAAAAAAAAATCTGAAGTAAAACATGAACTGTGAAACACTTAAAATGAGACCTTCAACAGAAATCCTTAAATCCCTAAGGGTAAAAGCAAAAGCAAACACACACTGCACAACAGGACATCCTGTAAGAATGATAGTGTAGATGAATTAGTGAAACACTTGACTATGAAGCAAAAAAAAAAAAAAAAAAATCAGAGACCAAAAGCCTGAGCATAATACTCACAATAGGACTTCCACACAGACGACACCCGTCGGTGCTGTTCCGAGCCCCTTCCTCCTGCAAGGGAAAACATGACCCGGATGAAATAATAATCAAAAGGTAGTATCAACCCTTGTACTCCAAAACTAATACAATCCAGACAACAAAGACATTATGGGAAAGAACTCCAGTAATAATAAAGCAACAATAATGACAATACTGATATAACAATAATGATAATAATGCTAAAAACAATAATGATAATACTATCATAACTACTACTACTAATAATAATAAATTAAAATAAAAACAATAATACCAATATTAATAATAACAATAATAATATTAATGATAATAATAATAAATAATAATAAAATAATAATAATAAATAATAATAATAATAATAATAATAAACAAAATAACAAAATACCAAAGTGATGATGATGATTGAATGAATGATGATTGATGATGATGATGATGATGATGATGATGATGATGATGATGATGATGATGATGATGATGATGATGATGATGATGATGAATGATGATGATGATGATGATGATGATATGATTGATAATGATAATGAAAATAATAATTAATGATATTAATATTGATTAATAATAATATATAATAATCATAATAATATATAATAATAATTAATAATAATAATAATAATAATAAAATAATAAAATAAAATAATAATTAATAATAATAAACAATAATAATAAGAATA
>NW_020869182.1:72500-77500 GCF_003789085.1 Penaeus vannamei
GCATCCCTCTGGCAGGTGAATGTTGAGTATGTTGGACATGAGAGTGTTGAAAAAGGCAGGACTGAGAACCTCTCCCTGGGGGCGTTCCATTCTCAAGTGGCATGTGCTGCGAGAGGTGGCCTTGGAATCTGACATTTGCTGATCTATTTTTAAAATAGTCAGCTATCCAGGCCAAGAGTCTGCCTTTGACTCCCTTGTGGATTAGGGTTTCCTGAATGGCAACGGGGCTTGCCAGTTCAAATGCCTTCTCCAAGTCTAGGAAGACAACCACAGAGGGTGAGGTGCATATTGAGCTCAGGAGTGTGGAAATGCTGTATGCTGTGCTCTTACCCCTTGTGAACCAGTGCAGGTGTTCATAAGGGGTCCCATTTTCCATCGGAGCCTGTTAAGTACCAACTTCTCAGCTGTTTTTCTCGGGCAGCTGAGGAGAGAGATGGGACGGTACTTGCCTGGCTCCTTTGGTTTTGGGATGGGAACTATTATGGCTTGTTTCCAATTTCTGGGGCAGTGTGGCAGTTTGCCAGGACTTGTTGATGAGTTGCAAGAATGCAAGCTCTCCTGCAAGACCTAAGTGCGAGATGATGGGCTGGGTGATCCCATCAGATCCCGGTGCTGATCCAGAGATGGTTTTGTATGAATTTCTTAGTTCCCTGAGAGAGAACAAGGCATGCGAGTCATCAGGTTCGAGTACCTTGTCTATGATAAGAGCAAGCCTGCCTGGATTTAGGTTTTTGCTGTTTATCCCTCAGCACTGGAGGCAGGTTGTTGCTGCTGGTTCTGGCTGAGAACTCGAGCACCAGCCTGTGAGCCTCTGACTGTGGGTCATGATGCGTGCATTTCGGGGCTTGGCGGTTTGTCGCTTGCCTGACCCGTTTCCACAACTCTGTAAGGCTGGTCTGGTGGCCAAAAGTCTGGCACTATTCCAACCACTTTTCCTGCCTTACTCTGTTGGTTGTTTCCTTGGCATCCACAACAGCTTCCCTCAAGAGGGCTAGGTTTTCGGGAGTTCTTTGCCGTCGAAAGTTTTTTCTGCACATGTTGACTCTATGATTGACCTCTCATCATTATAGTACCAGGCGTCTTTGTGAGTTCTGGACCATGGACGAGTTTTGGGGATGGTTTGTGATGTGGCTTGATTTATGGCCTGGATTATCCTTGCCTCTAGCACGTCTACATTTTCATTGTTGTGGGGTTCATTGTCTCTCAGACAGCGGGCCAAGCCTTTCTGGAAGGTTAACCAGTTGGCCTTGTCTGTTTTCCATTTAGGAATGTGATGTGGTCTTTGGGCTGGACCGTCATTCATGAGGGTGATGATTATGCCATAATGATCACTTGTAACCGTATCATCGACACACCATCGAATTCTCTCCACCATTGTTGCAGTGGCAAAGGTAAGGTCCAGAACCACTCCCTTCACATGCGATGGTTCTGAGAATGTGTCAAGCACCTCTGCTATACGAATGCCTGCCGCGTTCGGCCTCTTGCGGGGATTCAGCAATGATAGATGTGCACTGAAGTCTCCCCCTGTGATCACTCGGTCTTGTGCTGCAGTAGCACAGACCTGGTATAAATCTAAACTCTCACACAGTGGTTTGCTATATACAGTGTATATTTTCAGAGGGCCCCCAGGCAGATGAATGAACCTCAACAGCAAGAGATTCAACGCCATCTCCACAGTGCGGCGGGTTGGCTATTAAGGAGTACGGGATTGCTTCTTTTACCAGGGTCATCAGGCCTCTAGCACCATCCAGGTTTGGAGTGGTGAAGACGCGATAGCCTAAGAAGTGAACAGATCCCATAGTTAGTGTCTCCTGGAGCATGATGATGTCAATGCTCCTTGCTCGCACTGTTGACTGGAGAAAGGAGTTTTTTTTTCTGTTATAGCTACAGATATTCCACTGAAGAATGCTTAGATTGTGTACCATGATGGTTACTTAGAGTCACTTACATCATACTCGTCTCCGGCTTCAGAAGCCCCAGGGCTGGTGGCATCTGATATGTATAGATCCTTGTTGATTTAAGATCGTACATCAACTAAGTGGGTTGACACTCTGGGTAAGGGTCTACTGGGAGAAGTAGAGCCTAGATTAGAAGTGCCACCTCGAGTCAAGGGACCAGATCTTGGCTGTACAGACTCAGTCTGTTGTGAGGGCATCAGCTGCACAGTTACAGTCTAGCCTGACAGACTAGCTGGGGTTTCACTTGTCATTCGAGGTTTCAGGGAGGGGAGTGCGGCTCTGCTTCAGTTTGGAGGCTTCAAGCTTCCTTTCAGGGCTGCAATAGTCTGGAGGCGCTGGGATGAAATCAGGAGGCTTTTGGCTTGCTCCTGCTTTTTGAGGACTGCCTGTTTCCTGACAGAGCAAGCCAGGCTCCAGGCATGATGCCTCTTGGCACAGTTTGGACACGGCAATTGTGTCTTTCTGGCCACCTTTGTGTGCCTAGATACACACGTCTGTTTCATGTGCCTTGCTGCACACACCACATTTGGCTTTGGCTCTGTAGTTGGCCTGGTGGTTCCCAAATTTTTGGCACGTGGAACACCTCAAGGGCTCTGGCACATATGTCCTGAGCTTATATGAGCCATATGTATGTGTGTGTGTGTATGCACACACACACACACACAGATCAAGGGTAGTGATTGGGGCTCCTTTGAGGATGACCAGGACTTGCCTGGTTGGAGACTTCCCTTTGGACAGGCAGGAAGCCTCCAGTACTTGAAGGAGAAACGTGATCACCTCCACGTCTAACCCTAGTGGAAAATTAGGAGGTCAGTGGTGAGCACATCTTTGAGCACCTTGGTTTCTTGCAGGAAACTTAGGTTGGCTTTGTCTTTGGGCATGGTGATCATGCCCACGTCTCTGATAATTCGGATTGATAGGCAGATTTGCCTTTCCTTTTCCAATGCCCTAACCAGCTGGTAGGCATTGTAAAGTTTTCAGGCTTCTTTGGTACCTCAAAGTACATAAATTAATTTGGGATGGGTACAGACTCTCCTTCAGAGTCCATCTCCACCCTGCATCGCTACGCACCTCCCCCTTTATGGGGTTTAAGGCCTTTGGTTGTGGGGGTGGCTGATTTGGCTGGTTCAGCTTGGACCACTATTTGACTGAGAATTCTAAGATGTCAGATTTCTCTCAGTTTGGGCTGCAGGCCTGGAGAGGCCAACCCTTGAGTCCAACTGTTGGACTATTTGATGGACAGACTTTGTTGGGGGTGATTTTTTTGTCTTATCTGTCTTGAAGGGCTTCAGGGTGACTGCCTTGGTCATTTCCATGCTATGGTCATTATCTTTTTGATCAGTCCGAGGGGAGGTTTTGTTTGAGCAAGCCATATGATTTTAGCTTTCGTTCAACCTCACGCAACCCCACCCACCACGGAGTTCAACAAGGGGAAGCTGTGTGTTAGAGCACATTCTCTAACAGCCATGGGGCTAACGTGAGGGTATACGCAGTCACTGGGTTGTTTGTGGGACGGCGCTGTGTCAGGCCAAACAACACATGACCGCTTGATCCTAGTCTCCTTTTGGAGACCAGCCGATTGACCTGACCGGGCCGTTCAGGCCGCCCGTCTTGCTGGAATAAAGGACCAAAGAGTTGTGTTGCTAGCCGCAGGGCGTACTCATTCACGGCATCGCTCAAACTCCAGGACTCCTGTCACCTCAGCGCACAGGGCTGCCATGCACGGCAAACACATGGGTAGGTCATAAAACCTCTGGGAAGAGACCAGAGGGAATGCAAACCCTCCTACTGGATAAGAATCATTGGAAGTGGTGCTCAGCTCTTCGTAGGCGTTAGTCAATGGGGGAGGCTGCCTCAGCGGGAGGAAGAGGGATCGGTCCAAAGACCAGCCAGCCTAGGAAGTTGAGATCAGGTTTATTTGGTGAGAGGATGACACCTCTATTTCGGCTAAAACCCCTTCTAGTAATCCATTCAGTGGGGAGGGTCGTCTCAAAGAGAGGGAGAGGGGGCCAGCTAAGTACTAGTGTGACTAAGGAGTCTTTCTTGGTTTTGTAAGAGAGGATGACACCTCTTTGTTGGCAATAATCTGTCTGTGAAGACACCCAAAGGCTCAACAGAAGGGATAGTACCATGACACTACCATGAGGTTATGTGCTACGAAGATGACACCTCTTTCTGGCTGTTTGTCCTTAAGGGGGAGCTAGTCAGTGGGCAAGGCCGCCTCAACGAGAGGGGAGAGGGGGCCACCCAAGGATCAGCACACCTGGGAAAGGGACAAGTTTCTGAAGTGCCACCCCAAGGACTCTTCAGAAACATGGTAAGGCATTAACCTCCATAATGCCATACCATCAGGGAGAAGGCGAGGTGGCAAGTTAAGAAGGTGTTCCAAACCGGTCCCTATCAAAAAGTGGCACACTAAGGCCCCCTAGACACACCCTCCCCTTCGGAAGGTAAAGGTCTGCCCACGTCCGAGCACGAGCCCGAAGATGGGATCCACTTCACCAGAAGGTGCACAAAGAGTTATCCTAATGCCGAAGTAGTGGTGATAGTAAAATCAAGGCTATAAGGTGCGAAACCAGCTGCGAACAGTTGGTCTCACTGCCGTCAAAGCATGCACTACCAGTGCACAGCGCATACACTGAAGGATCACACAGGCTGGGTCGCCACTAGTGGAGGGGTCAAATCCTCTTTTAGTGGTGATGCTCTTTAATAAACGGTTAAGGAAGACTGTGGTGTGTTTTACTGACCCTGTCATTCAGTATAGTGGAACCCTTGATAACTGAATTAGAGACCATTATACACACACATCGTATATGCAAGCGTATAATTCGACATCTTAAGCCTAAAAATATCTTTCCAGGATGTCGAGGAAGTGGTGGTGGCGAGCAAGACTGTTTGTCTATCTCGTCCCTCTCCTGTCTGAGTAGCATCTGCTTTTTTATGCTGCGGTTCAGGTGCTTGCTATCGCCAGCCGGTGTCAAAAGGGAAAGCTTTGGGAAAACCAGCGTCAGGCTCAAGGAGGAACTCCAGGTATTTCGACAG
>NW_020869182.1:112500-117500 GCF_003789085.1 Penaeus vannamei
GTCTAATAAAAAAGGTTTTTACATGGTGCCCCATATATAAAGTACATATAGGCAAACGTGACATCATGAGGACAGCGTATTTACAGGCAGCTATATAGCCACATCAAGTAATGAATCTCAAGGAATCCGGAAGAGCGAATGAAAGATAAAAAAGAATGACAACAAGGAGGCATCCACGAACCCGGATCACAGTAAGAAAGAGAATATAGAAGAAAGCGAGAAGAATAATGGAGATATAGGAGGAGGTAGTAAGGTGGAAGACAGAGGAAGTATTTAGATGAGGATATTAGCAATAATACGAATCAGGGAAAAGACATAGAAGAGAAGAGAAAGAGGAGCAAGGAGTGTTGAATGGAAGGGGGAACAATAGTGGAGTAACAAAGTCTTAGGTAGGAATAAAAGTAGTAAACGAGGAAGTAAAACGTCAAATAAATAGTAATTGAAGTAAGATCAAGTGAGAATAAAATGGGGGATCTAGGCTGCGATCTCACGTGAACATGACTTCTAAAAATAAAGTATTAATAAATCATGGAATGGTGAAAGTAAAGTAATAAATAAACGGATGGAAAGATAATGTGAGTTTGCGGTGGCGATTGTAAGTAAGATTTTGATTGAGTGTAATAATACAGAGGGAAATATAAACCAGGGGGATATAAGGATAAGGAGTAGAAATAGGTAAGTGTAAATAAATCGATATATATAAGAGATAAAGAGAGACTGAATAAAGAAGTGTGGAGGATAAGGAGGAGTAGAAAAGATTTGATTGGAATCATAAAATATATACAGATTAAGTAGGGACACAGAAGACATTAATCAGAGCGTACTTTAGTCACACACACATACTAGTTGAGCACACAATAGTCTGCAGAATCATGTTAGATGTGTTGATTTGAGGTAGGAGATTGTAAGGACACAGTCAAAGAAAGTCGATCCTAAAAAAACACCCGCCTCAGGTCGGGCATCTAGTTGCTCGCACACTTCTCCACCTTTCGCTTGGCCCCATCCACAACACACACAACATCTCTTTCACACACACACAACGACGCTAACAATAATCAGACGGGAGAAGCGGAGCGCAAAATTAGTATACGGATATTCACACGACGATGGCACACACACACACAAACACGAATTTCACACAGAGCCCTTGATTTGCACCGTCTCACGATCGATGAATATAATTAAGTTAATGCACCACTCACACCATCTAAATGTAGTTGTGATGGTGCACACATGCTAACACGAGAGCTATGATCTGACATTGTGCTATGATGCGTTTATCGTGGTAGGGTGTAGTTTATACACTGGAGTTATGTGGTGAAGCAGACGTTGATGGTATGATGATTGTGGTGCTGCGTATATACGCACAATTGTGAGATCAGAATTTCTGAAATATGTTAGTGACTAATAAGGAATGCAAACACACAATACAACACTGCTGATTAAGAATATTAAACACACCAACTAAGTGCGATACTGAACACAAACCAACACTCGCGCGCTCATGGTATCCACACGCTCGAGCTACCGCACACGCAGGAGCGCCATACGACACGTGATGGAAGCACCATTGGCGAATAGAACACAAGGACTACGTCAAACGCTATAATAGACGCTGAGCGCCGCGCACACGACATCATGATACAGGCAGCGTTTGCGGGGGGCCAATTCTCTCCATCCTATATATATATCTCTTATTATATTACCCTTTATTATCACCCATATTAATCAAACATACCACACCACAACACACGGTATCATTATTTATATCTCTTATATATACGTTAGCTCATATCACTCACCTATATATATTAACACTATATTATATCTATATATATAATAATACGGTATATATAATAGTATATATATATATCTAATATTATATATATAATATATAATAAATATATATATATATATAGTATGGATGTATGTATAATACTACACACACCACGCACATGCTACACACACACACATACGGGAAGACACACACAACGGTATGCATATATATCACACACACACAGACAACACACACACACACACACAGCACACACACCACACACACACACACACACAGTCACACACACATAATATAATATATATTATATATATTCATATATATAATTTATATATAATGATAATATATATATACAATATATATATATATATATATATATTATATATATATAAGTATATAATATATATATGTATATAATATGTATATACATACATACCACATATCTGGGTATATATTTCTTATGTATGTTTATATCATTACATACATAATACATGAGACATATAAATAATACGAAGATAAATAAAATAAATAAATAAATAAATATATATAATTATAATTATATATATATATATATATTATATATTAATATAGATATATATATATATATAACTATATAATATATATAATTTATGTATATAACAGCATCATATAATATACACATATATATTACACATATAATATACAAACATAACAACAAAAACAGTATGCATACACACAGGGAAAACGGGACACGAACAGACGGGGGGTAACACCGGCCCGCCAACACATGCCGGCGCCGGAGAACGACTGAGCTCTGATGCCATGCAGAAAAATAAGCGAACGACAGGTGGCTCGGTTTGGGGGAGGCAGGGGGTGACCAGGGGCGGAGGGGGAGGGGGGATACAATCAGGTGGTGCACAATTCATCAGCAAGTCGTTTCCATAGACATCGGTTTAGGCAATAAACCGAACAAAATGTTTAGGAGGTGTGTGTGCGGGTGTTCATAAAATGCGACAGCACGCACAGCGTCGTTTGAGAGTGTTACTAGTCTGTTCGAATGTTTTCATATATAATATAATATTAATATATAATATATTATTATATATAGATATATTATTATATAATGTAGTATAATGTGTATATATATATAATATATAGAATAGAAGTTTATATAAGTATATTATAATATGTATATATATATATTATTATAAATAATATTAATATAGTATTATACGTGATATAATAGTATAGAATAGATATGTATAAGTGTGTTTATATAATTATATATATATGTGTATAATATATATAATATAACTTATATAAATATATAAATATATAGGTATATTTCATATAATATATATATCTATATAATATATGTATAAGTATATATAATTATATACTGTATTAATATATAAGGTGAAGATACTATATATTAATAATATATTTGTGTGTGTGTGTGTGATATATATATAATATAATTATATATGTAATTATCTATATATATAGTATAAATATAATATATACGATTAGTATGTATATAGTATTATATAACCAATATGAATAGCAAATGAGTATTTCATATGTATAGATATTCTATGATGATCTAAGTGTATGTATATGTACATACCGTACGAATAAATTGGTTGATGTATATAAATATATATACTACTACATATAATATATATATATTTATAATATAAATATATAATATATTATATATATATAAGAGAAATTATATATGTATGTATTAATATTATATAATATTATTTAATAGTATTAAGAGCTATATTATAATATATGTAATGTGGTATATTTATTATGTATCGAGTTATATATAGTAGCGAATGATACTATGACATAAAAAAAGAAAAAAAAAAAAATTTTACTTTTAAAAAAAAAAAAAAAAAAAAGCATATACAATACTAATATGTGATAGCATATGCAGATAGATAATATATGTATATAATGTATATATGTATTACATAACATATCATGTATATATTTTATATCATACTAGCTTTGATATACGTAGTAGTATGAGATATAAGTAATATATGGTTGAAGATAGCACAATATATATATAATATACTTATATATATAATATAGTATAATATATATACACATATATATTATATATATAGTATATAAATATAACTATAATAATATAATATGTATATATATATATATATATATTATACATCAATATTAAAATAAGCTATAGATATATAATAAATATATATTCTATATATAGTATAGGACTAACCTATAATTTATATGTGTATAAATATATACAATAAATGTAATAAACCGCTTTACTATACTATAATTACTATACTACTATACATATCTAATTATACCATTAATACATAGAATATAGTACTACATCACAATCGAAATCACACACAAACACACACGCCCAGGCTCCTACAAACACAGCTGTCACACACAACACACCACACACACCAGCACCACAACAAGTTACAACAACCACACACCATATATATAGTACTATATAAATATAATAATATATAGATATAATATATATAATACGGGTAGTATACATATATAAATTACAAATAATTATAATTTGATAATTATTATCATACTGATGTATGCATATACATGGAATATGTATAACCGGCACATCCACCCACAACACACATATATATGGTAAATATATATATTATCTCAGTATATGGTAATATAAAAAGTATTATAGTATATCTGTTAGTATAATGATTATATTTTATATAATAATATATATATAATATATATTATATTAATAAGAGTATAAGATATTATATTATTATATATTGTGTCTATGGTATCATCGGGTATAACGTATATAATATATATATAATAATATATTAATAATATATATATACATATATATATATCTATATACGTATATATATTATATGTATATAATATAAATATTCTTATAATATATATAATATATAATATAATTTACACAAATCATATATATATATATATATATAAGGTAATAGAGTAATATTTGATATCACGCGAATATATAATATATATATAATATATTTACATATATATGCATATACTAATATTATATCTACGTAAATATATACATTATATACTTAGTATATATAGTGTTACATGTATTTGATGTGGGTGTGTGTGGTGTTGTGGTGTGTGTGTGGTGTGTGTGTGATGATGTGGTCGTAGTTATAACACACACACAAATCTATTAATA
>NW_020869182.1:142500-152500 GCF_003789085.1 Penaeus vannamei
TTAGATCCTTCTCTCGCCCAGTGGGAAGTGGTCTGCCGCGAACTTTACAGGCTCTCAGGACCCGACGCGACCTACCTCTATCATTACAGGCCAGTAATGGAGGTCACGCGAGTTTATAGTTTACTGATGGTGTGTTGATGGCTTTGCGATGCAAGGAAATGGGAGGGCTAATATGCTTGGAAATTGGCAGGACGTGTTGGATTATGCTTGCGTCTGCGGGGACAAGGATTTGTTTCTGTGGCTGTCCGTGGAGTATTTTTTTTACTTCCAAGTCTGTTTTTTTTCTCTCTCTTTCTCTCTCTCTCTCTCTTTCTCTCTCTCTCTCTCTCTCTCTCTCTCTCTCTCTCTCTCTCTCTCTCTCTCTCTCTCTCTCTCTCTCTCTCTCTCTCTCTCTCTCTCTCTTCTCTCTCCTCTCTCTCTCTCTCTCTCTCTCTCTCTCTCTCTCTCTCTCTCTCTCTTGGATTTATGGGAATATGTGATGCATTGTTGTTTATATCTGATGTTGATGATTCGGTCTGAATGCGAAGGAAATTTATTTAACTAGAGAAGAAAGGAAGGAAAGAAGGAATAAAGAAGAACACAATAAGTTAAACATTACTAGATTCTCCATGACCGTAGTTCAGTTACGGATAATCTAGTTCGAATTGGAGCCAAGATTAGTTAAAATAATTTTCCATCAAGTTTAAAATGATTGCAACCGTTGTAACTTAAAGTATTTTTTCCCCGTTTGTTGTTCCTTTTATAATGACCGTTAAACTTGCTTAACGACAAATGCAGCGCCGTTGAACCTGGCTAAACAGAGGGCCAAGAAAGAAAAGACGGGGAGAGAGAAAGGGGAGGAGAGGAGGAGAGGGGAGGGAGGAGAGGTAGAGAGGTAGAGAGGGAGAGGGAACATAATATACTTCAGAACTCAATATAATAAAGAACTACCTGTTATCCTTATTAAGAACAGTAATAACGAGCATATACGCACCCGAGCGTATATTCACACAAGCACGTAATTAATATGTTCATAACACGGCATAGACACCCAGCACACATACCTAGAGCACATACTGCCTTTGATCTATTGATATTGCATTAATCTGTCATTTCTAATCGCGTGAAAAATATGCTTTTGACATTTCAATAGCACCAAAAAAGGCATACTTGTCGACGACGGACTGTTAATATTTTGGTTTTTAAATTTAATAAGATTAGATCAAATTAAGAGTTATTTAGATAATAATCGAGAATAATAAGAGTTGTCAATATTTGATGATTATGATATAATTACCATCTAAGGAATTCCCAAATACCGAACTTATCAACCAACATTTCCGGGATTTCTCCATTTTTGTTATCATCCTCTTTGCCTTTCTTTTTCTGTCTCTTTAGCTATCTATCTGTGTGTATACGCTTGTCTGTCCGTCTTATTTTACATATATCTCTATATTTTTTCAGTGTATTATTCCATTTCTCTAAGTCCATATATGAATATGTACGTCTTGTTTTTTTTTTTATCGTTCTTTCTTTTTTTTAATTCCCGTTTTTGTCTCTCTATCTCTCCGTCTCTCTGCCTAGCCATCTCTATCCGTTTTCTTTCCCCGTTTTCTTTCCGCCCTCCCTTCACTAGCGTCTCAAATCAATTACATTATGGCCTTTATCCAGCCCTAAAACCAATTGCCTGCTTCGCCACAGTTAGCCTCCCCTCTTCCTCCCCCCTCCCCCTTCCTCCTATTTCCCCTCGGCTCCTTCCCTTCCCCCTCTCTCACTTCCATTTCCCCTCGACTTCTCCTCCTCCTCCTCTTCCTCTTTCTACTCTTACTCTTCCTCCCCCTCCCCCCCCCTCAAATTTCCCCTCGGTTCCTCCTCCTCCTCCTCCTCTCCCTTCCCCCTCTCCTCCTCCTCCTCCTCCCTCTCTTTTCCCTCTCGTCCTCCTCTTCCTCAAATTTCCCCTCGGCTCTCCTCCTCCTCCTCCCTTCTATTTCCCCTCTCCTCCTCCTCCTCCCCTCTTTTCCCTCTCCTCCTCCTCTTCCTATTTCTCCTCGTCCTTTCCCTCCTCCCCTCAAAGCACTCCTTGACTCCTCCTCCTCCTCCTCCTCTTCCTCTACCTTTCTTGGCTATTTATCTCTCTTATCTTTTTCCCTTCACTGTTTCACTTTCTTTCTCTCCTTTCGTGTTCTTTCTTGTGTTTTTCCATCTACTCTTTTCGTCTTTTCTTGTTTCTCGTCATTTCCTCAATCTTCTTCTTTCTTTCTTCTGTTCTACTTGGTTTTCTGTTTCTTCCTTGGCTTCTTCTTCCTCATCTTATTTCCCCTTTTCTTCCTATTCCCATTTTCTCTTTGCCCCCATCTCTCCTCTTCCTTCTTCTTTATCTCCTCTCGCCCCCCTCCTTCTTTCTTTCTTTTTCTTGCTTTCCTCTATTTTCCCTCGTCTTTTCCTCCTTCTCTTCCTCCTTGTCTTTTCCTACTTCTCCTCCTCTTTTCCCCAACTTCCTTCTTTCTTCCTCCTCTTCCCTTGTTTCTCCTATTTTCCTCTTCTTTCTCCCTTATCCCTCACCCCCGTTCCTTCTCCTACTCCTTCCTTCTCCCCGCTCTACCTCCTTTTCTCACCCTTTCTTCTGTTCCTCTTTCCTCCTTCTCCTCCTCTCACTCCTTTATTCTTCCCTACTCCTTTCTAGCCTCTTTTTTTCTCTTTTTCCTCCACTTTACTCTCCTTCCGAATCCCTTCTACTTCTTCTCTTCCTTCCTTTTTCTCCCCCTTCTTCTCCTTACCTTCATTCCTCCTTCCTTCTGCCTTCTCCTCTTTTTCCTCTTTCCTTCTCCTCCTCGCCATCCTTCCTTCTTCTAACCCTTCCTCCATCTCCCCCTTTTTCTCCTTACCCTCATTCCTCCTCCTCTCCCTTCTTCCTTTTTCCTTTTTTCCTCCTTGCACTTCTTCCTCTGTGTTTCTTCCTTCTCTTCCTCGCTCTTCTTTCTTGTTTTTATCCTTCATCATCTCTTCCTTCTTCTCCTTATCCTCCCTCCTCCTCCTCTCCTTCTCTTTTTCCTATCCCTCATCCCCCCTCTTCTCCTTACCCTCCGTCCGCCTTCCCTTTTTTTCTCCTACCCTCCTTCCTCTTTTCTTCTTCTTATCCTCCTCCTCCTCTCTCTCTCTCCTCTCTCTCTCTCTCTCTCTCTCTCTCTCTCTCTCTCACACACACACACACACACACTCTCTCTCTCTCTCTCTCTCTCTCTCTCTCTCTCTCTCTCCTCTCTCTCTCTCTTCTCTCTCTCTCTCCTCTCTCTCTCTCTCTCTCTCTCTCTCTCTCTCTCTCTCTCTCTCTCTCTCTCTCTCTCTCTCTCTCTCTCTCTCTCTCTCTCTCTCTCTCTCTCTCTCTCTCTCTCTCTCTTTTCCTTTTCCTCTAAGGCATCTCGGCGCCCTCCAAGATGCGATTTGGCGTCAGTGGCATGCAATGGAGCAATGTCATTACGTCTCCACCATCCTGCACCTCCACGTAACGCTTTTTTTTTACCGGTAATCTCTTTATATTCTTTTACACACACGTAGGCAGACACCCACCCACGCACATACACACGTACGCTCATAGGTCTACCAATGGAGCTTCCTATCTATGTATTTCTCTATCACTATCTCTATCTACATCTCTGTCTGTCTATTTGTCTGTCTGTCAATCTGACTATTTATGTAGATATCTATTTGTCTGTCTATCTGCTAGTCTGTCTGTCAGTCCATCTGTCCGCCTATCTGTCTTTCTATCTAATTACAGAGATAAGTACTCATATTTCGCCTTACGTATTTTCAAACCCTGCACAATATGTACATTTTTCCTTCTAATCCCATCAACGCTAACACAAAATCCACATTCAGTCTGAAATCCTTTTAACGTGTAGGATGTGGATAGACAATGCACGAAAGACATATCCTTTTCGGGGAAAGAAAGAAGAAGAAAAACAACAACAACAACAACAAAAAAGAGACCCAAATTCTAATATAATCATCATCTTTTATTCTCTCTATCTCGCATCCTGTTTGCGACTCATTTACACGGGTGTAGGTTCGAAAAATTATAACAAGGGAGAGAAAGGGAGAGGAAAAAGGAATCTAATCGCCTTATGTGTCGGTTCACGTCACAACAACAACAATTCATTCGTTTATAATGTTTTTGTTCTATTTCTTAAATACGATTTGAATGACGTAGATTTAATACGGTAGTCTACCTTTCTTGAATTATGACAGAAGTGAGAGAGAGAGAGAGAGAGAGAGAGAGAGAGAGAGAGAGAGAGAGAGAGAGAGAGAGAGAGAGAGAGAGAAGAGAGAGAGAGAGACAGACAGACAGACAGACACACAGACAGAGAATAGAGATAGACAGAGCAGATAGACAAATAAAGAGAGAGAGAGAAGGCGAATAGATAGAGACGAGAGAGAAGAAGATGAGAATAGATGAGAGAGAGAGATAGACAGAGAGAGAGAGAGAGAGAGAGAGAGAGAGAGAGAGAGGAGAGAGAAGAGAGAGAGAGAGAGAGAGAGAGAGAGAGAGAGAGAGAGAGAAGAGAGAGAGACAGAGGAAAGAGAAAGAGAAGAAAAGAGAAAGAAGAGAGAGAGAGAGAGAGATAAGAGAGAGAGAGAGAGAGAGAGAGAGAGAGAGAGAGAGAGAGAGAGAGAGAGAGAGAGAGAGAGAGAGAGAGAGACAGAGAGACAAAAAAGATAGACAAAAGATAGACAGATTATAGATAGATAGATAGATAGATAGATAGAGAGACAGAGATAGACAGATCGATAGAGAAAGAGAAAGACAGAGATAGACAGATCGATAGAGAGAGAGAGACAGACAGAGATAGACAGATCGATAGATGATAGAGAGAGAGAGAGACAGAGAGAGAAATGGATAGAGAGACCGAGAGAGAAAACAGACAGGCAGACAGAGACAGCAACCCACCAACCCACCCACCACCCGCAGCTGTTGTCTGCATCCTCGCCGGCCAAACAGCCAAATCTATGCATAGAACCCAAAAATCAGAACCGCCCCGAGGAAAATCAAAAACTCGACTCGGGGAAACAAAGAATCCTCATCCGCAGCCGCCCACTCCCCGCTTGGCTGTCGGCGGAATATCGTAAATGGATAAGACCGAGAACGTTGTCTGGCTCGTAATACGGAAGCGTGGTGGGCTCGTAAGGTTCGTGGGCGCCTTGTCGTACTATGGGCGGGGAGGCCGTAGGGGCAGCGTGGGTTGACAATCACGGTATTGAAATGATGTTGAAATGGAATCCGGCGGCGTTTGACAAGGTGCTGTCGCGGGTGGAAATTTACTTCTGTTTTTTTTTTTTTCTTTTTTTTTATCTCTCCCTTTCTTTTCCTTTTTTCTATCTCCCTTTTTTTCCCTTTTTTTTCTCTCTCTCTTCTTTGTTTTGTTTCTCTCTCTCTCTCTCTCTCTCTCTCTCTCTCTCTCTCTCTCTCTCTCTCTCTCTCTCTCTCTCTCTCTCTCTCTCTCTCAATGTAATGATATGATTAATAATATTGGTAATGATAATAATTATTATGATAATGATAATAACAACAACAATATAATGATAATGATAACAGTAATAATAACAATGATCATGGCACAAATAGTAACAATAATAAATTTAAGCCATACCATGAGAAAATACCAAAATTCTGTTTTGTGTAGCATGCTGCTCATTTCATTTTTAACATATGTCGCACTTTTTGTAATAATAACAATAATGACAGAATGATAATGAGGATAATAATAAAGATAATAATAATAGTAATGATAATGATTATTATTACTATTCTCTCATTAAAATCATTATTAGTAGTATCATTATTACTTTTACTGTTAACATTATCGTTATTATCATCATCATATCACGGCAGAAAACGTCTCATGAAACGAAAATCGAAGGAATCATTTTTTAAAAAAGATTAACCTGATGCTTCCCGCCATTTTTTTCCCGCCAAAACGACCTCCTTGTTCTCTTCGCTTCGTTGCTCTGCGGTATATTTTCTTCGCTTTAATTTACCCTTTTGGCTCTTCCCCTTTCTCTCTCTCCATATTTTTGTTTTTTCTCTTTTTCTTTTTCTTCGGCTCTTTTATTGATTATTTACTTACTTCTCTATTATGTTACTCTCTTTGTCTCGTTATTATTATTTATTTATTTTTTTTGGGGGAGGAGGGAGGGAATAACATTTAATTCGAATCGCTTGAACGAACAAAAAGGAAAAATGGATACAAATAAGAAAAAAAAGCTGGGAATGTAACACTATTATTTATGTCTTTATGAATATTGCTAATTCATTTGCATCGTTGTTTACTATTTCTCATGTATCCTTATCTTTTCTTTTATTTCATTTTTCTTTTTCTTTTATTTGGCTACAATGACCGGCTATTTCATCATCCATTTTTTCCCCACTTCCTGTTCGTCTGAATGCATCTCCTCCTTTCTTACTTACCATTTCTTTTTCATATTATTTCTTTCTTTATCTCCTCGTCTCTTTCAATTCGGCTACAATGGCATTTCCTCCCCCTCCTCCTCCTCCCTCTCCTCCCCCCTCTCCTCCTCTCCTCTCTACTTCCTTCCCTCTCTCCTCCTCCTCACTGCCCCTCCTTCTTCCTCCTCCTCCCCTCCTCCCTTCCCTATTCCTCCCTCCTCCTCTCCCTCCCCCCCTCCTCCTTCCTCCCTCCCTCCCTCATTCCTCCTTCCCTCTCCCTCTCCTCCCCCTTCCCTCTTCCTCCCTCCTCCTACCTCCTCTCCTCCTCCTCCCCCCTTACTCTTCCTCCGCCCTCCTCCCTCTCCTCCCTTCTCCCTCTTTCCCCCTCCCTCCTTCTTCCTCTCCTCCTCTCCCACCTCCACCTCCCCTCCCCTCCTCCCCTCATCCCCTCCTCCCTCCTCCCTCCTCTCCTCCTCCTTCCCCTCCCCCTCTCCTCCCCTCCTCCTCCTCCTCCCTCCTCCTCCTCCTCCTCACTCCTCCCTCCCCCTTCTCTCCTCTCTCCTCCCCTCCTCCTCCTCCCTCCTCTCCTCCTCCCTCTCCTCCTTCCTCCTCCTCCCTCCTCCTCCTCCTCCCCTCCTCCTCCCCTCCCTCCTTCTCCCCTTCCTCCTCCCTCCTCCTCCCTCCCCCCTCCTCCCTCTCCTCCTCTCCTTCCTCCCCCCTCCTCCTCCCTCCTCTACTCCCCTCCTCCCTCTCCTCCTCCTCTCCCTTCCTCCTACCTCCTCCCTCCTCCTCCCCTCCTTCCTCCTCCTCCCTCCTCTCTCTCCTCCTCCTCTCCTCCTTACTTCCGCGGCAGATTTCAGGTCTGTTTGCCAAGTGCGTTCTGTTCCCCTCGAGAGGATTTGGCGCTAATCTGACAGGGGCTGAGAGAGAGAAGAATGAATCGCACCCCTTCGCAACCCCCTTCCCCTGAGCGCTTCTGTGCTTTCTGTCTGTCTGTTTTAATTGTCTAATTCTGTCTCTCTGTACCTCTCTCTCTTTTGTTTTCTGTCCTCTCATCTATTTCTCCTCTCTATCTTCTCTCCTTTTCTCTCCCTCCCCCCCCCTCTCATCTATCTCTCTCTCCTTTTTTTCTCCCATCCCCCACCCTCTCTCTCTCTCTCTATCTATCTATCTATACTCTCTCTCTCCTCTCTCTTCCTCTTTCCCACAAGGCCAAAATGGGGGGAGATCGATATTTACTCTTAACTCGGCGAGCAAGTTAAAAGCCTGATCATTGTTTTAAGCACTTGGTTATAAAGCTTTCCCCCTTTTCCTCTTGCTCTCTCTTTCCTTCCTCCTTCTCTATCTATATAAATCTATCTGTTTATATATCTGTCTATGTATCAGTTAAATATCTTATCCATCTATTCATCTGCCCCCCCCCCGTCTTTATCTACCTAATTATCTATCTATATTTATACATACGTATATCATCATAAATGATAAAGGAATTTTCACTATTGATTTTCTATGAAATTCCCATTCTTAAAGAGATTTTTTCTTTCTTTTTAGATCTTCCAATTGCATTTTTTTCCTCTTTTTCTTTATCTTCATTTACTGGTATTATTAACTTTCCATTTTCTCTCTCCACCTTCGGTCTTGGAAGGAGTCTGCCTGAGTCAAGTTACTCGGCAAAATAATTTTATACTAACACCTCCTTATTTCATTTTTGCTGTTGTTGTTGTTGCTTTTAGCACTTTTTTCTTATTTCTATCTTCTCTCTAAGCTTGTCCACTTCTTCGCGTTTCCCCTTGTGCTTATCTTTTATCACCTTCTTCCATATCTATCATCTATGTCTTACTCCACCTATTTATTTTCTTTTTTTTTCTTCATCTTCTTCTCTTTCTCCATTAAGTGCCGCACGGTGGGGACGCGGCGGGGGGAGTGCCAAGATCCCAGCAGGGGGGAGCAGGGCCAGGGGGTAAGGGGCAGAAGGAAGAGGAGGAGGAGGGGGAGGTGGAGGAGGAGGAGGGGAGGAGGAGGAGGGGGAGGAGGAGGAGGGGGGGAGGAGGAGGAGTGGAGGAGGAGGAGGAGGAGGAGGAGGAGGGGGAGGAGGAGGGGGAGGAGATGAGAGGGGAGGAGGAGGAGGGGGAGGAGGAGGAGGTGAGGAGGAGGAAGGGAGGAGGAAGGAGGAGGAGAAGGGGGAAGGGGGGGGAGGAGGAGAGGAGGAGGAGGAGGAGGAGAAGAGAGAAAAGAGGAAGAGAGAAAAGAGAAGGAGGAGGAGAAGAAGAAGAGGAAGAGGAGAAGAGGAGGAGAGAAGAAGAGGAGGAGTAGGAATTGGGAGGAGGAGAATGGAGATGAAGAAGAAGGAGGAAAAGAGGGCCAGGAGAGAGTAGAGAAAAGAAGACCAAAAGAGAAGTGAATATCAGGATAAGGAAGAAAGAAAGAAAGAGAGAAGGAAAGCAAGGGGAGGAAGGGGGGGGGGGAGAGGAAAGCAAGGGAAAGGGGAGGAAGGAGAGAACACTGGGGCTACAAGGGGGGGGGGGTAGCACTGGGGGGCGACCAAGGTGGGGTGAGAGAACCACTGGGGGCTACAGGGGGGGGGGTAGAAGGAACCTGGGGGGCGAGAAACGGGGGCGGGTGTAAGGGGGGGAGGGGGGGGCGGGGAGGGTTAATGCACCTCCCCCGGTTCGTGGTTTCTGAGAAAGGAGAGCGAAAGACGGAGCCTCGGAAGGAAAAGCGAGAAAGGGATTTCAGGACGAGCCTTAATGGGGGACAAGCGGCGCCGATGCCCTTTGCGCTTTGGGCGGGGGAGGGGTTCGGGGCGGGACGGGGTCTCGGGGCGGAAAAAAAAAAAAAAGAAAGGATTCTCAAACGTCCTGTGATGTGAGGAGGATGCTCGTTGATAGCGGCCATCACCGTCATCGATGAGTTTTTTGTTTCCATTTTTATAACTATTCTTTATATGTTTTAAAAAAAATCAGCCTCAGTATGTTTACCATAATGATAACAAGATAACTCCACATACTAATTACCCAATCAGTTATACCCCACCCTCTCTATTATTATTATCAATAACATCTCTATAACAAAGAAAAAAATACAAGTAACAAACAAATTGCATATTACAATATCCTCCACCAACCCCACAACAAAAAAAAACGTTAACCTAAAAAAAAAAAAAAAAAAAAAACAAAAAAAACAAACCATCTTTCATCATGTGATCATTTTCCCATCCCCCTCCTCCTCATTCGTCACCATCATCATCATTATAATCACCATGATCATCATGATCCTCATCGTCATCATCATCATTATAAACATCATGGTCATGATCATCTTTTTCATAATGATGATGATTATGATTATCATTCATCGCCATGAAGAATCGGGAGAGAATGACGTTTGACCTGAGACCACTCCTGTAAGACGGGTACTTATGTATATGATTATTATTAAGTATTAATCAAGATCATCTTGGCTACTACTAATACTATTAACGTTAAAAAATACTGCCTTCCGCCTTTGCAACATAATCACGACCATCTTCGGAATCACTGTCGTCATCAGTTTGCGTAATACTATAAGTGATGCAATTAG
>NW_020869182.1:155000-156946 GCF_003789085.1 Penaeus vannamei
CTCTCCTCTCTTCTCTCCCTCTCTCTCTCTCTCTCTTTTTCTTCTTTCTTTTTGTTAAAGATACTGTCAAGTTTTACGAAGCGTGGAGTTTGCTTTACGTTTCCTTTTCCTTCTTCGCTATGCTGTTCAGATGGTTGTTCCTCTTTGCAACCACTCCTTTTTTTTCTTCCTCTGGGGAGCACCTTGAAGATACGGTAACGCCCTCTGTACTGAGCGGTTAAAAAGGTCGTCGATGGGAATGCTCTAAACGGCGCAAATCGTGGACGAAATCGCAAAGAACAGCCATAAACCTTTCGTGAACAGCGGCCCAGATCCCTCACTCTGTACGGGGATTGTCATTCCCCTTCAGTGCTTATAATGAGGTCGTCAGGGCCTTATGCCACACCCCATTAGAGGCACCCGGGGCGGTATTCACGAAAGGTATATGACTTTTCCTTGCGATTTTGTCTCTGATTTGCGCTGTGCCACACCTCAAAGTTAGTGTTGGTAATAGAAATAATATGTAAATCGTTATAAACTATTTTCAAAATCTATTATGATAATAAGATGTGGTAAATATGAAAATAAATCTTATTGATATCACAACGGTAATATTACACATTTAGTATATTTAAATGCGATGTGGTATCTCTACATATACTGTCCTTGCAAGCAACGGTTGTAAGGGCGGGCAACACTTTTATTATCATTGTTATGAAATACAGCAATAGAATGCAGGAGACGGCTTAGTTAACGTTTAATAATTCATCAAAGGTGGCCTCGAAGCTTTTTTTATTATTATTTCAAAAGCGGAATAATCTTCAACAGAGGAAAATTTGCATAAAAACAAATTCATGCCAGTTCTTATGCATATGACAAAAATGTAAAGACAGTCCTTCACGAAATATAATTTGAGATAGAAAATAAGCATGTAAAATAAAAGAACGAGCGAAACCAAAGTTTGTCAATAAAAAAAATCAAAACAGCTGTCTTTCAGTTTTTTTAATTATAAACATATATATTGATCCAGCATATTTCAAATTTGTCTATGCAAAATCAAGGAAAAAAAGTCTTAGGAGCAGGTTAAAGGACGTTGTCTTTTGAAACTACATTGGGTACAAATTGGTACATAAAAAAACTTTACATAGATAATTCTGGCGATCGAAGTGATAGAAACAAAACAAAAACAACCTTAATAACAACAAACAAAAACATTATTTACATAATACATAGTTAACAGACACTATCTATTACCACACCTCTCATCTCATAAACAGACTCATCATCTCTCAATCCATAATATAATATCTCTCTCTCAAAAATCAATCACAACAAAATAAAACTAACTACTCAAATCTCATAATACATAAGATACTCAAACCTCTCTCTCTCTCTCATTCTCCTCCTCTCTCTCTCTTTCTCTCTCTCTTTCTCTCTCTCTCTTCCTCTCTCTCTAATAAAAAAATAATAAATAATAAAATCGTCTCTCTACTCTCTCTCCTCTCCTCTTCTCTCTCTTCTCTCTCTTCTCTCTCTCCTCACCTTATGTGTCAAGAGCAAATATGATAAAACCTGAAAACAATGACCAAGATACATTCTTCCGGGCTCGAAGAGCTAAGCAAATGCGAGGAGGCGAGCAGGCAAGGAGGAACGGCGTAATTACTAGAAAAGGAGCTACTGTCTTACATGCCTCCGTGATGCTTGCTGGCGAATGGTCTCCTTGAACGCTTCCTAACACGCGATTAAGTGGCTACGTACTGTGTTTTTTTTTTTTTTTTTTTTTTTAACAGACTTAGCTCTTCGTCTGATCGATAGAATACCATTCACTGTTGTTATAACGGATCTCTGGTGCTATGAACGAAACAGTTAGTTAGTTCGAGGAAACTAACTCTCCTCACTTTCTCCTCTCCGCTCCTATCCTCTTCTCTCCGTCAATCCATCATCCATCATCCTCTTCTCATCTTCCT
>NW_020869183.1:15000-17500 GCF_003789085.1 Penaeus vannamei
CCCCCCCCTCCAGGCGCCAGCCGAGGCGGCCGTCCCTCACCCTCGGGCAGGGATGACCGCAGGCCTGGCCGGGGAATCCCCCGCACAACCGCACAATGTGGAAGAAGTGACGTCACGCCAGCTGATCATAGTGACATAAATGTGCTGGAGCTTTTAAAGGAAATCAAAGCTCTGAGACAAGAAAACAATAACTTGAGACAGGACAAGGAAAAAATGAAAAGGGACTGTCATTGCCGAGATACTAGTGCTGCTATTAGTGTTAAAGAAACGAGCGAGCAGATACGATGTCAGGACATCAGTGCTGATAACCAGAGTGGGCGTGTCAGCGCTGACAGCAGCGACGAACACTACCACGATCCCTGCGGCACCGAGTCAGACGAGGAGTCCAGTGACGTCACCAGCCCCCAGGTACACCCGGCACAACAACCGAGGGGACTGTGCTAAGAAGTGGGACAAAGCTAAGACCTAATCTTTGACATGGTTAAAAGTACTTTTAAGCTTAGGACAATCATCTGTAATAGAATGTACATTATTCATGAAGTTATATGTTTCTTATGTGAACCTAAATTCCGTAATATCAATGGATATAAGCGCATGAAGTACAGATTACATAATAATACACTACTCACATATGGATAGACACACAATTAAATTCATATCATGGAATATGCGTAGTATTAAACCTAGGCTGAGTGACCTAGAGTTTTATATTCGTAAATATAATATTGATGAGATCTGCGTGCAAAACCTTTTGCTGCTGCTGCTAAAATGAAAATTACACCTTCAATTAAGGGATATCATTCTTATGTGAATACAGCCATGACTGGATTGTTAACATATGTGAAGGTTACATTGCCACATAAATTAGTTAAAAAATCCGAGAACACTGATGTTCAATTTCATCATTTAAAAATTCAGACTGCCTCTGGTTATTTTTCATTACATAATATATATGCCAGATCGTCAAAATTTCTGGCTAGTTCTTTACCCAATTTTCACAACCAAGGCACGTTATGCATGGACGACCTTAATGCAAGGCACCCACACTTTGGAGACATCCAGCATAATAGTAATGGGGAAGAATTCAAACATTTCATTAATATGGGAGGTGGCAGGTTAGATTACGTATTTGGCAAAAATCTAGTTCATGGTAATGTCTGTACTTCACTGGTACGAGAATTAGTTAGTGACCACTTTGCAATCCGAACTGACTATACTGTTGACAGCAACTCAGCCCCTAAAACACCTAGGCTTAGAATAGATCATCCCACTGGGCCTGGAGCATCACTTCAAGGCACGTGTCTTTGATTGGTACAACACATATGAAGTAACAACAGTTGAAAATTTCTCTCAGGATTTAATCAAAGTTGTCACCGACTACTATAACATGGGTCTGTTCACGAAAACTCTCGAAGAAAAAGAGCCCCCAAGCCCCGCATGCTCCCAGGTGGATCAATGACCCAATTCTAGCCAAGGAACATAGACGAGTTCAGGAGCTTGCCAATTGCTATAAAGATAACAAGACGTCAGACAATCTTACTCAGTTTCTTAAAGCCAATAAAGAATTCAGAGAACTAAAAACTGAGATTCGTAGTAAACACTGGGAACAATTTTTGCAAAGAATCAATAGTCAAACTTCCATGGCTGATGTATGGAGAAAGATCAATAGGCTGACAGGTAAAGCTCCCACAACACCGCAGTTTCACAGCCCACAAGAACAGGCTAATATGCTGCTGGAGTAGTGGGCTGAAAACTCTCAGCTGAGCTCACTTCCACAAGCGATAAAAGATCACCTCGGCAAGTCAAAAATAGATAGAAAATTCAATATAGCAGTAGCCTGTGCTGCTACTGACCTATCTGACTTTGCCGAAATAACCGAGTGGGAACTGAGAAATGCCCTTGTGAAAGGCAAGGTAACAGCCCCTGGCGAGGATGGCATTACTTAGTGTTCTTCGCCTCATTGCGCAGGTGCCAGGCAACCCACTCTTACACCTGTATAGACTCAGCCTATCACAAGGAATCCTCCCAAGCTCCTGGACTAAAAGTTTAATCATCCCTATACCCAAATCCAACACTGACAAATACAGACCAATTTCTTTGACCTCCTGTCTGTGCAAAATACTTGAGAGAATAATTCTGAACAGACTCATGTACCGTATACATGCTAAGTTATCCCCCAGACTGTTTGGATTTCACCCAGGACGTAGCAATTAGCATTGTTTTGCAGAATACTTAATAAACTCAATACCAGGCATGCAAACCGTATTTCTTGATTTTCAATCTGCCTTTGATATTGCAAACAGAGAAATGATCCTTGAGCAACTAGCTAGCTTTGGTATTCAGGGAAAACTGTTAACATGGATTCAAATGTATCTATCCAATCGATTGGGTCAGATTTTCTTCAGGGGTGTTAAGAGTACCCATACAAAAGTGTTTGAACTCGGCACACCTCAGGGAGGCGTACTTAGCCCATGCTATTTAACATCCTAATGCATATATT
>NW_020869183.1:25000-27500 GCF_003789085.1 Penaeus vannamei
AAAATTATCAAGGACTCGATAAAATAGGTTGGATGGATATCCATTCGAGATAAAATAATCCTTTAAATACATAGCTTCTGTGTGGAAATTGGCCCACGTGGAAAAATGTTGTAAGCTCGGTTGATTAGTGTTTTCAAGCTATTAAGCTTATAAATGCGAGGTATGTAGCTTAGAAAATGAAGTCCGAGGCCAGTGAATGTTGGTTTCCTATAGATATTTACAGAAAAACAGCCTTTATGAAATGTAACGGTAGTGTCTAAGAATGATAGTTTATTGTTTTGTTCAGCTTCATAAGTAAATCTAATGTTGGAGTGTTGTGAATTAAGATAAGAAAGAAAAGGATATGAGAGGGGTCACTGTAAAGCAGGAAAATGTCGTCCATATATCGACGGTAATAGTTGTTGAGCCAAGCTTGTTCATGATAACAAAGGAAAGTATTAGCATAACAAGGGCCAAGTGGTGATCCCATTGCTACGCCGTCAACTTGAGTGTAAAGGGACTCATTAAAAGTAAATACTGAATGGTGAGCAGCGATGTCTAAAAGTTTTCCATAGGTTGTTTTGTCCAGACCAAACGCATTTAGAGTCAAAGCGGTAGTTTTGTCAACTATTATTTCTGTTGTTTTTCTTAGTGGGACATTTGGAAATAGTGATTCTATGTCAAAACTGGCCATAGTAACAAAGTGTAAGGGTTTTAGTGAGCAAATTTCTCTGACAAAAGCAAGGGAGTTGTCTATCGTATACTGATTGATCGTTAGTGGGGAGACTATCTTCACTAAGAATTTGGCAATATTGTAGTTGAAAGTACCAACTGCTGAAATGATGGGCCGAAGGGTATGACCAAATTTGTGTATTTTAGGCAGGCCATATAGAAAACCAGGTTTTGAGCCAGAAGTAGTGAGAAGGTTATAAGTGGCTTCCCCAATAGATGTTTTTATAGGGCGTAACAACCTATTCATTTTGTCTTCTAGCTTTAAAAGATAACTAGCAGTATCACAGCTAATTCGTTTAAATTTAGTGTTGTCATCCAGTATGGACTGTAGTTTGTTTTGGTAATCGTCTTTGTTAAGGATAACGATTCCACGACCTTTATCTGGTCTGGTAAGGATGATATTATCATCATCCTTTAAAGATTTCAGTGAAGTAAAGAACGATTGATGTTCATGGTTGATCTTAATATAATGTCTAAATTTCTTGAATGTGTTGTTAGCCACAATAGAGATGATACTTGTGATATAGTTCCACCTTTCTTTATTAATCACACAGTTTCGCATGGTATGGCACAGTTTTTAAAAACAAAGAAAAATATGTGTGTGGTTAATGGTGTTAGGTGGCATACAATAATCCAGATCTAAAGAAAGTATATCTTTTCGATCATTTGATAATATCTTATCAGAAAAGTTGAAGATGACTTTGTTTTTGTCAACCTTTTTACTCAGATCAATGCCTAATTTTAGTAACTTTTTGTAGTGTCTAAAGTCAACATTGCTTAATTTGTTAACATTTTTATCAATGATAGACAGTAAACAATTTGCATCAAATGGAGATACAATGGATTTAAAGAGAGAGATGTCATCCTCCAGTATTTTGTAATTGGCAGGAATCTTTTTCTTTAGTTTCTTTATTTCCCAATCCAGTAGGTCAAAACACCAAGAGCGATACATGCTGGTGGTTTCAAATATAGGGCAATATACTTTGAATATAATAAAATCCGGGATGATTCCATAATCTTTGCAAATGTTCAGATATTTAACATCTTTTTTCCAGGAGTTCTTTTCGATACTTCTATACACGATTTGACCTGATCATAGCTGAATCTCTCCACATTATTACCATGAACCCAAAACTCAATAGCACAACCACTGCAACCACCCTGTTCACCATGTAATAACCATCAATACTGTCGAATGGTTAGTTTGCCTATTTTGTATTTACTATTGTTATGTACCTTGTATTTTCAAATGTTTTTGCATCATATGTTTTCTATTCTTTGTAAGCAATTTCTATAAGAAAAATATTGTATATATCTATCTATCTATCTATCTCTCTATCTATCTATCTATCTATCTATCTATCTATCTATCTATCTATCTATCTATATATATATATATATATATATATATATAATATATATATACATATGTATATAGATAGGTAGCTCAATTTCACGAGTGATTTTAATATTAGGATGCTGATTATTCCAAGGACTTGTTAACTTCATCTTCGGATCTTGAAATATCTTAATAATCAGCATCCTAATATTAAATTCACTTGTGAAATTGAGCATAATGAACACTTTCCCTTCTAAGACATTGATATTTCTAAGGGTAAGAATTATTTTGTTTCCTCTGATTATAGAAAACCAACTTTCACTGATCTTACAACAAAATTCAATTCTTATATGCCAATCAAATGTAAAGGGAATTTAAATTCTCTTTAATCTTCAGGGCCTTTAAGATATCCAACGATTATTTTATCTTCACTAAGGAAGTTGATTGTAT
>NW_020869183.1:50096-57596 GCF_003789085.1 Penaeus vannamei
TTAAAACAGTAGCTTTCTGCCCCGTATTTACAGTAATATTTCCATTCATATGTGTTTCGAAAAGTGTCATGGTCCAAGGGAACACGAACACTTGCTTTCATTTCCTGAACTAACAGGAATTTACGAATTTGACAGATCGGGACAGGCCCGCCCACAAAATTTACTAAGCATATTTTATCAGTACAAAGTATAAAAATAATACAAACTTCGGTTATCAGTTCCAGAAAATCTAAACTCTGTTTGGAATTCCTCTCAGTCTCTTTTAAGGATTTCCTGATGTGGAGAAGTCGCACATCAGTCGAACAGCCATCTTGAGGATCGATGTAGGCTGGCAAGCAGGCCCACCGCTCGACCTACACCATGGAGGGTTCTTATCGCCCACTAATGATGCGTAGCGCAAGATATGCGACTCCTGGCTCTCAACTAACATACGGATTTACCAGGAGGCAATCCAGATTGCTCGCGGCATACTGATGCATTCAGTTTAGTTGGTCTCTTGACTACGAATCTCAGAGGATTTGAGACACCGAACTTGCCTGTAAAACAATTAAACCTGAGCAGTGGTGATGCCTCAGGTGAATTGGCTGAGTTACCGCTCTGCCCTTCTTCCCTTCCAGATGGATCTGACTCACACCATACAACAGATTTATGTGCGGGATGCGTTAACAAATAGCAGCGCAATACGCAGTCAGCGCTACAGCATCTTGACACTCATTGTGCACCATAAAGGACCTCCCCAACAGCCTTAACGGTTTTACTGGGGTTGACTTGGCAAACTACCCGACTGCTTTAAAAAACCACTCTTTAGTTTCGCAGATCATCCCTAACTTCAGTAATGAGAATGGGGAGCCGTCCTGGTGGGGTGGTCGGTAACAGAATCACGGCAACTCACATTCTTTCGACTATATATAATAATATCAAATTTAATATTTATCAGAGATATATATATATATTATTATATACAGTAGATATACCATATTTAATATGTATAATATTATATCTTGTAGGACGCTTTAATATATAATATATCTATTAGTACTATATCTATTATATACATATATACTAATCATATATAAAATGTTGTGTGATGAGTAGCTAGTGTGTGTGATGTGTGGTGTTGTGCGTGTTGTGATGTGGTGTGTGTGTGGTGTTTGTGATGATGTTGTTGTGTGTGTAGAGGCAATGTGGATATAGTGTATGTGTACGAATGTAATTTTGTGATGTATATAACCATAGAATAATAGTATAACCGTATATATAGTTATCTAATATATATTATATGTTTATATAGCATATATATATGTATATGCATATATTTATGCATATATATTATATATATGGTATATAAGTAGGGTATATAGTATATATTATTCTTATATGACTTTATATATTATATATACTATTATATATATATATACTATATATATATATATATATATATTATGCATATATACTTAATTCCATTATTTATTAATATTATTATTTCACTATAACTATATTATTGGCATACTTAGTATAGATTTATTATATTATCTAATTGAACTATAATTATACTATATATTATATATATGCATATATAATTATATATTAATTTATTGTTTTATATTATTATTAAAATAAACATATAGGTCTAAAGCTATTTTTATAGCTACTAAATATACTATACTAACTAAAATAAATGATGGAGTTAAATGTGGGTATGCATGATGTTGGTGTGTTATGTTGCCTAATAATATGTCGAGACCGCGCCGGCCGCATACACACACCACCACAACAACACGAGGCATCACACAACTACACATCTGTACCTACATCTTTTAAGTACTCAATACTTTGGCTTAAGCTTATAGCATACTACTTCCACTAGGTTACAAACACACTCCATAGCCAACACACAACAACGGACACACTAAACGCAGAAACATACTCAGACCCCATCAACAAACACATACAATAATAAATATATAATACTCTAATTGTATATATCCCAGCATATTTATTTAGTTTACACCTATTCTAATTACTCATCCCCATACTATATTAATCCTACACTCATTTAATATTTGCATTATTTTTTAAATGTACAAATGCCGTCAATTGTGCTATTATGGATGATTGTCGCGAGTAAATGATTCCAAAAAGACGCCACACAAACGAAACACGCAGCACACACACCACACACCCAACACAGCACACACACACTCACACAGCACATACACAACATATATTATTATATTACTATTTTTAATATATATATATTTGTAGATAAGTAGTATATTATATATATATATATTATATATTATACATAATATACATACTAACTCACTCTCAGTACATCATCTCCACCTAACTTTATACTCCAACATTACATATACTTTAGTATAATACTTAAACTTATCAAGAGTGGATAACGTAGTTTATTATTCTATAACCTACCCTTCGTAATAACTATTCTTCCATTAACGAATAACGGCCTTACTGAACTTCTCACTCTAAACAAGGTTATTATTAGGTTATTCTTTATAAATGGAGACAATCAGACTATATGTGTGGTGGTGTAGGTGTGTGTGTGGTGTGTGTGTGTTTGTGTGAGTGTGTGTGTGTGTGTGTGTGTGTAGATGTATGACATACATATCTAATCTACACACACTCACACAATCAAAAATACATATGGCCTCTTAGAATGATCCTACTCATTTTATACAACTATCATCATCACACACACAGCACACACACACACACATGCACACACGCACAGACACCGGACACACGGCGATCATGGACTACTTATGTATTGTATATATATGATATACATAGTGCCTATACTTTACGCTCACTTAAATTCTTGTTAATTTATGTTAAGATATTGTAAGGTGATGTGACACCTAAATACACTATAATCATCCCACATATTATATACACTCACACATACATACACACATCACGGCACTAACAACATTATACAAACGCCACAACACTACAACATCAAGCATACAACTAATACTATCAACTACGGCAACTACACATCACACGGCACTGTACAACGGACTCGATCATAATGCTCAATCACAACACACGCACACATGTATCATGGTATATTATGACACACACACTAATGCTACACACACTGTAATCAAGCATGTTCTACTACACCTAACTCAAATGCATACACTACGCACACACACACAACAACCAACAACGCATAACTAATACACACACACAATACACATACACTAACACATAATATACTATATTTAATAATATTAATAATTAATATATATATATATATATCTATATTATTATATATATATAAATATATTTAATATAGTTATTGTTTGATTTATGTAATTGTACATCACACACACAACTCATATAGGCACAGTAATATATATTAATATATGTATTAATATTAATTAATAAAATATATAATATAATATATATATATTAAATATAGTGTGTGTGTAGTGTGTGTGATGTGTTGTATGTAGTGTAGTGTTAGTAGTATTTAGTATATATTATATATATATATTAAGGGTATATATATTAATTACTATATATTATGGTATGGTCAATAATACAATTAGATAAATATATATCACATTTTTTTTATATTTTTCCAAAAGATGTTGAATATTATATAATCAATTATTAGTCATCAGAATATCATTCACAATATTACGATGATGAAGAGTAGAGTGAAACCACTAGAAAATAATAAACATAAATAATACATATACATAAATGTGATGTGCCTGTATTCTCGAGCTCAGATTACCCTCTGATGGGCAGGGATTATATATATGGCGTGGCTGAGTGCAAGGTGCGGTGCGGTGCGTGCAGTAGCGTTAGTCAGTAGCGTGTATATCATATATGGCGTCGTTATATATTGATTCACTAGGTTGTGTCCTAGTTTAGAGATAGTGCGTCGGTGTGTATTTTAGGGTTTAGTGTGTGTGTGGTGGGTTAGTGTGTTACAAGAGTACGAGAGCACGACAAAAAAGGGATAATGCCTAAATATATTATAAGCGTATGATCGAATAACCTATATCCACTTGGAATAGTAAAATAAAAATAATTATAAAAATTATTAAGGAAATAGCTATAAATAAATATATTTACAATATACTATATGTCTAGGCTGTCTTCTACTCTCTAATTTCTCTTCCCTTTTTTGCTTTTCATGTTTTTTTATAAGGATTAACTATTGTACTAGGAAATACTCTGACGAGGTGTGCAGAGCTGGTTAAAGACCCACCACAGCTTTAACTAGTCGAGCACTTATATTGGTCCTTGCTTACTCGATGAACATAGATGTGACACTTAGAAACGAAGGAATCATGTGTACTTATTCTAAGTCGCGAATGGTAAATAGGTTTGTAACAGATCATAATCTAGACCGGGCTCATCATTAAGGAACACCAAGTGATTAGCATTTAAATATCTAACGCTCAGTATTAAAATGATAATGGGTCATTTATTCTATAGGAGTGTGCAATAATGAGATATAATATTGGCTAGTTGGCAACGATATTATGAGACAAAACTACATCGGGACTGATCAGAGCCCGCTATAAATTTTCAGTCTTCACACACAATAACCTATTGTAGCGCTTCGAAGTTATATGTAAACTCTGTTTTCTATACATTGAACACGATTGAGCTACTTCGAGACAGTTAAACACGTTTATGTAGAAAGGATATGTGTAGTTGAGATTAAGATTCATATGGATATGAGACTAAGAAAACATCTTAGATATACCAGCTCTTCCAATTTCGATCTTAAATATATGATCATTGAAATAATATGAAATATAGTGTTTATATTAAAATGTGTATAAGTTTTTTTTTTGAGTGTACTATACATCCTCTGGATACGCTCGAAACTTATTACAACGTGATCCAACCAATATGATTTACTAATAAATCATTAGAAGTCATGACCATTGCATTGTATTCTTCATCTGATATTCTCAAACAAATCAACACTGCTACGTCATATCCTCTAGATCAGTGGTTCTTAACCTTTTTAGGGTGACGGACCCCTTTAAGGACCTGATGAAAGCTATGGACCCTTTTCCCCGGAAATATTCACATAAACAATGTGTACTTTGTTTAAACTTTGATTTTTCACACAAATATGAGACAGACAAAGTATCATTAAACTTTTAGTCTAAAAAACACATATAAATTATATGATCTTCCCTGGATCCACTAGATATGAAAATATTTAGCACAATGCAAACTCATTAATTTTCATTAGTTACTGATAGCTGACTTGTTAGCAGATTTTAATTCAGAAGTGTTTTGGGGGAATGACTAGCCTTGTGCAAGAAGAACCCTCATTTTTCACCGGCTAGTCAAAAGGAATGTATAAGTATAACAAATTTAGTACAACAGCATTTAGCTCAATAGAAAGAAAGTCTCTAGCTAGCAGAAGATCAAAGCTGATAAAAACGCCAACGTACATCATGAACATCAAACTCTGATTTGAGGAATTTGTAGTAGAGATTCTGAGGTTCTGCCTTTAGAAGAAGAAGAAGAAAAGCCAAATAGCCGTTTGGCTAATACAATGTTTATGAAAAGAGTTTGTAGTAGTATATTTCTTCATATGAGTAATATCAATGCAATACCTTAGCGAAATTAAGGAATTATCTGCATAAATAGCATATGCAAATCTCATATGACAATTCTTGGACAAGCTTAATATAGCTGAAACTTCAAAAACATTTAAAGGCATCTCTGTGACATTTCCGAACCCTTGGCACTTTGATGCACCCTGGTACATGCTTGCCCTTGACGCGCACATCATTGGAATCTGTTGGGATTATACCAGTTTCTATGCCTCTACCTTGAATGTGATATACTCCAACCAGCCAATCAGAGCTCTCCCTGACATATTACCCATACGCCTCAGCTAGGTAATATTTTCATTAATTATAAACTGCATCGTATATTTCTTGATACAAAATTCTCATACAAAGGTCCATAAAATGTCTCTGCGCCTATTTAACAGTACGGAAAATATATGTTCTCTCTATATTGGTAAAATTAGAAGCCAATAATGATGGTCGATGAAACATGGCAAGAATTTGCAACGTGCCTGATGCGTATGACGTGGTATTCGATGGGATGAATGTCTACAAAATCGTGCTGTACCTCTGTGATCCTCTTTGATATAACCTTATAGGTTGAAAACTGTGTATCTTGATCTGTTAATCATTAGAATTATTAAGTCGAATTCTATGCGAACACGGAACTCGCTCGCAATGAGTATGATAAGAAGCAAAACATTATCCAAATTCCACTTTCCATCTGAAGAACAATGTATTAGAAAATGATGACTGAAACTGAGAAATGCAGTCGAAGGTTTCCACAGCCGTACGAAGCGAAGAGCGCTGTGTCTAGACAAAAGAAGTGATAGGGAAGTCAGGTACTTTTATCATTCGTTTGAGGCTTCCACAATGGTTTGCTTGTAATTAAAAAGCATACCAGCATATCAAATAATTTAATGGATTACTATTGGCTTTATATGAAATTAAGAGAAATAACTCCTCTTTCCGAAACTTTGTATGTCTATATAAACGATAATATCGTGTTTTGTAACAACCACAAGGCAAGATTAGTGTTGTGGGCTTTTGTCATTTGATGTATGAGAGTTGGTCATCAAAGCATGTGAATTTTATGGTTCCAAAATCAATCAAGTTTCTAGATGTGAACGGAACACACACACACACACACACAATTATGATTATAATAATAGGAATAATTATGATTATGATCATATTCGCAGTAATGATATTTATAAAAATAATAGTGATGATAATAGCAATGATGGTGATGATGATGATGATAATAATAGTAATAATAATAATAGTGATAATAATAATAATAGTGATGATAATAATGGTGATGATGATGATAATGATATGATAATGAAAATTAGAATGCCAATTAGAATCTTGATAACATTAATTTTAATTTGAAAAGAGGTGCTAATTTCCTGAAAACATGAAAACGCTTAATAAGTCTGACTTATATAAATATATATGCATATATACGCATATATACATATGTACGCACAAACACACAACCACACACCCACACATATATGTATGTATGTATATAAATATCATTATGATTGGTAAATACAAGTTTGATCTTTTTTATACTTTTTATTCATTCACACACCTACAATTGCTTGGTTATAAATTTCTCTAAATGTTATTTATTATGTACCAACAAGATATTTTAGCGTTACTCGAGCCATTCATGTTCTTTTTGTGACGGTGCAAGCAGGTTTTAGAAAGCGAAAGCTGCTTCGCGTGTCCCTGGGGCGAGCTGCTGCCTTGTGAGCAGCGGTTCAGTTGCCTCGCTGGCGTCGCCCGGGCTCGCGTCTTTCCGGGAAGTCTTCTTCGCTTCAGAGGTGAGGAATGCTCTTCTTGTGTTCACGTGCTTTGCATGACACTCATGCCAGTTGGCCTTGTGAAATGTACTTCTCTG
>NW_020869183.1:70096-82596 GCF_003789085.1 Penaeus vannamei
TCAGATGGTATTGCAAGACTTGACCGAATTAAGATCCATTCCCCGCATTTGATCGTAGCGATGTATCACGACCACTCCCTTCAGTTTTGGGCTCCTAAATCAAGGTCCTACGATAGTGATGGGCCGTTTCTTTCTCAACGAAGGTGCCTACCGGCGTAGATCGATATGACATGGATAACTGTGTGATAATGTCTAGTGTCTGAAAAGGCTGGTCTATAGTCTCGATGCGCTCTTCATATTATGTCGATCGTTTCTGGAGAGGAAGCAGTGACTTAGCAGGACTAGTTCTAGCACTAGAGACATCTCTTGGCTGTCTCTTGTCGTCTTTAAGAAAATGTATGTCGTCGCTCTTATTATCTAGGTGTGAGTGATTACCTTTCAGTGTTATAATTTGAAAACTGCTCTTTACGATCTTTGTTTTTATGATTTCTTTCGGTAGCAAGAGGAACTGGAACCTAAGCCTCCGTTGATGTCTGGGAATTGTTGTCCAGAGTCAGCTTGCTACGAGACGTGTGTACCTTATCCTGATAAGACATTCTGTGAATCTGAGATATATGTTCCACGTTTTTCTATCCAACCAAGTTTATCTCCCGTTTCTGGATCGAAGGGAGTAGCAGTAATTGCATCCGCCTTTCAAGTCCACAGGACTGGTTGGGCCCTTTGGACATTCGAGGCCTACACGACTTGAGGGTTTGATATGATCACCTCCTCACTGGTGCAAGTAGAAGCTCCAAGTAGCACATCCTGGTTCTTCTGTGGGAAGATTCAGCCTGTGCCTCCATCTCGGTCTGGGAGGATGTCTGAGGGGAAGTCAGAGATCACCCTGTTTTGGTTGTAGGCCTAGAGAGGCCAGCCCTCGAGTCCTTCAGTTGGACTACTTTCATGACAGGACTTTTTTGTGTTGATGGTTTTCCATGCACTGCCTCGAGTTAATTACGATCTGTGCAGAATCGAGGTTAACACGCTTGTATGTGTCAAGATTTCACCAGACATAAAACAGTGTATCGCAACGTTTGCTTGATGAAATCTGTACAGCGTGCGGGTGAAAAAGACCTGTGAAAGAACATAGGACTGAAATCCTCCTTGTGATACATTTGTGAGAATATAAACTGTTGTATCACCAAATGAAAGTAATATAATCATGAATGTGTTTGCAACAGATATATATCTAGATAATAGATAACACTAAGGTGATTGTAGATATCGCTTAGCATGCAGACTATGTCATTTAAAGCTATTTGACACAAAATAGGATTAGAATACGCTCCTATTCTTATATTTACTTTAAGACATTTATGAGGCTAACTCTAAGGCACTTGAGATATAAACATTAACAAAGATCAATAACTAAAGAACTAGATATTTCATTAAATGAAAAGGAACTCAATATAGCGATGTGCTAATTTTTCTATATTACTCTCGATCGAACGCTCGTATATCGGACGATGTTTGCGTTGGTATCATTGGCATTCTCTCAGCGCACTCGCTATAAGACAGTCCATATGGCAATTCAGGTTTATTCGGGCCAGCGGAAACCCCCCGTTGGATGCGCACAGACAGACTGTGGCCCTGATAGCTCAGTGGACTTCTCATACGATATATTCGTGTCGCGGTCTGTTTATAATAAATAAATAATCTAACTTAATAGGGGAATAGTATGGACAGGCTCGTCAGACTAGTGAACATAACTATGGTTACTAGTCTCATACCATTGATTTCAATTGCAGGGCAATCCCCAGTCAAGCGAATCAGAAATCTATCCCTCTTTCTTCCCTGCATCACCCTACACATTAATTCGTAGAGATTTTTAATGTCTGCACTAGACATATTAATTAGTGAGTGTCAGTGTCTGTGTATCGTGGCCAGGATGCTCCTGTGAACCTTGGTTCTCTCATCACGTCCGGCGTGCTGGCTGCCGCACCTATTGCCCGCAGCGCATTCTCCCTCAGGCGTATCTCATGCGAGGGCCGATGTCGGGAAGTTAATCTTACCAGACGATTTGGTTTGCTTGGCGTGTTGCCTCATACCATCGCGCAGGAAATGCGGTCGTCGGGGAGTAGGGTAGCATGTCTCTACACTCGGTCATCGGTTATGGCTCGCGCCTGAAGTTACTGCAGTGAATGCGGCGGTTTTATTTCGGTTAGGAATTCGAAATGCGAAGTTCCAGAGGACGGGAAACTCGTATCCTTTGAAGCGCCATCGTATAGGATCAGAAGAGCGCGGCAAAAACCCGCGCCGACGAGGGTGCCTTCTCTGTTCGTCATAAGGATGATAAGGCGCCCTATTGCATGCACGATTCCTGACATTATACCCTATCAATGCAAGTCATTACTGTATACATTTATAGCTGACTTGTCAAGGTTAGTATGCCTGATGCAGTGGGAATGTCTACCGAGGTATTGTAATACGTCCGCCGCTCCGAGATTGACGATAACTGTGTAACGCTCTAGCCTGCCGGGAATACGGAGTGGTTTTGTTTCCTCGGCAGGGGTTGCAGACCCCCGGGGGGGGGTCTGCAATGGGAAGTCATGTGAATTCCCATGATCATTTTCACTGTGGGTTATATTGTTAGTGTTATATAACCCCACATTTTCCCTGGAACCTTTCATGCCCTCCCCTGCTATCAGGGCCAAATTTGTCGCTAACGGGGGGTTTCCGCGCAATAAAAACTACCCAAAACATTATTCTTTCATCATCATCATCATGGGGGCTGACGCCGACGGGGGCGCATAGCCGCATCCACCCTTCGCTTCCACCTACGAGGATCCCTCATAGGCTAGACGCGCAAGGCAGGGACTCGGCCCATCTCTAGTCCTTCACGGCAGGTTTGGTCGATCTGCCCAAGCCATGACTTCCTCGGTCGTCCCACAGGCCTCCTCCACCCAGGGTTGTCTCGAATAGAGATGACCTGATGGGCAGGATCATCCTGAGGAAAGCGAGCCAGGTGGCCGTATAGCCTGAGTTGGCGATCACGGATTGTGCAGATAACAGGGCTTGTGCCAGTCTCACGGTGCAACCGTTGGTTGGACACATGGTCCCGCCAACAGTACCCCATGATCTGGCGCAAGGACCTATTGCAAAAGACTTCAAGACGAGCCTCCAAGGCACAGGACAATGTCCAGGTTTCGCTACCGTATAGCAAAACTGGCATTATCAGGGCCTTGAAAACCCGAAGCTTGGTCCTTGTCCTTCTGCACAGGTCCATATCATACTTCCCAAATACTCTTGTTGAGAGAGTTTCATGACCCTGCTGCCAGGCCATCCATCCGTCTGCTGATTCATGGTTCTGACAGCCCAGAGTTATGAACTACACTATACAAGGTATTGTAAAGCTCTTTGTGACTTCAATGTCCTCGCCGCAAGCTCTTACGTGTAACAGGTCTGACTGACAACAGTTCTCCTCATCAATTCCCCATTCCTGGACCTTGGTCTTGGTCCAGGAGACCTCTAGAACCAGGGCTTCGCTTCATTGCTTTAAATGCTTCGAGAGCCGCCACTAGGGTTTCCAAAGACTCTCAGATAGAAAATGGCAAACGTCATAGCAGGCTAGGTAACCTTGATATTGCCCAGCGTTTGCCTCCCCACAATGGCTTGTAAAACAGTAAGCCCTCCAGTATCCCGTTCCATGCAAGTGTTGAAAGAGTTGGAGGGTCAAGGACACAGCCTTGCCTCACTCCTGAACTAACAGGAAAGAAGCTCGACAGGCACCCCCACCTTACTTTACAGCACTTTCAGTACCAGATACTACAGGCTTGCTATTAGTATCCAAATAAATCCTTGTTGGAAATTCCTCTCTCAGTCTCTCAGGATTCTCTCCCAGAAGTGACTCCCGAATGCCACTGTATTACGAACGCCTTCTTGAGGTCGATGTAGCCTGCAAGCAGCCCACGCCCGAACTCACGGCGGCGCTCTACAATGACTCGAAGCGCAAGGATACGGTCTATTGTGGCCTTACCAGGAGTGAATCCGGATTGCTCCAGTCTCTGGTGCCTCAGTAGATGGTCTCTGATACGTCTCAGAAGGATGTGGGCGAGAACCACTTTTATTTCTTTGGTAAACTGAAATAATGCTTCATAAAAATATAGGAATACAGTAGGAATGACACATACTTATAACACAATTTCAAGTTAATAATCATCCTGAAAAGACACAACTTTATTATTAAATAAGCTCAAAGATCTGAAACAATACATTTATTAACAGTATTAAATGGTTGACTAAGTGTGTGGCCAAGCCAAATCTTCACAAAACCAGAGAATAGTCGAAAACACTACACAGCACAGCGTATTCACATGGCTTTTCTGGCAAGGCCCTTCCCGGATTCAAAACAAAACGTTTCTGTAGGGCGTACGGATAACTCTAGCGTCCCTGCGGCAAACAGGTAATAAACTAAGTGAAATTAAATAATTTTCCTTTTGTTGATAAAATAAATCAAATAAATTTTTTATGATCTTAATTCTCTACATATAATATGAGACAAGGAATCCTTCACAATTCCTTTACAGTTTCTCTGTCTTCATTCAACCTGTATTTTTCCCTTCTTCGGGCCACTAAATGCTTTTTAAGGCTTCAATGTGTGAATGTCATAGTCTTTTCTTGCCTGGTTCACCATCTTTATGATCAGTCCAAGGGGGGGGGGTCGAGTTTTATTTGCCACATGAGTAGCACTTCTTTCAGTCTCTCACACTCGTTCCCACCTCGGAGTCTATCAAGGGGAAGCTGTGTTAGAGCACATTCTCCAACAGCTTCAGGGGTGGCAAGAGGGTATACGCAGCCACTGGTTATTTGGAACAGCACTCACGGGACCTATGTGAGGCTAACAGAGTGACTGCCTGACCCTAGCTTCCAAAGGGAAACCAGCTGATTGACCTGACTGTACCAGGCTCAGGCCACCCATCTTCCTGGAATAAGGGACCAAAGAGGCATGTTGCTAGCTGCAGGGCGTACTCATTCACGGCATCACTTAACCTCCAGGACTCCAGCACAAAGGTGTCATTCTTGGCAAACACATGGGAAAGTGAAAGAACCTCTGGTAAAAGGCCAGAGGGGATCCAGTCCCACCTACAGGATATGCATCATTACTTCAAACCTTTTGCTCAAGCCTTCCCAGGGAACCACTCAGTGTGGGAGTAAAACATTCTACATATTATATTGCATCATGCTAGCTCCATGCTGTTCCATGCCGCGTGGGTAACCACACATGGGTGATTTTAAGCATACACCTCACACCACGCTTTCATCGCTCCCGCCTGCCGAGGTCAGGGATATAAGGCAACTCAGCTTGACCCACAGAAACACTCAGACAGATACTACACTTTCGTATGGTCAGATGGTTACCCAACCTCTTCACTTGCCGTACCACCGCCTCACCAGGCTGCGGGTACCACCCAGTATTGACTATGATCCTAATGCCGAAAAAATGGAGACAGAAAAGGAAGGCTACAAGGAGTGAATCTAATTGCAACAAAAAACAACAAACCCTGAAACCCACAGGGGCCGTTAGAAGAAGGTAGCCATGGTGAAGTGGGTTACTGTTTCCACTGTGGCTTGCTGTTACACTGTTCAATAGAGGTGTTATGCTTTGGGAATCGGGGGATTCCAACTGGCCTGCGTCACAGTGGGTGTTATTCAGGATGAAATGCAGAGGAACCTTCAGGCCCAACGCTGGGTACGGTGGCAAGAGTAGCACCAATGTGAGTGATCCCTGAGGTTACATTCAAGGCAATTTATACATGTTACATTGATATTCCTGGAGAGGAGACACCCTCTGGTTTAACGCACTGGCATATTAATATTTTCGCACAATTTAACAACACTCCTTCAGTGCCTGAGGTAGAGATGAAAGCAAGTACTTCAGTAAGTTCATCACTTCAGTATTAGAAGTATGTATATCTTAAAAGAGCTGATATTACACACTCATTTTTAACAAGGCAGTCATTAAATGCGGGATTTATAATATAGAGGAGGAGCACAACCTATTATTACTAGAGTATTTTCTGATGCTTGAGCTTTATTTTCACAAGTACCATAAGGTAAGTTACTTAGATGTGTTTTTTTTATTATTATTATACGAGCCATACTTTTATTATTAAGCAAGCATCCAATTTCAATTTAAAGGATTCCGATCCAACTACCCTCGACATAATTGCTTTCGTTCGGAGGAAATCTCTGCGATGCCTTTGCATGTTCGTGATGTAAATTAAGAGATAATTTTCTTCCTATGATACACGAATACATTTGCCTCCGGAATGGACGACACATTCTTCCCTGTATTTCATCATCGAAGATCTCAGTAGGGGAAATAGGATTTTTCCCCTTTTTTTGTGGACACCTTTATCTTTACTATCACTAACTTATGATCCCTTCCTGTTTGTTGTATTCCCCTTTTTTTTAGTGTTTGCTATCGTAGATTTTTTCCAGCAGGTTCATAGGGGAATCCCCAGAAAGAGCTGATTTGTGCTCAGCTTTAGAGAAGGATGCTCTCCTAATCCTTGTGTTTTGTTGTTTTCGACACCTTCGCTATGGCAGCTCATTTACCTCGACGCTCATGTTTTGATTAATCAACTTAACAGTGTTATGAATCGGGCGTTTTATCCAACTTGTTCGAGTCTTTTAAATCCCGATGGAACGTTTGTGGGCCAGCCCATAGAGGTGGAATGTGCTGGCCACGATAGGGCAATTTTTGCGCTGGCGTGTTTAGCCGCAATCACGAACATGTTGGTAGTCAAGTGATGCAGTTGGTGAGGGGTACCCTGTTGCGAAATGACAGAACTGAGGTAATAGTGATATGTGTGGTGGGCAGAATAGAGTCTGAAAATTCAGGTAAGTAATGTGTTAAATAAAAAATAAAAGAAGAAAGATGTAAACAGGCGAGTGTAGTGTGAGCGAGCATCTCGTGAATAAACCTACATTGGAGAATATAAAAAGAAAAAAAAGAAAATCATAACCTTTGAATTTGCATATCTGAATAAAAGATAGTCCGTTCAGAAGATACGGTAAAGGGCAATTTTTTAGATAGTCAAACCTTAAGAAATTGATTTATTTTTAGGTGAATATTATTTCCAAAAAATGAGAATACCACGATCAAACGACACCCTTAAAAGGATAGGAAAATATGTCATGAGTATAATAGAATGCGATCTTATTCATCAGTTATTCAGCTACAAAATGAAAGCACATAGATACCTATAATCTGATTGAAAATATAGTCGTTATTGAAGGAATCACGATCTTTTCCTTTTCATTATTTGTACCTTTACATGACAAATCATGTACGAAATACTTGGTATGATAATTATGTATCATTTACCATATATATTGTTGTTCTAATGAGTTTTACAATGTATAATATTAGTCGAAAAAATAACCGTTCTCTAGTCGGACGGGTATCATATGCGTCCTTTTCTCAGCGCGGCCGGAGTCGCTGACAAACATTTCTTTGCATCTGCGGAATATTGGTGTTGAACTCTACGGTGGCACGGGGCCAATTTTCACACTCAGACTCTCCTCTCGAGTCGGATCAATGACCCCCATTTCTAGCCAAGGAACATCAACGAGTTCAGGAGCTTGCCAATGCTATTGCTATAAACGATAACAAGACAGCATGACAATATTATTCAGTTTCTTAAAGCCATAAAGAATTCAGAGAACTAAAACTGAGATTCGTAAGTAAAACACTGGGGAACAATTTTTGCAAAAGCATCAATAGTCAAACTTCCATGGCTGATGTATGGAGAAAGATTAATAGGCTGACAGGTAAAGCTCCCACAACACCGCAGTTTCACAGCCCACAAGAACAGGCTAATATGCTACTGGAGCAGTGGGCTGAAAACTCTCAGTTGAGCTCACTTCCACAAGGGATAAAAGACCATCTCGACAAGTCAAAAATAGATAGGAAATTCAATATAGCAGTAGCCTGTGCTGCTATTGACCCATCCGACTTTGCCGAAATAACCGAGTGGGAACTGAGAAATGCCCTTGTGAAAGGCAAGGCAACAGCCCCTGGCGAGGATGGCATTACTGAGTGTTCTTCGCCTCATTGCGCAGGGTGCCAGGCAACCCACTCTTACACCTGTATAGACTCAGCCTATCACAAGGAATCCTCCCAAGCTCCTGGACTAAAAGTTTAATCATCCCTATACCCAAATCCAACACTGACAAATACAGACCAATTTCCTTGACCTCCTGTCTGTGCAAAGAACTTGAGAGAATAATTCTGAACACACTCATGTACCGTATACATGCTAAGTTATCCCCCAGACTGTATGGATTTCTCCCAGGACGTAGCAGTCAGCATTGTTTTGCAGAATACTTAACAAACTCAATACCAGGCATGCAAACCGTATTTCTTGATCTTCAATCTGCCTTTGATATTGCAAACAGAGAAATGATCCTTGAGCAACTAGCTAGCTTTGGTATTCAGGGAAAACTGTTAACATGGATTCAAATGTATCTATCCAATCGATCGGCTCAGGTTTTCTTCATGGGTGTTAAGAGTACTCATGCAAAAGTGTTTGAACTCGGCACACCTCAGGGAGGCGTACTTAGTCCCATGCTATTTAACATCCTAATGCATAGATTACTAGGCGATATACCACTTGAGGGCAGTGACTCCATTATTTGCTATGCCGATGATATTTGCATGAAATCCTCATCCGAGGAGAGAATGCAACAGATCCTTGATGTGCTTTCAGCAAGGGCTACAGGGTGTGGCTTGATAATATCGACTGAAAAAAACCAAGGCACTTAACCCTAAAGCAATCCCTCTGCCAAGGTTTCACATCAATGATGTTGAGCTAGATCTCTGTCACCAATACAAATATCTCGGGGTGGCTGTTAATGATGCAGAGTTCATACAAAACCTGAAGAAAAGGCTGTGGAACGTCTGAAGCCACTTAGGACACTTGTCGGCAAAGACCATGGTATTAATGTCAATATTGCTAGACTCTTTTACCTGTCATACATACGGTCGGTCATAGATTATCATGCATTGCACCTAGTATTATACAAGGAATCAGAGTTGGCTAGTTTTAGAAATTGTACAAAATGAAGCCATGAGGCTTATTCTCGGTGCCCCTAAGACAACGAGGATTGTGAATATGAGATCAGAACTTAATTTGCCGTCTGTCTATGAAAGAATATTATACATAAACACCACTTTTAGCGTCAAAAATAAGAGAACCCTCTATTGTACAGAGTTCCAAAGACAACTAAAACATAGAATAGTGGAGCTAACTTTGAATGGCAACATCGATTCAAATTCAAATCCATGGCAACAAGTAACATGTAAGCACTTGTCTCAGCTGAACATATCCATAACTAAGACCCTACATGGACGTTCTGCTCCACGTAGAAATAGTCGGACCTAAGTGTATTTTATACGACTGCCCCAAAAAAAGACAGTGTCCTCCCTGCTGTACTTAAGCAGTATGCTTTAGCAATTATCAATGAGCACCTTGAAACTATGCCCAATGCGTATGAATGCTACACTGATGGATCCTTGCAGTCTGGGAGTAGAGCAGGATGCGCTTTTTGTCGTATATAAAAACAATATTTTGCAGCACCAGGATTGTAGGCGGGTTCATGACTGGGCTAGCACTACGCAAACTGAGTTGGCAGGAATGCTCATAGCCACCGAATTTCTATTAAGTCAAGGCTCAGGAGTCATTTTCTGCGACTCACAGAGTGCTCTCCAGGCATTGAACACACTAGACAAAGGTGCAGGAAATATTGCAAATGACATAAGGATAAATGTGTATCGTGCAAAAGAACGAGGCCATGATATACGTTTTGTGTGGATACCATCGCATGTTGGAATCCCCAGGCATGATCATGCTGACCGCCTAGCAAAATCAGCATGTGACAAGCAAAGTGTTGATATAGATCTTGGAGTACCTCTTGCTAGGATTTCACACATAATTAAAACTTCCTTCAAAGAGGACTTGTCTGACTTGATTAATTCTCAACGGCCTGAAAGCTGTAGCATAAAGCACTATGACAGGTTTATGCAAGATGTTTTCATCTATGGTTTATACAAAACAAGAACAAGACAGTGTGATATTGTGACCGCAAGAATCAGGCAGGTCAGTACAGCCTGTAATGTTGAAGAAACGAAGTGTAAATTATGCAATGAAGAATATAAGCGAACACTTGTACATTATATATCAGAGTGCCATGTAATACAGCCTTTCAGACCACCTAGCATGAGGTATGGAGAACTATGTAACTACTTCATATCATCTGATGTCTTGGAAGATATATTAATTATTTATATTTAAATGTAGTACATGACCACCATATCAAATGTTACATTGCCTTTTCACGCCCAAGCCGTATGCCGGCTTGACAGATGAGTAGATAAATTACTGATCGTTCCTTTCCTTTAAATGATATATTTTAGACCGTAATAATTTTATGATATAGATTTATTCTGTAATACTATTATATAATGCTTTGACCATGTATCAAATGTACCACAGCTTGCCCACGCCTGTGCAGTTAGCCAGGGTGGTAAATAAAGGACTAAAAAAAAAAAAAAAAAAAAAAAAGACCCGTGAAAAGACGAAATGCAATTACAGGGCGATGTAAAAGTAGGTATATAAGGTATATAAGCACATATAGATCATAATTGTGTACCCCATGACCTTTTGTTTATATAAATTGTTATTTCCGTTTGTTTCTTTGTTTGTTGATTGTTTGTTGTTTTTGTTTGTGTCCTCTGATATTTCTATAAGTTATGAACACATTTTAATAAGACTGTAACCAAAGGTTAGTTTGGATCCAGGATTTTTTTTTCTAACTCGAAAAGTTATTAACAGATTTTAATAAAAAAAATTTACCTGAGGTTTGTTTTAGCCTAATTAATATTCCACAATGGGTGGTGATCCGGAACATTTGGCAATCCTACTCATTTTTGGGGGGGTAGGGGGGGGCTGGTAGGTTTGCATTTTCGAAATGTTTTGCTGATAGATCAAACTATGAAATTATGAAAACATAAAGAAAAGAAAATACTCCATATGAACGGCATATCATACTTATTTGTATGAAAAAAATTCTTCATTATCGTTTCTTGGACACTTGCCAGATTTTTTTAAATGATTCCGAAAAAAATAAGGTTGGTCTCATCTTACGTGAAATTCAATATGCTTTCAGAAAATAATTCTTTTTTTTTTTATTAATCTCTAATTATTGCGTCACAATTGCCAATTTTCTAAGGTAACGTGAAAAAAAAATATTTGTCGGCAACGAAAATGCTGCTACTTAAAAAAAATAACGGTCGGGCCTTGAAATTTTCAGTGGAGAACCGGGGACCGAGGAACTCGATTTCGGAAAGATGGGCGAAAAAACGAAAACAAAGACATCCCTTTTACGTAACAAATGTGACCATAAGTATATAAAGGAGATGGATATGTAGTACATTCATATGTCAATCAACCTTATGTATGAGTGTTTATGTTGATATCATTGCAATAAGATTCTGTTTAGCAACAGTTCCAAAAGTAAACATTCATTATTTACGCCAATACCTACATAATGTATTTATTAAGTAACTATACTCTGATACATTAGTAACTTAATGTGCAATAAATTATACAAAAATAACCTTGAATAATAACACTTTAGAGCCAAAATAAGGACTTACCGACGATCTTGTGAACGCGGGCCATTATCTCTGTTTGTAAACAAATGTTATTGTGACATCATCTCATCCTGGTCGCCCAGCTGCGTAGGAGGGCGAGTTGGACGAGCTAGACTTTTCCGGGACGAGATGGTGGAGGTTCCGAACGGGCAGAACATCTAGTCCAACTGGTGCTTCCCTTTGGTCAGGTGTATCTCGGGATTAAAGTACAAAGCATACGATAGACAGGGAATTAGGAACCAAAGAGTAACTTATAAATATACGATTTCGAAGACACTTATTTCGACCAGCCAACTTGGATTTGTATTAAATATACCTTATTAGCAACACGTGATATCGAGGAAAAGATACCCTAGATCAAGGTTGACTTAAACTAACAAAGGAATAGGTAATAAATCAACGTCAGCATCACTGATTATAATGCCCAACTTATAAACTAAATAGAAGTTGCCTCGCATTCGATTCTTATGTAAAGCTTCTCAGATATGTTCAAAACTATCATGACGCATGTCTCTTACAAAATTTAAATAGTGGAACTACCAGCATATTCCTTTTTTCTGTCCCTTGTATTTCATTTAATCTACATTGTTTCCATCTGAATTGGCTAAAATCCTACGATAGAGATGCATCGAAGGCGAGTACATGGCGTGTAAGTTTGACCGAGCTCGCTGAAAGAGGAAAAAACTAAAGCCCATACAATATTGCAGTTCGAGCATGGCATTGTCTATTATGGACTGAATTGCATTACTGTTCTCACATTGGTGTTAAATTCAGTTATCAAGGAGCAAAGAAAACGAAGCATTTCATATCCACAGAAAGCGGGATGGTTACAACAGAAAACTTTTCTCGCAGACTTGGTAAA
>NW_020869183.1:92596-100096 GCF_003789085.1 Penaeus vannamei
AAGTAATTAAGCGAATTTTAATACATCGCCGCTGTATTAAATGCAGCAAATTATTTTTGTCTAAAACAGAAGTCTTCCGGCCGCTGCGAGAGTTGCGCTCCGCGCGAAGGCTACGCGGAAGAAACTTTCACACAAATCCTATCTATATATATTATCTATATCTATATCTATATTTATCTATATATATATATCTATATATGCACGCACACACATATATGCATATATATACAATATATAATATATATATATATATATATATATATATATATATATATATATATACATTTATGTAATATACATATAAGTAATTATAAATTTATGTATTTATGTATGTATATACATATATGAATATATATATATAGCCGTGAGAGTCACAAACCTTTTGGTATCAAAGGGTGTCATAGTTTTCGTTCCTTTTTGTGCAACAAAAGCTCTCTAAAAATTTAAATGAAGGCGCTTCGTTAAAGGAAAAAAACATTTTCTTTGATGTTGCTCTTCGATTAAAGTTTATTGGGGACATACGTTATTCGGTAAACCTCGCTTTTTGTAAGAAAATGTTCAAATTTTGTCATCTCCCGCTCCCTCCTTCCAAAAAGACACCTATCCTGCCAAAGCCACGGTATCAGGCGAAAAATCTGCCATCGCTATACTTCAGGTGTTTGCGGGACCACGAGCAGAGGCGGAAAAATGGCGGCGAATGTCGGGAAAATACAAAGTTTGGTCGGCGGCGGCTTCTGATTTTGCCCGATAGAATTAAGGCTGTGACGAGTTTGGTTGTCACGCCTTCATTTTCACTGAACTTTCCATTTTCACAATAAGGAACTTTAGATTTGCAGTGGTCTTGGCCTTGCATCATTCAACCAAGGTCCATTGCCAAGGGTCCACATCCACTTGATTTTGCTGCATCAAATTCCTCAGTGATCAGGCGCAAGAGTTTTCTGCCTCAGCGTGCAGTGCATCATGGGAAATTCAGAAAAGGTATGGATAAGAATGAACAACAACATAGTGCAAGATGTGCACTTGATTTGTTAGACTGATCCTTCATCAAAATTATATACATTAGACAAAATACAAAACATACGGTGTGTTTGTAGTAGTCGAGAGGATGCTAGGTTAAACCACAGATAACTAATGCCTATGATTTGCAATCTTGCCGATGCATATGTAATCATTATTCAGATTTAATCGAAATGCATCAATTAAGCGCCTTACGTTTGATAAACCTCATTCTCACTTGCACCTTCTACATAAGCCTATTTCAGTGTCAGTATAACGGCATGTGATTTGGCAAAAGATCACAATACTTTTAGCACGTCCTGTTAACAGTAGCCAGTGAAGCACAATATAGCTCAACAAGGAAAATTAGACACTATAGTACTCGGTTCTGTCACAATTCGCGGATAATAAGGATGGTAAGACCAGTAGTAATAGAAATGGCTGTAGTAATGATATAATGATTATAACAATAATGCTGGAAATGGTAATGCTGCGAATATTAACGATAAAGATCTTAATAATCCTAACAACATCAATGATTGGTATGAATATGATAATCTTGATGATAATAATAATGATGAAAGTAAAAATAATAACAATGATAATAATGATAATGATAATAACAATGATGACAATGAAATAATAATAATAATAATAATAATAATAATAATAATAATAATAATAATAATAATAATAATAATAATAATAATAATAAAATACTAATAATGATAATAATGATAATAATAATGATGATAACGATATCAATGCTGATAATCAAAACAATAATGATAATTATAGCAGCAATGAAAATAACAATAATAGTGATAAGAATGATAATGATAATAGTAGTGATAGAAATTGTAATGATATAGATAATAACAATAACTAGACCAATAATAGTTATATTAAACAACAAAAATGATAATGCAATGATGATAATTATAATAACTATAATTTTTTATGATAATGATAACAACAATAGAAGAAATACTAGTAATAAAAATGATAATGGTAATATTGATAACAATAATGACAATATTGATAACAATAATTACAATATTGATAACAATAATTACAATATGATAATAATTACAATAATATAATAATATTCATGATAATAATAATTGAAATTATAATAACAATAATGATAATGATAATAATAATTAATGGCAATTATAATAATGAATAATGATGATGACAATAATGAATAATGATAATGACAATAATGACAATGACAATAATGATAATGACAATAATGATAATGACAATAATGATCATAATAATATTAGTAATAATAATGATAATAAAGATAACGATAATGATAATGATAATAGTAATAATAATGATAAATAATAATAATGATAATGATAATGATAATAATGATAATAATGATAATAATGATAATGATAATGATATAGTAGTAATGGTAATAATGATAATAATAGATAATGATGATAATAAAGATAATGATGATAATGCTAATAAAGATAATGATGATAATGATAATAATGATGACAATAATAATGATGATTAAAATAGATAATATCATTATAATGATAACAGTAATGACGATGATAATAATAACCATAGCTTCAATAGTAGTACTTATGATGATAATAGTAACAATAATAAAGACAATAATAATAATGATAACGGCATCAGCAAAAACGACAACACCAATGGCAATAATAATAATAATAATAAAAGTAATAACAGTAATAGTAATAATAATGATAATGATAATACTAATAGTAATAGCAGCAATGATTTAGAAAATAAAAACGAAACTGAAAATGATGATGACAGTGACAGTAACGATATCAATAGCAGACGAAAAAATAAAATAAAATCAAGAAATCCTACAAAAACAATGTCAACCGTATAACTTGACCATCTTTGTCAATCAAAAGGAAAGAGTTATCTCTCAGGGAAGCCTCCTCGTTCCTTTCCCAGAGAGAACTTCCTGGAGGTTCCTCGGAATCCTCGTCCTCTCGGACATCCGGCGCCCGCTGTCATTGGCGCTCAAACGCGTGACGTCACACAGGTAACGATGTCCCAGGCGCTGATTGGCTGTCGCGCTCCGTCGAAGAAAGGGGTATTTAGCGGCGCTCGTTCGGAAAGCACCTCACACTGTGTTGCTTGCTCGAGTTTGTGTCGCTTGTGGCTCTGCGGATCGGTTTTGGAATCGGAAATAATGGAGGCTGGCGCGAAGTGTAGAGTGATTTCTCTGCTGGTGGTGTGTCTTGTGCCGGCTGCTACCTCTTGGTAAGCCTCGACGATTACTGTCTTTTCATGTATAAATGCATACATGTATATATATACATATATTTGTGTGTAAAAAAAAAAAAAAAAAAAAAAAAAAAAAAAAAATATATATATATATATATATATATATATATATATATATATATATATATATAGTATGTATGTATGTATGCATGCATATATATATATATATATATATATATATATATATATATATATATATATATATATATATATATATATATATATATATATATATATATATATATATATGCATGCATACATACATACATATATATATATATATATATATATATATATATATATATATATATATATATATATATGCATGCATACATACATATATATATATATATATATATATATATATATATATATATATATATGCATGCATACATACATACATACATATACATTATATATATATATATATATATATATATATATATATATATATATATATATATATATATTTGTATGTGTGTGTATATTATGTTTACATATATATATATATATATATATATATATATATATATATATATATATATATATATATATATATAGCTGCATCCACCAAATTGTATACAGTGCATACATTGTCAAGGGGTCGCTTGTCACCTTTAGTTATTCATAGTTGACTCGTGCATGTCGATGTTAAACGAATCTTACTGAATTTGACTCTTTTTTACTTCAGGACCTGGAACAGCGTCTTCCTGTCAGGAACTAAGGTATGTAAATGGCAGAACCTACAGTGTATCGTAGTGTACTAGGACTGATATGCAGATTTACTTAGCGATAATGAACGCGCTTCAATTCTTAGGATGAGATGGCATTTTCATTCAAAATGTTATTAAGATTTGATTCGTGAGAGAGCGGCGCCGGGAGCGTGAGAAGCGTTAGATGTCGAGGCACAAAGTCGATCGGCTTGCGAATCCCGTTACTTGAAAACCAAAATTTGCTTTTGTGTGACCATATTGTTCATTCATAGAACTAGACTGTTGTTTAATATTCAGTCGCAGTTAGTAGGTGTTCTTCGATTTCTGATTTTGTTTCATTCTGTAAATTCCAAATTTCGTCAAGATTAGAGCGAACGCGAAAGAGGCGAGAGCAGTCTAGCAGTTTTAGGAGGTCCGACGGTCCGGGAGACAGGTGTGCTCTTACCTGTCTTTGTCCATCCAATTAACACGTCTGTGCCATTGTGTACTGCTGACAGCCCGATTCTGACCCTCAGTCATAGTTACCAACTGCCCTTTCGGCTTCCAGCCATCGCTCTGAATTTTCTTGTTCCCTTTGTAATTCCCGATCTCGACTGCATTCTGTCGGGTTGTGAGGCCCCCCGGCGCGGGGGAGCGTCCCACCTCTATTTCGAATATGTCGCACCGGCTTAATGAGATAGAGGCGCGGACGCAAACAATCCTTCCAGCACTAATTTGCGATCCCCCGCTGCTCCCGCGCGCCCCGTCCGCCGTGACCTGGCTTGCGAGGGCTCGCTCTCTCCGCGTTCCGTTTCGAACTTGGGTTCTAGACTGATAGATTCCGCGCCTTGTTGAGTGTGGCAATCAGTGATGACTATCACAAAAAGAATTTTAAATAATGTTAAAATATCCCAGCTCGCTATCAAGAGATACAACCAAAAAAGGGCTGAGGTCACCTCAGGTCATGACACGTTAGGGGGATCGCGGTTTCCAGCTTAAAGGCTAAAACGCTCTCTCCGGAGGAACGGGCGGCCACCGTGGCTAATTTGCGACCGTACTCGAGGCGGCGGTAATGAAGGGTTAAGAGCTCCGACTTGGAGCAAAAAAAATAGCCAGAGGAAGTGGCGAAACGACCGTCGCTTTGTGCGGGCGGGTCAGGTCCCTGTGTCTGACGGGGTGTCCCTACGTGTTAATTAGCATGGGCGGTTTGAATGGCATTCAAGTATTTCGATTCGTTACATGTAGGTCTATGTGCATGTCATCTATATATGTATAACTTACACACACACACACACGTTTATAGTTATATATATTTATATATATATAATATATATATATATATATATATATATATATATATATATATTATATAAACATATTATATAAACATATTATATATACGTATCATATATACGTATTATATATACATATATATCATACATACATATATATTATACATACATATATATATACATATATATATATATATATATATATATATATATATATATATATATATATATGTATGTATCTATATATGTGTATGTATATATATATATGTATATATATATATATATATATATATATATATATATATATATATATATATATATATATATATATTTGATTGTATGTGTAGGCGCGCGCGTGCATATATGTGATCCCTTGAGGGAAGGGAGTCAATTTATGTTATAATTAAGTCGTGTCGTTTAGCCGCTCGAGGCGTCGGCGATACGGGCGGTCTCTCTTGGGAGTCGAGAGTGAGGCAGGCAAATGTGTGTTCTGTGTCCGCCGTCACAAGGGCCACTTATTAAGAGACAAAGCTAGGTCTTTTGAGAACCCGCCCAGCCTCCCCCTGACCGCCCATAATGTGTTGATGATCAGCTCGACCTGACCTACTTAATGACCTTCTGAAAGAACGTTCGTCATGCGAACCCACCTCCTTTGTGGCTTTCTTGACGCCGAAAGTTGTGGCGACGAAGGTCCTTTCACGGCTGCGAGACAGTTGCGTGTTAATAAGTCATCGGTTTGCTGTGGATCTCTCTCTCTCTCTCTCTCTCTCTCTCTCTCTCTCTCTCTCTCTCTCTCTCTCTCTCTCTCTCTCTCTCTCTCTCTCTCTCTCTCTCTCTCTCTCTCTCTCTCTCTCTTATACACAAATCAACAATATTTGAATTAATGAATGTAGTGTCTTATTTACTCTTTTATTTCTAGGCAGGGATGCCCTTGGCAGAGAGCATCGCGACCGGGGCTCAGACGGGCATGAGTGAGTGCGAGAGGCAGTTCACATGGGACCGCTGGAACTGCCCGCCTCAGGCCTTCACGAAGCTGTAAGTCAGAATACTGATTTTGGTGAAGATGTGAACCATGCTTATGATTGAGTTCTGACATCTAATGAGCCTAAAAATGCTCGAATATTGTTTTTCAAACCGAGTGCGTATCGACAGGCACGAAGGAGAACCTGCCACGCGGGAGCGGTCCTTCATGCACGCCATCACCGCCGCCGGCGTCGTGTTCACCATCACCAAGAACTGCTCTCGGGGGGAGCTGGAGGGCTGCTCGTGCTCGGGCGGCCAAGGCGGGAGGCGGAGGGACTGGAAGTGGGACGGCTGCTCGGAGAACGTCGAGTTCGGCTCCAGGATCACCAAGCAGTTCCTGGACGCGCTCGAGACAGGCCAGGACGCAAAGGCACTCGTAAACCTCCACAACAACTTGGCTGGCAGAACGGTACGTTTGTAAGCATACGCAGGGAGGGGGGGGTCTGCTTGTCATTGGCTGGTTATATTACATAAATTTGTAAAGATAGGTGCTAAGCAATAATTTTTACAACCAGGCCGTCAAGAGAGCCATGCGGCGCGTGTGTAAGTGCCACGGGATGTCTGGGTCCTGTGCCACGCAGACATGCTGGCTGCAGCTCGAGAACTTCGCCATCATCGGCAATGCCCTGAAGAAGGAGTACCGCCGCGCCTCCCGACTGCGTGACACCGATGCGCTGGAGGCCGCCTCGAACTCAGTGGTGCAGCTGCCGCAAGAAGACGGCGAGGAGAACTCCATTCCCAATGTGGACGCCCGACGCCTTGTCTATCTGGATCCTTCGCCCAACTTCTGCCTTGCAAATAAGACTGCGGGTGAGTGTTGCTCCACATTTCTCACTCCGTCTCCAGAGGCGGGTTGTCAGAGTGCGCAGTCGTTATTGGTTATATATGAATGTTCGAAATAAGAATATAAGAAAATGTTCTATAGGTTCCGAAATCTATCTATTAATGCACAGAAAAATCCACCGCATAGATGTGCTTGTTTATGTAATTGAGCTGAATAGCACTCAACTTCATAGTTTACGTTATTTAATAACTGTGCAGTATTAGTAACCTGTTGGCATTGTGTTCCCAGGATGGCTAGGCACGGTAGGGCGCGAGTGCTCCAGGGCTCGAGGAAAGGATGTGGCGAAGGAACAGAGGTCGTCCTGCCGCAAGCTGTGCCGGGAGTGCGGCCTGCAGGTGGCACGAAGGATCGTCACAGTCAAGTC
>NW_020869183.1:107596-112596 GCF_003789085.1 Penaeus vannamei
GCACGCAGGATGAATCGCTTTAAATTGCCGAAGCATTGCGGGGAGGAAAGGCCACTTCATGGAAACACGCCCTTTGAGCAAAATGGTTCACGGCGGTTGCGGATGCATGTGCCATGCAATGGTGATGATGTGCATGATTTTGCATCAGTGACAGGTTTGCACTCAGCTCGAGTACAAAATTGTCATAGCCCACCCTTGTTTTTCAAAGAACTAAACGTCAAAACATTTGAGGATGGTCTCAGTAAAGTCACTGATGAGTTAACTGTTTCTTCAGATTGCAATGTTCCCCAAACTACATACAGTTTACAGAATTTCGAAAATATAGTTAAGATTGAAAAAGTAAATGAAGTGATGTCTTGTACTTCAGATCCATCACCTGATGCAGATGGAAATGAATCGTTCGTTGCCGATGGAACGCCACCAGATGGCACTGACGACTGGCATTCTCCACCAGTCCTGGCTGCCACGACTCCACATGCTGGAGGCTCCGGTGTTGTAGGTGATGACGCATCTATATCATTCACTACAGATGGTACTGATCAAAGCAATACATTAGGACTAATAAATAACTCAAAGGATTCTAACAGTGATGTAAAGCAATGTGTGTGTACTATCACTGAAATAAATGTTAAGTACAATTATTCGTCACGTCTGGTTAACAGTGAAAACAATATGAATGCCGAGGATCACTGTCGTGAAAGTAGCAGTAATCTCTGTAATAAAACTGGTGAAGCAGAAATTTGTGTGATCAAAGACATGATAACAATTAATGCTGACACTCCAGCTCCCCTTAGTGTGAGTTGTAACGTGAGCAGAAAGTGTAAAGTCAACGCCAATGCTGATAGAGAAATTAATTCAACCGAGGCAATTTGTACTGAGAAAGCTGAAGGATCAGTCTCACTTGTGAACACAGCTAACAACACGGAAGAGGTTGATGTTTCACCAGATACAGAAAATGAGGAATCGGCAATTGATAATGAAAGTAATGAGGCAAGACAAATTAGCGATAAAATAGTATGTGATGAAGATAATGATTTATTGGGACTAAATGTTACTGATAATACTGCAGGTGAAACACTTGTTGAAATGCGGGAAGAAAATGAGGCAGTAGTTGAAGAGCACAGGGTGTTGGGCGATTCATCGTCACCAAGTGGCGATGATGAAATGCAAGTTGATACATTAACAACCAATATTCCGGGACAAGTTGATGTTTCAGATAATTCATCGCCACTAGACGAATTTGAGGAGTCAAAAAATGGAAATTTACAAGTGGTTGATGATGAAGGAAGCAAGAAGCTGATCAATACAACAGATGAAACTGTAGACGTTTTGCCAACAGAAAACAGCGTTAAGCAAATTGCAATCGATCGTTCGTCAGAAATTGCTGAAGATGATGCAAGAAGCAAAAGCTTGGACACTTCAACAGTAACAGATATCCCTGTTAAAGGAACAAGCGAGGACGATCCAAATGACTTACCGAAGGGCGAGTGTGGGCTTCATGCACCTGTACCAAGTACTACAGAAGACAGTGTATACAGTTTCGATGATCAGAGAGAGAAGTTACCTCTTTCACTAAATGAAAATTCAACAGATAAAACGCATGAAGATAATGACAAAACACATGGTATTATTGATACAATAGCTACTCAAAGGACAATAAACATGCATCCCGAAGATGCATCCGAAACTACCATACTTTGTAATTCATTGATGAATAAAACGCACGATATTGAACCTAGTTGCCAAACACCAGTCGATTCACAAAGGATGAGTTGTGAAAATGAAAACAAAGAAATTTCTTCTGATAAGCGCAGCACATTTGAAATGAATTACAAATTTCACTCAGAAAGAAAACTGTGGGATGTACCTTTGAAAGACGCAAGCAAAAGCATGGATATAAAGAATGCTGACAGTTCTCTGTTTTTCGTAAGTAGTGAGACGGTTAATAGCAACCTAGCAGGCTCCTCAGAGGATCATGCACACCCTGGAAATCCCACGAAAAGCGTAAATAACTCTGGGTCGGTTGTTTCCAGTGACAAATATGTAGATGAAGGAACATTTGATAATTGCCTTTCAAAACCGGCCTCTGCATTTGGAGGATACGAGTGCAGTGACTTTGCTAATGACATCAAAGTGTCGGACATGTCGCAAGAAGTTGATGCTATGACTTTTCAGGGTTTGAGTGATGTGTCTGCATTAGAAGCGATGGGAGGAGAATGGTCACCCGGCGGTAGTTTTCCAGTCTTGACAAGTCAACTATCTTTAGCTGTAAATTATAGGGAAAGTGATAGTTCTACCTTACGTAATGCATATAGTACCCCATCAAAGACCAGCCATAATATTTCTGAATCCGGTAACAGGTTCCTAGACTTGGAAGAGCAAACTTGGAATCCAAAGTCTGTATTAGCAGAATTTAGATCCAGGAGTGCATCACCAACAGAAGTTAGATCCAGGATGACATCCCAGTGCATCACCAACCACGAGTGCATCAGAAGTTAGATCCACGAGACAGAAGTTAGATCCAGGATGCATCACCAACAGAAGCGAGTGCATCACCAACAGAAGTTAGATTGCATCAGAAGTTAGATAGTGCATTAGATGAGCATCGACAGTCAAGCTTAGATAGTGCATGTAGAATCCCAAGAAGTGATAGTTAGTTACACGAGTGCATCACCAACAAAGTTAGATACGAGTGCTTAGATAGAGTATCACCAACAGAAAAGTTAGCACGAGTGATCACCCAGAAGAATCACCAACAGAAGTTAGATCCAGTGCATCAAGTGAAGTTAAAGATCCCATAATAGTTATCCACGCATCACCAAACAGAAGTTAGATCCACGAGTGCATCACCAAACAGAAGTTAAGATTGTGAACCAACAGAAAGGAGTGCATCACCAACAGAAGTTAGATCCAGGAGTATCACCAACAGAAGTTATTGAGATCCTAGGAGTGCAGAAGCGAGTGCATCACCAACAGGAGTTAGATCCACGAGTGGCATCACCAACAGAGCAGATCACCAACAGAAGTTAGATCCACGAGTGCATCACCAACAGCAGATTCAACAGAAGTTAGATCCAGAGTGCATCACCAACAGAAGTTAGATAGCAGAAGCCGCATCACCAACAGAAGTCGAAGTGTCACGATCCAGTGCATCATCAACAGAAGTTTGAACCAGACAGAAAGTTAGATCAGGAGCATCGCCAACAGAAGTTAGATCCAGGAGATGTTAGATCAGTGCATCGCCAACAGAAGTTAGATCCACGAGTGCATCACCAACAGAAGTTAGATCCAGGAGTGCATCACAGAAGTTAGATCCACGAGTGCATCAACCAACAGAAGTTAGATCACGAGTGCATCACAGAAGTTAGATCCAGGAGTGCATGCATCACGCAACCAACAGAAGTTAGATCACGAGTGCATCAGAAGTTAGATCCAGGAGTGCATCGCCAACCACAGTGCATCAGAGTTAGGATCACGAGTGCATCACCAACAGAAGTTAGATCAGGAGTGCATGCCAACAGAAGTAGATCACGAGTGCAACAGAAGTTAGTGCATCCATCAGGAGTGCATCACCATCCTTAATCCACGAGTTGCATCACCACAGAAGTTAGATACGAGTCAACACAGGAGTGCATCACCAACAGAAGTTAGATCCAGGAGTGCATCACCAACAGAAGTTAGATCCACGAGTGCATCACCAACAGAAGTTAGATCAGGAGTGCATCACAACAGAAGTTAGATTCCACGAGTGCATCACCAACAGAAGTTAGATCCAGGAGTGCATCACCAACAGAAGTTAGATCCACGAGTGCATCACCAACAGAAGTTAGATCCACGAGTGCATCACCAACAGAGTTAGATCCACGAGTGCATCACCAACAGAAGTTAGATCCAGGAGTGCATCAACAGAAGTTAGATCCACGAGTGCATCACCAACACGAGTTGATCCACGATGCACCAACAGAGGAGTGCATTAGATCCAGGAGTGCATCACCAACAGAAGACGACCAACAGAAGTTAGATCCAGGAGTGCATACCAACAAAGGTAGAAACACATCGGCAAATTCCATGCATATATTACCTTCACTTAAAAGGACTCTGGGGGGAGAAGACTATGGGTGCCATGGAATTTCAAAATCACAAAATGAGAGTCAAGAAAACATTTCTTCAAGCGATCCTGGTCTGGAACCTTTTGACCCGTCACCAAGCAGGAAGAGATTAAAGACAATCGCTTCGCCTGTAGACGCACCTGATGTGAAAGTATTAAAAGCTACTGAATTTCCATCCAGTGAGCCGTCTCATTCGTTGAAAAGGCTCCAAAGTGCATCTTCGGCTGTTGAGATGGGGACGAAACGCCTAAGGTTGGATGTGGCGGTAAATGCTTCAGAGAATTCGAGCGCTTTGTGGCCAAGGGAAAAACTCGGCCAGTGTAATCCTGTAATTGCAACTCTTGCTGCAATAATGGAAAAATACAAAAATGGACGAAATGAACAAAAGTGCCTCTCAAATACTGCCAGAAAATCAAAGAAATTGCCTCATTGTACTATTATCACAAGATCAATAGCAAGGCTCATCTTAAAGAGATCTGCAAATCATAATCAGATTCATGTTTCTCAGAAAAAGGTTAGTAATTCGTAATGGTCCGCATTTTTTCATAGTATTGTTGCAAATATCAGTTATAAAAGGCATATCAATATTTTACTTTCATAAGGCTCCTACAAGATTACAGTGGCGAAGCAAAACGAAGTTATAAACTAAAACTTTTTTTATCATCACAGATGGAAGTATTCACAGCTGCAGCAGACGGAGATCTGAAGAAGGTTCAGAAAATGATCCAAGACACAGGACCTGCCTTGAGGGAAGATCAGACTGACTTCACGCTCCTTCACGCCGCTGCTGCCAATAACCAACCAGACGTAGCATTGTTCCTCTTGAAGCTGATCAACCCTAATATAACCAACAACCAGGGCCAGACGCCTGCTCACGTAGCTGCCATGAGG
>NW_020869183.1:122596-126092 GCF_003789085.1 Penaeus vannamei
ATCATACTATAGTGTAATCGATCCGATGTGACACGAGACTGCTTTTGTTCAAGTGGTACACCATGACCGCGCTTATCTTCTGTCTGTGAAACTTGAAATAACATATAATGATAATAATGATGATGATTCTGAGAAAATGATTTGAAATTTGGTTCGTTTTTTGCTATTTCTGCAATTCTTTTAAAGTGTACAGTACTAATGTTGTATGTGATATGAAAGCTCAAATTTGTACTGTACAGTGTTAGAAGTTGTAATATGATAGGTGGTTTGGGTTGTTATGTAACATAGAAAGCTAAAAGAACCATTCTAGAAATCTCCATTACCAATAGCATTTGGAGATGAAATGTGAACTTTACTTCATGTTGTGGATCATTGCTCCAACACTTTTTGCAACAGCTCTTTGCTTCATACCATGGCGGTACAATTAGCAGGACCATGTATCCATACAAAAACTAAGCCATGAGGATCCTAACTTAGGATATACGGACACTTAGCTTGACTTCCTGAAAATCATCCTGCCCACCAAGCTGTCTCCAAAAGAAAACCCTGGGTGTAAGGTCTTATTTTAGGCAAATTGACCAAATCTATTGTGGAAAGGCTGAGATCGGCCATGAATCTGCCCGGCAGCTCATCAAGAGGGACCCTCATAGCTAGAAATATATGGTGGATGTGACTATGTGACAAAAGTGAATGTGACATTAGCCCCAAAAGCTGACTGATATTTCTCTATGTGCATTATAATATCTTTATCTCAATATTTATTTATGTATGTATGTCGTTATATTTCTACCTTTTCTTGCTTGAGCATGCATTTCTCTCACTAAAGTAGAGTTTGATATAAGCATTTGCAAGTATGTTAACAATCAAATTACTTTTCAAATAACTGCATTTTTCGACTGTAACTGACCAGCCATTGGATATTTAAGTTATTTGGTTTCAACTAATGTAAAACAACTTATCAAAACCTCTGTTTTTATTTTATTTCAGAAACACACAGTATAATATTTTGGTTATTCTCATCTGCATACTGTGATATATTATTTAACTCAAATATATCCCTTCATGAACATAAAAAATTATATTATGTTGTTGAGGCTTAACTGGGACACCTTCAGTTAGCACAGTAGTGGGGTAAGCACCCCACATCTCCAGTTCACCCTGGTAATCAATGGAATTATGGCAGTGAAATGTAACTGGATAATAATGCTTATATAATTGTGCCTATGCGACACACAAGAGACACAATCACCAAAATCCACCAGAGAATATATAGTGAATGTGAATGGTATTAGGTAATTCACACATTTTAAAAGTAACTTAACTTTTAAAAGTTAAGATATCCCTTTTACAGGTCTTTAAACTGTCCAACATCAATCATAACCTTGGTCACTTTCTATCTGAAAACTTAAACTGTTACATATTACATCCAAGTCCAAACAATAAGCACATGAAAGCATGATTTATGAAGATAAGGCAGAGGGTGAGGGAGAAGAGAAACAACAGGAGAGGGAGAAGAGGAGAGGGAGAGGAGAGGAGAGGGAGAGGGAGAGAGGGAGAGAGAGGAGAGGAGAGAGAAGGAGAGAGAGAGGAAAGGAGAAAGAGAAGAGAGAAGAAGACTGGAAAGAAAGGGAAGGTAGATATAAGTTTTGCAGTATATCAAATTCATGGCTGATGACATATTGATCTAATTACTAGATTTTGAAATATTTATGAAAAGTTCTTTCTATTTTTGACAACAGAAATTCCGCTTAATAAATAATTACAATCAACAGTTTTGAAAGACCTTTAAAGAGATTTTAAAGCAATTTCTATTGGTTATGTCAATGACAGTAAAACCTCATTAGTGGAAATTAATGATATAAATGTTACTATTACCATGTGGTAATGGTAATAGTAACAGCTATAGTAGTAGCTAGTGTATTAATAATAAAGGAAAAGATGAAAAAAATGAAAAAAAGAAACAGGAAAAAAGGCTAGGACTGATGATTCTAATAAAATAAATATCTAATAATGACAGCAATACCTATAGCTGGTAATATTATGATTATTAACTGGGGGAAAATATGATGTCAAAATAAAAGTAATAACATAACAATTGACAATGATGAACAATGATGAACTGAACATGAAGTTCATAATGACTAATAGACATTACAGCTGAAGTAATACATCTTATTACTGAAGAGCGATGACCAGATCCTCTTTAATATCATTCCATTTCTTATTACAATTTCTAAAACGACTCTATCACTTCCTAAAATTTCAATGCTTGGAGTGAATTTCTGTACCTTGCTCCATCTCATTTGAAAAAGTCATAGTAGCTAATACAAAAAAAGTGATGATAATGATACTGACAGACCATGGTTATGATGATGATCATGATAATATACAAAAATAATAATGATCATTTTAATAATGGTAATGGCAATGGTAGTAGTAGTAATAATAATAATAGTAAAAGAAAAGAAAAAAAAAAAAAAAATATTAAATAATAATATAATAATAATAATAATAATAATAATATAATAATAATATAATAATAATAATAATAATAATAATAATAATAATAATAATAATAATAATAATAATAATAATAATAATAATAATAATAATAATATAATAATAATAATAAATAATAATAATAATAATAATAATATATATAATATAAATAATAATAATAATAAAATAATAATAATACAACAATATAAACAAAACAATAATAATACGAATATAATAATATATTAATAATAATAACTAACAATAATAAACAAAAATAATGATCATAATAATTTTCAAAAATCATCATCATAATAAAAATAAAAATAAAATAATAATAATAATGCTAATTATAATCATTATTATTATCATAACAGAACTAATGAACAATAATAATAATGCCCATTTAGATTTGTAGTAAAAAAAAAAAATAATAATAATGATACTAATAATAAAGACAATAAAATAACAAGACCAAAATAATTTTCTTTCATCAATAATAGCAATAATAGTAATAGAAATAAAATAATAATCAATAATAACAATGATAATCATGATGAAAAGGCAATACTCAAAATAATAATAATAATAATACAATAATAATAATAATATTAATAATAATATCCAAAATATGGTAATGGAAAAGGCATATGACAAATACTATCAATAGGGCTACTATAGAACATAAATACTACAAGCAAGGTCACAATTGTCTTGAACTATAATAACCAAAACACCATACAATAGTGAATCTTATCCAATAATTACATAACCTTTCCTCCTGTAATCTAAACAATACTTGGGTGTCTCAGAATGAAATGAAATACAGAAAACATACATTTTATTCTAAGTAACAGTTAGGATCCTTTCTTAATTCTACACCACCAGTCTTTTGTGTAAAAAGGTCCACTTATTGTCATATACTTCTTCAAAACACTTGACAGCATATTTGTATATTGTTACTTATAAATTTATAAAAGGGGTTCTATTTGAACACTGA
>NW_020869183.1:126192-131192 GCF_003789085.1 Penaeus vannamei
CTCGAGATGGGCGCTGATGGGAATGACGTGATTGTTGATGACGCACGAGCAGTATGAGAGGGGAGATGAAGTGTTACGTTGGGAGAGAGAGAGAGAGAGAGAGAGAGAGAGAGAGAGAGAGAGGGGGGTGGGGGAGGGAGCGGGGAAACAGATGCAAAGGAGAGAGAGGGAGCGAGGGAGATAGATGAGAATAAGGTGAAAAGGAAGGAAGATCAAGGATGGAAAAAGAGAGAAAGGATAGAAGAAAAGCAAAGATGTGAAAGGGATTGGAGGAAAGAAAAAGGAATGAAGTGAAGGATGTTAAAAAAGACGAGAGAAAATTTAAACGAACGGAGACACAGGCACAGTAAACTAAATGGGATATAAACAGTAATAACAACCACAACGATGATTATGACACTGGTAGTGATAACAATGACGTAGGTAATAACACTAATAATGCATGCAAATATGCTGTTCATAACCAAAACAGTGATAGCGGCGATGTGACTAATGCTAAACATAGAAATAAAATATATTACTAATTAAAAGAAGATTCGATATCCAAACATCACAAGTAAAAGGAAGAATGCGAAAGAAATTGCAAAATAAATCCACTCGCGCTGAGATAAAGAAATTTGCAATAGATTCGCTATAAAGAAGCGGAACCGCTATAAAGACAAAATATATATCCTTCAGTACTCTGGAAATTAGAAGAGAGATTAGGTAAGTTCACATAATATAAAAAAAAAGAGATTAGGTAAACGATCCCAATATATTTTAGCAAAAGAAAAAAGAAAATTTGAAAGGATCGAGAAAAATATCAGTACAAATACACTAAGAAAAATATGAGAAATTGAACAATTTCATTTCAACAAAACTTTTATAACAAAAAAAATATATGATGCATTAATTCCATATAAAAGACCCATTCTTCAACAAATGCCTTAGAAAAAAGAAATAAGACAATAGGAAACATAAGAAATCATTCATTGAGAAAGAAGAAGGGAAGGAACTGAGGCAAAACGAGAGAAAAAGAAACAAAAGACAACAACAAAAAGAGAGTGCCATAAAACACCCACACTTAAACAACTATCTTAGAAAAAATAGAAATATGACAGCACCAGAGAAAAAAAAATAAAATAAAATAGACGAAACTTCAACATAAAAGACCCCATTCCTTAACAAAGCTCAGGAAGCCGAAGCCGCAGCCAAAAGGGAACGAATTGTGATGCCGAAACAACGCTACAAGATCCCTCGTGTTCGAACGATGTGATTGCTAGGAGGGGGGGAAGGGGGAGGGGGATTTTAGGCCTAGCCATTAATGGGACGGCATCAGGGGGGAAGATTTGTGATGGGGGAGGAAGGGTTGAGGGGATAAGGGAAAGAGTAAAGGGGGAGAGAGGAATCGAGGTCTGAAGGGGTTGATGCAGTAGCGGGAAAGGGGTGAAGATTGGGAGGGAGGAGGGGGAGGGTGAGGGGGGAGGGGGGGCGGTGGGGGTTGAAGGGGTGAGGAGGGGGGTGGAGAAGATAGAAAGTGAGAGAGAGAGGGGAGGGAGGGAAAGAGAGAGAAAAAATGAGAATTAAACAGAGAGAGAGAGAGAGAGATGGAGAGAAACTAAATAAAATATGTAACAGATGAAGAGAAACCGAAATAGCACAAACCGAACACTAAACAAAACAACAACAATAATATAATAATAATAATATAATAATAATAAGGATATCAAAAGAAACAAATAAACAGAACAGAAAAACAAGCCCGCAACAAAACCAAATAAATATAAAAAAAGCAAAAGGAATCCATTCAGTAGGGCTACACCAGACGTAAATTGGCTGCGATTCACCACTGTGTAATGTGGTAGGCATCACTCACCACCCCTCCCTCACCACCTCCAACCCCCACCCCTCCCCTCCATTCACTCCCACCCCCGCCCCCCCTCCGCACCTCCTCCCCCTCCTCACAAATCTCCTTCTCACCAACACCCACCACACCCGTCCCTCACCACCATCACCCCACCCCCTCCCTCAATCACTTCCAAGACCCCACCCCCCCTCCCTCCATCACTCACCCCCACCCCTTCCCTCATCACTCATCCCCCACCCCTCCCTCATCACTCAACCCCCACCCCCTCCCTCATCACCACCCTCCCCATCACTCCCCTCTCCCTCATCACTCACCCCACCCCCTCCCTCATCACTCACCCCACCCCCTCCCTCATCACTCACCCCCCACCCCCTCCCTCATCATCACACCCCCCCACCCCCTCCCTCATCACTCACCCCCACCCCTCCCTCGATCACTCACCCCCACCCCCTCCCTCATCATCATCACCCCCACCCCTCATCACTCACTCACTCACTCCCCACCCCTCCCATCCCACTCATCACTCACTCACCCCCCACCCCTCCCTCCCACCCACTCCCCCCCATCCCCCCCACCCGCCGACCCCCCACCCACTCCCTCACTCCTCATCTCAACTCACCACCTCTCCCCCACCCCCTCCCTCATCACTCACCCCCCCCCCTCCTCCACTCACACCCACCCCCTCCCTCATCACTCACCCACCCCTCCCTCATCACTCACACCCACCCTCCCTCATCACTCCACCCCCACCCCCTCCCTCCATCACCATTCCCCACCCCACCTCCTCATCACTACCCCCACCCCTCCTACATCACTCCACCCCCCCTCCCTCCCTCATCACTCACCCCCACCCTCCCTCATGCACTCTCACCCCACCCCTCCTCATCACTCACCCCTCACCCCCCCTCCTCACTACACCCCCACCCCCCCTCATCAACTCACCCCACCCCCTCCCTCATCACTCACCCCAACCCCTCCATCATCACTCACCCCACCCCTCCCTCATCACTCTCCACCCCCTCCCTCATACACTTCACCCCCACCCTCCTCATCACTCATCCGCCACCCCCTCCCTCATCACTCCACCACCACCTATTCCTCCCTCTCACTCACCCCCCCCCCTCCCTCATCACCACCCCCAACCCCATCCCTCAATCAACTCACCCCACCCCTCCCTCACACTCATCCCCCACCTCCCCCACTCACGCCCACCCTCCTCATCACTCATCCCACCACCCTCCCTCATCACATCACCCCCACAAGCTAAGAATTATCATATTTTTTTAGGTCAAAAGTCATGATCATTTCAACCAACAAGCGGGTGTTAATTTTGTTATTGACATGAGTATCGTTGTTTACTCAATTATTATATCTCAATTATGTTATTATTATCATCACCATTATCATTCTTATTACCAATTATTATTGTTATTAATTAATTATTATCATCATTATATCAGTAGATTAGAAGTAATAATCATCACATTATCATTGCTATCGTTGTCATCCTCAATATATTGTCATATATTATCATTATCATTGTTATAATCACCGCCGCCGCCCTCGCCTCCTTCTTCCCTTCCCTCTCCATTTTCCTCGATTCTCCTCACCTCACTCGTATCAACAAACACTCAGCCTCCTCACCTTGCCTTCTCTTTCCTCACTCCTCCTTCACCCTCCTCGCCCCCGTCTCCATCACCTCCTTGGCCCCTCCTTCTTCCTTTATCCTCTTCGCCCCCCGTCTCCTCACCGTCCTCCTTGGCCTCCTCTCCTCCTTCCTTCATCCTCCTCGCCCCGTCTCCTCAACTTTCTTGCCCTCTCCTCTTCAATCCTCCTCGCATCGTTTCCTCATCTGCCTCACTCCTTCCTTCATCCTCCTCGCCCCGTCTCCTCAGTCTCCTCGTCTCCTTGCGCCTCCTCCTTCGCTCATCTCCATCCTTTGAATCTCGCCGCTCCATTAACCGGATTGGCGAACAGGAAATAAAAACGAAAGCAACCTCGAATCGCCTCTAATGCGACAATCGTTTTAATGAGGAAATGAAATCTTGGCGCGGCCCGGGAGGCGCTCGCGGCCGGCGCCTCGGGTCCTGCTGGGTTGTGAGGACACGCGGTTGTTTGTGGTGCGAGGGAGGGCGGAAGTGGTTGCTATTATGTTTATATATATATATATATATATAATATATATATATATATATATATATATATATATATATAATAATATATAGAGAGAGAGGAGAGAGAGAGAGAGAGAGAGAGAGAGAGAGAGAGAGAGAGAGAGAGAGAGAGAGAGAGATAGTGAGTGAGAGAGAAGAGAGAGAAGAGAGAGGGAGAGGAAGAGAGAAGAGAGAGAGAGACGGGGGGGGGGGCGGAAGTATAAGCTTTTCAAGAGAATTCCAAGATCCTCTGCAATTCGGGGCAATAAAGTTGTTTAAGTTGCTGTCTTCTCGTAGACCATAAAGCTTCGCATAACTCCCTCTGGTACCTCAGGTCCTCTCTCTCTCTCTCTCTCTCTCTCTCTCTCTCTCTCTCTCTCTCTCTACTCTCTCTCTATCTATCTATCTATCTATCTATCTATATCTACATCTAATCTATCTATCGTACTATCTCTTTCTCTCTCTCTCTCTTCTCTCTGCTCTCTCTCTCTCTCTCTTCTCTCTCTCCTCTCTTCTCTCTCTATCTCTCTCCTCTCTCTCTCTCTCTCTCTCTCTCTCTCTCTCTCCTCCTCTGTCTCTGTCTCTCTAATCTCTCTCTCTCTCTCTCTATCTTCTATCTCTCTCTCTCTCTCTCTCCTCTCTCTCTCTCTCTCTCTCTCTCTCATCTTCTCTCTCTCTCTCTCTCTTCTCTCTCTCTCTCTCTCTCGTCTCTCCTCTTCCGTCTCTCTCTTCTCTCTCTCTCATCTCTCTCTCCCTCTCTCTCTCTCTCTCCGTCTCTCTCTCTCTCTCTCTCTCTCTCTCTCTCTCTCTCTCTCTCTCTCTCTCTCTCTCTCCTCTCTCTCTCTCTCTCTCCTCTCTCCTCTCCTCTCTCCCTCTCTCTCTTCTCTCCTCTCTCATCTCCTCCCTCTCTCTCTCTCTCTTCTCTCTCTCTCTCTCTCTCTCTCTCATCTCTCTCTCTCTCTCTCTCTCTTCTATCTAATCTATCTCTATCTATCTATTAT
>NW_020869183.1:136192-148692 GCF_003789085.1 Penaeus vannamei
CTCTCTCTCTCTCTCTCTCTCTCTCTCTCTCTCTCTCTCTCTCTCTCTCTCTCTCTCTCTCTCTCTCCTCTCTCTCTCTCTCTCTCTCTCTCTCTCTCTCTCTCTCTCTCTCTCTCTCTCTCTCCTCTCGTCTTCTTTCTCTCTCTCTCTCTCTCTCTCTCTCTCTCTCTCTCTCTCTCTCTCTCTCTCTCTCTCTCTCTCTCTCTCTCTCTCTCTCTCTCTCTCTCTCTCTCTCTCTCTCTCTCTCTCTCTCTCTCTCTGTCTCTCTGTCTTCTGTCTCTTCTCTCTCTCTCTCTCTCTCTCTCTCTCTCTCTCTCTCTCTCTCTCTCTCTCTCTCTCTCTCTCTTCTCTCTCTCTCTCTCTCTCTCTCTCTCTCTCTCTCTCTCTCTCTCTACATATCTTTCTTTCTCTCTCTACAGAATTTGCAAATTCGAATTAACATCATTAATTGCCATCGAAATCTCTGGCAACTTCGAATATTTTTTACACAGTTAACAATTATATTAATTATTTTGTTCTACAAAACAAGAAAAACGGTTAACTGATAAAAAAAAAGTAAATGTAATATAAACATACATGCATCTACCCCTCCCTATCTGAAAAACAGTTAATCGTAAATGATTAATTAGTAGGATTTTCCCAATATTTTGTGTTTTTTTCCATATGATAATGATCACAATAGTGCGCACCGCGCGCCCGACCCCATGTCGAGCTGTTACTTTTGGTATTTGGACAAAGTGAATGCAGACAGACAGACAGATGTGTTTGTGTGTGTGTTGCGTGTGTGTTGTGGTGTGTGTGGTGTGTGTGTGTGTGTGTTGTGTGTGTGTGTGTGTGTGCATTTGTTCTGTGTGTGTCTGTATGTGTGCGTGAGTGTCTGTGTGCATCTGTGTGTATCTATGTCTGCGTGCATCTGAGCCTGTGTCTACATCTGACACACAGCGCGTGTCTGTGCCTTTGTATCTGTGTGCATGTATCTGAGTGTCTGTGTTTAAGCTTACGGTCGCCCCTCCCTTCACGCAAGCGTCTAGCTTCCCCCACCCCACCTCTCCGCCCCCTGCTGCCTCGCCTCCTGCCAAAACCCCCGCCTCCAGAGCGCGGGGGCGTGTCGCGGGCGGTTCCTCCAGCTGCACCGCCTTGTCTGGGTCAACGCCCTGGCTCCCCGCACGCCCACGGCCGAGCCCAGCCCAGGACAGCGGCTCTTTTGACTCCTTCTCGGTCCTGCATCTCGTCATCGATTTAGCTTCGTTTTCTCCTCCTTCGTCCGAGCTGCAGGATTCCCGGATTTTTAATTTTAGTATCATTCTTTTTATTGTCATGTTTTTTTTATTATTATTATTATGTTTTATTTCTTTCGTTATATTTTCATCGTGTTTCATCTTTCTGATCGTGTTTGCTTTTGTATTTTGTTTTCATTATGTTTTTTTTTTTTTGCATTATGTTCTCTTTCTTATTATATATTTATTGTGTTTCATTGTTTTTGTACCATGCCTTTATCATGTTTTCTTACTTTAGTTTACTTTTACTATCATGATTTTTTTTTTTATATATAATGTCTCTTTCATGTATTCTTTTATATAATGTTTTATCATACTTTCATATTTCATTATGAATTCATAGTCTTCCTTGTGAGTCTCAGGAAGTTTTGAAGGAAGTAAATTAAATTCCTTTGCTTTCTATCGAGACAAATTTATGATTGGTGATTGATGACAGGGTGACAGATTGGTCATGGCATATTGATTGATGACAGGCTGGTGGCAATAGTTATTTGACAAATGAAGGTCATTTAATGAATTATTAAGATTTTTTTTCGGGGGGGGGGGGGGGAGTCGTTCAACCACTTAGCTGGATCTGATTATGATAATAATGATGATAATGACAATGATAATGATAATAAAAATGATAATAATAATAAAAAAAATAATAATGATAATAATGGTGAAAACAATAATGATGATGATAATGATGACAATGATAACAATGATAATGACGAAATTAGTGAAAATGATAAAGGTAATGATAAGAATAATAACAATAATTTTGACAATGATAATGATAATAATGATAATAGTAATGATAATAATAATAGTGATGGATACAATAATAATAGTAGTAATAATGATAATGAATATACTTCTACTAATAATAATAATAACAATGGTAATAGTGAAGTTAAAAATAACATATACAGAGATAAATCAATAAAAGAATTTTTAAAAAAGTAAACGGTCCGTTCCGCTAAACCATCTTCGAAAGCCCGTCGAAAAGCCCGCCTCGAAAACAAAGCCCCGCCTTCGAAAAGATTCGAAAAGCCGCCTTCGAAAGAAAGAAAAATTCGAAAAAAAGCGAAAGCCGCCCTCGAAAAAGCCGCCTTCGAAAAAAAAATAGCCCCTCGAAAGCGCCCGAAAGCCCGCCTTCGAAAGGCCCTCTCGAAAGCCCCGCCTTCCCCGCCCCTCGAAAGCCCCCCTCGAAGCCCTCCTCGAAAACCCGCTCTCGAAAGCCCGCCTCCCGCCCTCGAAAGCCCGCCTCCCGCCCTCGAAAAGCCCCTCGAAAGGCCCGCCCTCGAAAAGCCCGCCCTCGAAGCCCGCCCTCGAAAGCCCCGCCTCGAAAGCCGCCCTCGAAAGCCGCTCTCTAAAGCCCCGCCCTCGAAAGCCCCGCCCTCGAAGCCCCGCCTCGAAACCCGCCCTCGAAAGCCCGCTCTCCCCGCCCTCGAAAGCCCGCCTCGAAAGCCCCCCGCCCTCGAAAGCCCGCTCTCTAAAGCCCCGCCTCGAAAAACCCGCCTCGCCCTCGAAGGCCCCGCCCTCGAAAAAAAAGCCCGCTCTCTTCGAAGGCCCCGCCTCGAAAGCCCCGCCCTCGAAGCCCCCTCGCCGCTCTCTAAAGCCCGCCCTCGAAGGCCCCGCCTCGAAGGCCCCGCCCTCGAAAGCCCCGCCTCGAAGCCCTCCCCGCCCTGCCTCGAAAACCCGCCCTCGAAGCCCGAAAGCCCCGCCTCAAAAGCCCGCCTCGAAAAGCCCGCCCTCGAAAGCCCGCCCTCGAAAGCCCCGCCTCGAAGGCCCCCTCGAAGGCCCCGCCCTCGAAGGCCCCGCCCTCGAAGCCCCGCCCGAGGGATCGCCTCCGGAATCCTTGGGCCTTGGCTCTCTGGAGGATCTCGCTCCGCTCATCCCCTCGGGACGCCTTCTAAGACGGCGGGCTTCGAGGGGCGTGTCCGGAAGGCGAAGGAGGAAGAAGGAGAATGAAGAGGGGGGGGTAGAAGAGTGGAGGGGAGGAGGAGGAGGAGGAGGAAGGGGAAGAGAAAGAGGAGCAGGAGCACATTTTACTTTTTGGGAGGGCAGCTTGCTTGCCTGTCTGCCTGCCTGCCTGTCTGTCTGCCAACCTGCTTGCCTGTCTGCCTGTTATGCGGAGATGGGGAACAAAGGATGAAGGATAGAATTGCATGTTATGAGGAGGTAAAGATAGAGGATAAAGGATAAAGAATAGAAATAGACATGCGGAAATAAAGGATAAGGATAAAGCTGGAGTGATAGTGACGCCAATGTATTTGGGAGGGGGGAGGGGGGGGGGCAAGAGCAGCGTGACACGTCATATCGAGGCTCAGAGTGTGACACGTGACATCTGGGGCTTCGGTGGGACGGGCCTGCGAGACGGGAAATGGCAAGCAAAGCATAAATAAATCAATAAATAAAAAGGAAAGAAAGAAAGAAAAAAAGTCAAGTGGATTACTAAATCCATTCAGTAAACTTGTCCATGCTTTATTCTATCAATCTATTTTTATGCTTTTTTCCTGGAACTTTTATTTGAAATGTTGAATAACATACGAGGATATGATGATGTGAATTGCTAGATAATTTCAATAGAATCGTTTTTTTCTTTTTTTTTACTGGGAATTTTATCTGAAATGTTGAACATCATACGAGGATATGATAGGAATTTGTATCTGAATGAAGTCGTCACTATTTTTAACTGTATTTTTTTTTTTTTTTCGAAATGTTGAATACTATGGAGGAGAATCTGATAGGAATTCATGTGATACAATATCATACTGGAGGTTGAATAATGTTTGATGAATGATAATGATAGTGATAATGATAATGTTATACTACAACTATTTTCAATCTCTTTTTTTAGTTTATTTCTTTTTGTGCTCTTTCTTGTTCATTCTTTTATTAAATAGCGGTATGCTGTTTTATAGCCATAGTTTTACAATAAAACTTTATGGCCCGATCGATTGAAAAGCCAGTGATCAAAAGTTTATATCAATGACTCTATTCCAAGATATCATAATAAGTTTGAGAAAAAGTCTCCTAACATTTTCGTAGTACTTATCAAACCGACATTTTTATGTGTCGTGTTCGTTTGCCTCTGTATGTATGTGTGTGTGTGTGTGTGTGCGTGTGTGTGTGTGTGTGTGTGTGTGTGTGTGTGTGTGTGTGTGTGCGTGGTGTGTGTGTGTGTGTGTGTGTGTGTGTGTGTGTGTGTGTGTGGTGTGTGTGTGTGTGTGTGTGTGTGTGTGTGTGTGTGTGTGTGCGTGCGTGTGTGTGTGTGTGTGTGTGTGTGTGTGTGTGTGCGTGTGTGTGTGCGTGTGTGCGTGTGTGTGTGTGTGTGTGTGTGTGTGTGTGTGTGTGTGTGTGTGTGTGTGTGTGTGTGTGTGTGTGTGTGTGTGTGTGTGTGTGTGTGTGTGTGTGTGTAGTCACCACTAACATCAGCAAGGAGCAACAACTGCCGAATCCCTTCGGAATCAACCACAGGGATTAGTTTAGTCCTTCATTACCACCCTGGCTAACTACACAGGCGTGGGCAAGCTGTGGTACAATTGATACATGGTCAAAGCATTATATAGTAGCATTACATTGGAAATTTAAGCTATAGCATTACCACGATCTAAACTATATCGTTCAATAAAGAACTATCACACATTTATCTACTCATCTTCCAAACCGCCATACGGCTTGGACGTGGAAAGGCATTGTTACTTTTGATATGTGGTCATGTGATTCTATATTCCAAATTCAGGATACAACATAAGTATATCTTCCAAGACATCAGATGATATGAATTAGTTACATATAGTTCTCCATATCTCATGACAGGTATTACATGACACATTGAGATCTAATGTACGTGTTCGCTTATATTCATCATTGCATAATTTACACCTAGTTTCTTCAACATTACAGGCTGTACTGACCTGCCAGTACAATCTATATCCCAGCCTGATTCTTGCGGTCACAATATCACTCTCTCTTGTTCTTGTTTTGTATAAACCATAGATAAATACATCTTGCATAAACCGGTCATAGTGCTTTATGCTACAGCTTCCAGGCCGTTGAGAATTAATCAAGTCAGACAAGTCCTCTTTGAAGGAAGTTTTGATTATGTGTGAAATCCTAGGAAGAGGTACTCCAAGATCTATATCCACACTTTGCTTGTCACACACTGATTTTGCTAGGCGGTCAGCATGATCATGCCTGGGGATTCCAACATGCGATAGCATCTACACAAAACGTATATCATGGCCTCGTTCTTTTGCACGATACACATTTATTCTTATGTCATTTGCAATATTTCCTGCACCTTTGTCTAGTGTGTTCAAATCCTGGAGAGCACTCTGTGATCAGCAGATAATTACCCCTAAGTGTTGATTTACTAGAAAGTCGGTAGCTATGAGCATTGAGAGTTTGTGTAGTGCTAACCCAGTCATGAACCCTCCTACAATCTGGTGTATCCTCTATTGCCAGACTGCAAGGATCCATCAGTGTGTATATTATATAGATAGATAGATAGATAGATACAGATATAGACATATAGATATAGATATATACATATCTGTATATATATATATATATATATATATATATATATATATATATATATATATATATATATATATATATACCACATAAGCAAACGTAAATTCTTCGTTTATGTAGTATATATATGCATGTATATGTGTATATAGTATATATATTATATATATATATATATATATATATATATATATATATATATATATATATATATATATATATAATATATATATATATATATATATATTATATATATAATATATATATATATATATATATATTATATATATTATATATATTACATATATACATATATATATATATATATATATATATATATATATATATATATATATATATATATATATATATATATATATATATATATATATATATATATATATATATATATATATATATATATATATATATATATATATATATATATATATATATATATATATATATATATATATAATATATATGTGTATCAGTCTATTTGTCTTTCTATCTGTCTGCTTGTCTATCTATCTATCCTTACTTTTATTTATCTATCTTTCTGTCTATCTATCCATCTATTCACGCATATACAAACATACACTAACACAAACACACGCCCATGGTCCATTTGCTTGTCCGTTTTGGCGTACAGAGAATCTGTTAATATAAATACATATCTGATTATGATATTTGTCATATTTATATCAATCCCTTTCGCAGCAATTAGAAGGACACCACTAATCAACATTAATAAGCTGGAAGACAAACGAAATGACGAAATTCATTATTGTATTTGCTATTATCATGATTGCTTTCATCGGAGGCACATTATCATAATTAGAAAACAGAAATTGGAATTTCATTTGATACATACAGATATTTTTCTTCTTCGAAGTATCAGATTTCATTTACGTAATCACTCCATCCCCTTTCAAGAAATATATATGATAGAATAAAAAAAGAACGAAAGAAAGGAAATAAATGATAATCAATATAAGCAATTTTATAGAGAATCAGTCATATAGCATTTTGACAAAACTCTATGGGATACTCCACCCACATTTTACAAGACCTAAGATGTTAGCATCATCTTGTCAACCTGCTCCTTCAACAACGCAACCGTGTCGCGTAGTTCGGCTACCTTTGCATCCCCACTCGCCGACAGCCCCGGGAAGTTTCTGCGGCTGGTGACGTCACACACGGCACGGCTGGGCACTCCCCCGGCACGCTGGCCGCGGGTTGGGTTAGGAGGGCCGCGCTGGTCACTCGCGGTCGGCGCCGGGGCCACAGGGGGTGGGGGGGAGGGGACAGGGCAGGGAGGGCCGCGCTGGTCACTCGCGGTTGGTGCTGCGGCCACAGGAGGAGGGGGGGAGGTGCCAGGGCAGGGAGGGCTGTGCACCCCCAGTGCCAGGCAGTCACACCTGCCTTCCCACACCTGAAGCAGGATGGGACGAAGCTCGGTGCATCTGCAGCACTGCGAGGACTCTCCTTGGCACTGTGTTGCTCCCCACATGCTGTGCAGCGTGCCTTATCCTTACAATACTTAGCTACATGGCCGCTTCCCATGCAGTTGTAGCATATGACAGGGGATGCCCTCCACGGCCGCACGTGGCTGGTGGGCATGTATTTTCAGAAGAATTTGTATGTACTTGGAGGGGGTTGCTCTCCTTTCCATACGATGCGGATTCGGTTTAATGGTTGGCCATCCTTGTACACTCGAATGGCCTTGTGAACTCCATCGAGTGCATATGCGTTGCCATGGTCAAGGTCCTTGTTGTAATGTGTGACGAGGTATTCGTGATATTTTTCCGATTTCTTCTTTTCATCGCATGATTTGAAGGTAATACCTCCAATAAGTCCCCCAGTAAGGTTTTCTATATAGCTCTGCTGGGAGCGGGCGACATAGATATATGGCGAGGAGAGCGTGTCCCCTCTCATATATACGCCAGATCATCAAAAATTTCTGGCTAGTTCTTTGCCCAATTTTCACAACCAAGGCACCATGGACGACCTTAGTGCAAGGCACTCACACTTTGGAGACAGCCAGCGTAATAGTAATGGGGAAGAATTCAAACATTTCATTAATAATAGATCACTGACAGTATATGACAGAAATAGAAACTCATTTGGGAGGTGGCAGGTTAGATTACGTATTTGGCAAAAATCTAGTTCATGGTAATGTCTGTTCTTCACTGGTACGAGAATTAGTGACCACTTTGCAATCCGAACTGACTATACTGTTGACAGTAACCCAGCCTCTAAAACACCTAGGCTTAGAATAATCATCCCACCGGGCCTGGAGTATCACCTTCAGGCACGTGCCTTTGATTGGTACAACACATATGAAATAACAACAGTTGAAAATTTCTCTCAGGATTTAATCCAAGTTGTCACTGACAACTATAACACGTGGGTCTGCTCACGAAAACTCGAAAAAAAACAAGCCCCCCATGCTCCGAGGTGGTTCAATGACCCAATTCTAGCCAATTCAGAAGCTTGCCAATTGCTATAAAGATAACAAGACATCAGACAATCTTACGCAGTTTCTTAAAGCCAAAAAGGAATTCAGATAACTAAAAACTGAGATTCGTAGTAAACACTGTGAACAATCCTTGCAAAGCATCAAGTCAAACTCCCATGGCTGATGTATGGAGGAAAATTAATAGGCTGACAGGTAAAGCTCCCACAACACCGCAGTTTCACAGCCCACAAGAACAGGCTAATCTGCTGCTGGAGCAGTTGGTCGAAAACTCTCAGCTGAGCTCACTTCCACAAGGGATAAACGATCAACTCGAACAAGTCGAAAATAGATAGAAAATTCAATATAGCAGTAGCCTCTACTGCTTTTGACCCGTCCAACTTTGCCGAAATAACTGAGTGGGAACTGAAAAATGCCCTTCTGAAAGGCAAGGCAACAGCCCCTGGGGAGGATGGCATTACTTATAGTGTTCTTCGCCTCATTGCGCAGGTGCCAGGCAACCCACTCTTACACCTGTATAGACTCAGCCTATCACAAGGAATCCTCCCAAGCTCCTGGACTAAAAGTTTAATCATCCCTATACCCAAATCCAACACTGACAAATACAGACCAATTTCCTTGACCTCCTGTCTGTGCAAAGTACTTGAGAGAATTATTCTGTACCGTATACATGCTAAGTTATCCCCCAGACTGTATGGATTTCTCCCAGGACATAGCAGTCACCATTGTTTTGCAGAGGACTTAACAAACTCAATACCAGGCATGCAAACCGTATTTCTTGATCTTCAATCTGCCTTTGATATTGCAAACAGAGAAATGATCCTTGAGAAACTAGCTAGCTTTGGTATTCAGGGAAAACTATTAACATGGATTCAAATGTATCTGTCCAATCGATCGGCTCAGGTTTTTTTCAGGGGTGTTAAGAGTACTCACACATAAGTGTTTGAACTCGGCACACCTCAGGGAGGCGTACTTAGTCCCATGCTATTTAACATCCTAATGCATAGATTACTAGAAGATATACCACCATTATTTTCTCTGCCGATGATATTTGCATTAAATCCTCATCCGAGGAGAGAATGCAACAGATTCTTGGTGTCCTTTCAGCAAGGGATACAAATGTGGCTTGATCATATCGACTGAAAAAAACAAGGCACTTAACACTAAAACAATCCCTCTGCCAAGGTTTCACATCAATGACACTGAGCTAGATCTCCGTCACCAATACAAATATCTCGGGGTGGTTGTTAATGATGCAGAGTTCATACAAAACCTGAAGAAAAGGCTGTGGGAACGGCTGAAGCCACTTGGGACACTTGTCGGCAAAGGCCATGGTATTGATGTCAATATTGCTAGACTCTTTTACCTGTCATACATACAGTCGGTCATAGATTATCATGCATTGCACCTAGTATTATACAAGGAATCAGAGTTGGCTAGTTTAGAAACTGTACAAAATAAGGCCATGAGGATTATTCTTGGTGCTCCTAAAACAACGAGGATTGTGAATATGAGAACAGAACTTAATTTGCCGTCTGTCTATGAAAGAATATTATAAACACCACATATGGCGTCAAAGCAATAAGAGAACCCCTCTATTGTAGAGTTCCAAAGACACCTAAAACATAGAATAGTGGAGATAACTTTGAAAGGCAACATCGATTCAAACTCAAATCCATGGCTACAAGTAACATGTAAGCACTTGTCTCAGCTGAACATATCCATAACTAAGACCCTACATGGACGTTCTGCTCCACCGTGGAAAATGTCGGATCTAAGTGTATTTTATACGACTGCCCCCCAAAAAGACAGTGTCCCCCCTGCAGTACTTAAGCAGTATGTTTTAGCAATTATCAATAAGCATCTTGAAACTATGCCCAATGCATATGAATGCTACACTGATGGATCCTTGCAGTCTGGGAGTAGGGCAGGATGCGTTTTTGTCGTATATATAAACAATATTTTGCAGCACCAGGATTGTAGGAAGGTTCATGACTGGGTTAGCACTATGCAAACTGAGTTGGCAGGAATGCCCATAGCCACCGAATTTCTATTAAACCAAGGCTTACGGGTAATTATCTGCGACTCACAGTGCTCTCCAGGCTTTGAACACACTAGACAAAGGTGCAGGAAATATTGCAAATGACATAAGAATAAATGTGTATCGTGCAAAAGAACGAGGCCATGATATACGTTTTGTGTAGATGCTATCGCATGTTGGAATCCCCAGGCATGATCATGCTGACCGCCTAGCAAAATCAGTGTGTGACAAGCAAAGTGTGGATATAGATCTTGGAGTACCTCTTCCTAGGATTTCACACATAATCAAAACTTCCTTCAAAGAGGACTTGTCTGACTTGATTAATTCTCAACGGCCTGGAAGCTGTAGCATAAAGCACTATGACCGGTTTATGCAAGATGTATTTATCTATGGTTTATACAATACAAGAACAAGACAGAGTGATATTGTGACCGCAAGAATCAGGCTGGGATATAGATTGTACTGGCAAGTCAGTACAGCCTGTAATGAAGAAACTGTGTAAATTATGCAATGAAGAATATAAGCGAACACCTGTACATTATATCTGAGAGTGCCATGTAATACAGCCTTTCAGACCACCTAGCATGGGGTATGGAGAGCTATGTAACTACTTCATACCATCTGATGTCTTGGAAGATATACTTATGTTGTATCCTAAATTTGGAATGTAGTATCACATGACCACATATCAAATGTTATAATGTCTTTCCACACCCAAGCCGTATGCTGGCTTGGTAGATGAGTAGATAAATTACTGTAATTGTTCTTTTTTTAAATGATATATTATAGAGCGTAATAATGTTATGATCTAGATTTACACTGTAATACTATTATATAATGCTCTGACCATGCATTAAATGTACCACAGCTTGCTCACGCCTGTGCAGTTAGCCAGGGTGGTAAATAAAGGACTAAACTAAACCTAAACGTTGAAAAGGTTAGCAATACTTCAAAGCTTAGGACTTTCATCTGCAACAATCTATATTCATAAAGTTATGTGTTTCTTATATGAATCTAAATTCCGTAATATTAGTGGATATAACAACATGAAGTACAGATTACATAATAAAACACTTCTCACATATAGATAAACGCACAATTAAATTCATATCATGGAATATACGTAGTGTTAAGGCAAGGCTGAATGACCTAGAGTTTTAAATCCGTAAATAGATTACGGATGTGATTTGCGTGCAAGAACCTTTTGCTGCTGCTGCTAAGATGAAAATTGCACCTTCAATTAATATGTGAATACAGCCATGACTGGATGGTTGACATATGTGAAGGTCAAACTGCCACATAAATTAGTTAAAAAGTCCGAGAACTGATGTTCATTTTCATCATTTTAAAAATCCGACTGCCTCTGGGGATTTCTCACTGTATAATGTATATGCCGAATCTTCAAAATTTCTGGCTACTTTTCTATCCAATTTTTACAACCAATGTAAGGCACCCACACTTTGGAGACAACCAAGGTAATAGTAATAGGGAAGAATTAAAACATTTCATTAACAGTATATCAATGACAGTATATGGCACAGAAATAGAAGCTCATTTGGGATTCGGCAGGTTAGATTATTAGGTATTTGGCAAAAATCTAGTTCATATATATATATATATATATATATATATATATATATTATATATATATATATATATATATATATATATATACATATATATATATATATATATATATACATATATACATATATTTACACACACACACACACACACACACACACACACACACAACACACACACACACACACACACACACACACACACACACACACACACACACACACACACACACACACATATATATATATATATATATATATATATATATATATATATATATATGTATGTATGTATGTATGTATGTATGTATGTATGTATGTATATGTGTGTATGTGTGTGTACATACAGGCGCACTTTTATATACACACGTACTTATGTATACACACATAGCATGTCTACATTTACGTCTCTAAACGGAAGCCGCGGAGAAGGTCGCTCCAGCCCGAGTGCGGCAGCGAAGCGGGTTCCCTCCGCCTTCCCTGCACAGCGAGGTCAATTCTTCGCTTATGTGGTTCGACATGTGCTAATCATGTATTCTGTGAATCTTTAATGTTTTCATTTGGAATCCGCTCCGTTATTCAGATGTAAATGTTTT
>NW_020869183.1:161192-163692 GCF_003789085.1 Penaeus vannamei
ATGGATGCGTTTCTCTTGTTCTCTGTTTATCATTTATCGTCTGGTCTGAAGTGGGGCGTTCTTTCTCCGTAGATTTTAATTGTTTTGTGACCCTATGTGTGTGTTTGTGTATGTGTGTGTGTGTGTGTATGTTTAAGTGTATTTGTGTATGTGTAAGTGTGTGTGTGTGTATGTTTGTGTGTGTGTATGTCTGTATGCGCATGCGTCTGTCTGTCTGTTTGTTTGTATACGTCTGGACACGCATATATATGTATGTGTGCGTATGCGCGTACATGTGCATATCGTCTCACTCTTGATACAACATGCATTTCTCCGAACATAATTCTACATAAGCAAATATACTAATAAACATACTTGACAGGGCACCAAACCGTGCCCAATATTCATCAAACGGATAACACCCCAATCGTTTTAATCCATTTCTTCTCCTGAAATGATGATAACAAATGACATGCAATCTCTTCCTCCAAAATCATAGCGATTGGAGTAAGTCTCGTAAGTTAAGTAAGTTTATTTTCCACCCTGACTAACTGCTCAGGCGTGGGCAATCGTGATTACAGTGTTACATATATTCACAAACATTCGACAGAGTACAGTAGTCTGTGATTACAGTAATTATACATGTTAAAATGAGAATATGTCATACAGCATGCAAACGTATATTACCTAAGTTGATCTACATTTGCCTTTCTGTTTACATAAAAGTGTTCTGTGGTGTGTTCTATGATTATGATAGTTTTATATAGAAAAAATAGGATATAACATGAATATATCTTCCAATGTATCAGACATAGAATAATCACATAGTTCTTTATACCTCATGTTAGGTGGTCTGAAAGGCTCATATCACGTGACACTCCGAGATATAATGCTCACGCGTTCGCTTATTTTCCTCGTTACACAGTCTACATCTAGATTCATCTACACTTCTTGCACCTTGCAGTTGCCAGTACATTCTATAACCTAAACGAATTCTGGCAATAACCACGTCACATTGTCTGGTTTTACTTCGGTGCCACCCATAGGAGGTGGCATTCTCTATACTGATCGTAGTGCCTTATACTACAGCTTTCAGCCCTTTGTGAACTCGTCAGATCTATCAGTTCTTCCTTATGAGAACTTTTTAATGTGTTCAACCCTAACAAGAGGCATCCCAAGATCTATGTTTACAATATCTTTGCTACACAAGCCTCTTTCGCCAATTTGTCTACATGGTCGTGCTTGCGTTTACCAACATGAGATGGTATCCATACAAATTGAATGTTAAAATTGCGCTCTCTTGCATAAGTTGCGTTACGTTTAATGTAATTCACAATTTTCTCATCACCATCAGTTTTGAAGAAACAGTGTCCGAAGAACGCTTTGAGAATCACAAAAAACTACTCCAGAGCCCCGAGACATTAAGTATTCTGTTGCAAGGAATATACCTTCCAACTCCGTTTGAGTGGTGCTGGCCTAATTTTGTACTCTCTTATGAACTTGATGTTGCAATAAACCATTTTTGTATACAGCGGAAGCACAACCAGCTTTGTATCCAGACTGTACGGATCCGTCAGCGTAACACTCGTACACATCGCCCATAGATTCTAAGTGTTCCTTTACCGTCGCCAAAGCAATTTGTTTCAACACACAGGTTTACTGTTTTTGCGGTAGACATGCAAAGTGCTCAATCAGTGATGAGTTTTTTCCATGGGGGAATGGACCGACCTTTTGGTATCTTACTTATGGGGACGTTAAGCTTGGTAATGTTCATGCAGATTTTGTGTACCAGAGAACGCTCGTGTGTCTGATTAGCCTCGTCTGCTTGCGTGATTTTATGTTGCAGCTGTTTTTGGAAATATATGAGATGCAAGGGTTCCCTCAGAGCTTTGACCCCAAACAAAGATCAAATATATATTATTCTATCAAAAATGTATGGTAAGTTTAGTTCTGATCTCATGTTCACTATCCTTGCTGTTTTCGGGGCGCCGAGGATAATCCTCATAGCTTAATTTTGTACTATCTCCAAACTATTTATTTCTGTCCTTATACTGCAATAAGTGCAGTGCATGGTAGTCTACAACTGACCATATAAAAGCTTAACATTGATGCCATGTCCTTGCCGACAAGGACTTTCTTTGCATTCTTTCATATGATGATGCTCTGACACATATCTCATCAGCATATCATGTAATAGATTCCCCAAGTGGAATATCTGTCACCAATTTGTGCATAAGGACATTGAATAGCATAGGGCTCTCTCTCTCTCCCCCCCTTTCCTCCCTCCTCTCTCTCTCCTCTTCTCTCTCTCTCCTCTCTCTCTCTCTCTCTCTCTCTCTCTCTCTCTCTCTCTCTCTCTCTCTCTCTCTCTCTCTCTCTCTCTCTTTCTCTTTTTTAGCGGCATCTATCTCTGGTTATGATTCTTTTTTAATACACAGCAATTATGCTCGAAAGTGATACATACTGCAGGCTGCAAACTGTAGCGTTTCGTTGACTGCAAGTTTTTTTAAATGTTTTAAAG
>NW_020869183.1:171192-173692 GCF_003789085.1 Penaeus vannamei
TGGTGCCTCCTGCGAACCACGACTTCCGGTCGCGCTCATGAATCGCGAAGCACGGTTTGGGTGGGGTCAGCCTGTGATGGGCCACTATGCTCTGCCCTCGCAACCATATACTTGAAGAAAGGATTTTTATTTGTTACATCAGTTTAAAGTCTGAGATACAAACTGATTTAAAGTTCATCGTCAGTCAACCTAATTTATTACATTGTTTCCGAAACTGTTGGTGAGAATGAATTATGTGAAATGAACTGCAGTGAATGAGTGCAACGGCGCATTAATATAATGGTGGTGGGTTATATAGGATGTAAGTGCTGCGAAACTTATGCTATTAACATTTCATTTTTGTCAAATTATTGGGTGACGGTCTTTAGACCTGGGCAGTTTGGGCACTTCCCAGCGAACCCCCTTTCCGGCGCACGCTTGCTCACTCCCCCCGCGAAGCGCCGAGTCTAGCTTCACTCTACCCAAGGCTGAGGGAATATTCCCTTAGCCTTGATTCTACCTATTCTTATGCCTTCATTTGCCGTTTCATCTTCTGATGTCCAACACCATGTCGGTGGTGTTCCCCCTCCAAACTATTCAAGAAACCCATTATTTTCAGTATCTCCTGATCAAGCCGTCTTTTACATATTATATTCGTCATTTTTGATAATTAAATAACTAAAAAAATGCTAAATATAATTCTATTATATCATTGTATTGTTCTTTTTCCAAAAAACACATCAAAAGTTTACCATTATCTAAATAGCGGATCCAGTTGACATAAGACGGAGGAGAGAGAGAGCAGCTGCTTGGGGTAATCCAGAGCCGTATATCAATATACTGCTCTGGGATAGTGCAGACGAAGGATATTTCCGTGTGACGAATAGTAACATGAATAGTAAGTTCCAACAATATTTAAGGATTTATATAGGAAATATGATAAGGAATTAAAATAAAAAGATGATAAAATATTTCATGATAATCATTTTCGAAATAATAATTCTGAAACAGGTCTCAAATATATCCATCAAATTTACAACTAAAGAGGAATAAAAGCGTTCCCCCTCTCTCGCTCTCCATATGTATTACAATTAGTGCACATCTGTACATATGCTAGTGATGTTACTACTACTAATAGCACTAACTGCCGTTGCGTTTAAGATACGTGAGGTTCTGTATCAATATTCAAAATATGTTCTAAAAGGACAAGCATTAAGAGTAGAAACTGCTGTATTTTTAGTATGCTCACGTTTTTTTTATGAAAACAAAAATCTAGTTCAACTATTTCTTAAATCATCTCTAATTAATACCTTTTACCAATATACTCATGGAAAGAAAACAGAAAATTGAACGCTAAAAATATCACAAAGACGTACACTCAATCATTGTAATTGAATCTTATAGAGAGAGGGAAAAAAGTTGTGAGCACGAGTCGGCAGCAAGAGCCACGGCAGTTAAATGACCCCAGGTTAATGGTTGTTCCCAAGTGATGGCCCTTCCATGCAGTTATTGTACATTATTCTAGTTATCAGTGGAGTAATGTTCGCCTGCACATACAAACACATACACACACACAGATATATGGGTATATATATATTTTATATATGTATACACATAATTACACATATACATACACACATACGTATTTATACATATACATATTCATTTATACAAATATATGAATAGATAAGTGAATAGATGAATAGGTATACACTTACATGTCTACATATATATACATATATACATATATGTATATATATATATATGTGTGTGTGTGTGTATGTACATATATATAAATGTATAATATATATATATATATGTGTGTGTGTGTGTGTGTGTGTGTGTGGTGTGTGTGTGTGTGTGTGTGTGTGTTGTATATATATATATTATATATATACACATATGTATGTGTATATATGTGTGGTGTGTATGTGTGTGGTGTGTGTGTGTGTGTGTGTGTGTGTGTGTGTGTGTGTGTGTGTGTGTGTGTGTGTGTGTGTGTGTGTGTGTGTAGTTGCGTGCTCTTTCCGTCTCTTAATTTACTCTGCGACATATTGATATTTGGGTGACTCTCGATTCTCCGGCATCGGCGATTTCTTTCACATCCGAGACGAATTAACGTAAAACGGGTGAAAAGCGCATTAGAATGACGCATGCCGCGGACGGCAGTTTTCCGCCCGCCAGTGTGCCTATCGACTGAAATGAATGCAAAGTCTACGAGGAGACTTGTCTCAGAACGAAAATATAGAAGCGAGTGACGCCGCGCTGCCAGACGAACGACAAAACCCGAAAGGCAAGTCCATGATTATCAAAAACCGTCGCATAGTCGCCGAATTACGATAGATAGAAAGAGTATTAACGAATGAAGGACTAAAGCCGAGGGGGAGTGAAAGAGCTAAAAATATGTGCGGTACGACAAGCTGAGCATCTGGCAGACTCCAGGGCGATCAATGATGAAGGTTTCACTTGTGCGTGAGTTGTGGCGGCGGAGCCTTGTGCGCAGCGCTCGCGTGGATCTCCC
>NW_020869183.1:178692-186192 GCF_003789085.1 Penaeus vannamei
GCACCCTTAATGAAACGTTTAAATAGGCCTACATATTTCCCCCCCCCCTCTCCCTTGGCCTAAGTTCACCCATTACTATCAGAACGTCCCCATTAGCCGCCCCCTCTCCCCTCCTTCCACCCCCTCCTCCTCTCTCCCTCCATTGCATCGCCTTTCACCCTTCCCACTACCCTAGGTGTCAGGGGCTCCTCCTCCTCCTTTACCCCCCCCCCCTGCCCATTATCCACTCCCCCATTGTGGTGGAGAAACTTGACACCCTCATAAGCTCACCCCCAACATCCCCTCCCCCTCTCCCTTCCCCATTCACCTCCTCCATCTGCACCCATAAGCTTCATGCTATTAGGGAAGTATTGTTCTTGTGTTCTGTCAGTTTGCCTCTCCCCTCCCCACCCCCCACTTCCCCTCCCCCCCCCACCTCTCCCTCATCCCTGCTACCCCTCCTGTGAGGGTCTTTCAACACCAAGTCTTTATTCCTCCTTTTTTTTTCTCTCTCTCTTTCTCTTCCTCTTTAGCCTCTTCATTTTCCATTCCCTTTTTTTCTCTCTCTCGTTCCGTGCACTCTCTCTCTCTCTCTCTCTCTCTCTCTCTCTCTCTCTCTCTCTCTCTCTCTCTCTCTCTCTCTCTCTCTCTCTCTCTCTCTCTCTCCTCTTTCTTTCTCTCTCTCTTTGCCTTTCATATGTTCCTCATTCGTTCTTTCTCTCCCCTATAATCTCACTCATTTGTTCACCAATTTTTCTCTCTCTTTGTTTTGCCTCTTTTTCTCTCTTTGGTTTGTCTCTCCCACTTTTCTTCCCTCTCTCTTTTCTCTTCTTCACTTTTTTCTCTTCTACTTTTCTCTCCCGGGGTATTATTTTGTTCCCGTATTTTGCTTTCTCTTATTTTTTCGCTTTTGTTTCCCTTTCATTTCCTTGTGCTGTCCCTTTGTTGTCTTTTGCCTTTGTCTATTATTCCCCTATCCATATTTTCTTTCTTTCTTAATGGTTCCCTCTATTTCATTTTTTGTTCTCCCTTTTACCTCTTTTTCATTCCCAATTCTTGTTTTCTTCCTTTTCATCGTGATTTTTTGTAATCCTTCTTTCTTTAGCCTTTCTCTTCCTCTTTCTCGTTAATCATCATCATTATCATCATCGTCACCATCATCATCATCATCATCATCATCATCATCATCATCATCATCATCATCATCATCTACATTATCAGCGCTGTTGTTCCTGATGTTATTTCTTAACTTTCTTATATAGAATTATCACAGCATTTATTTTAAAGATGAATGCTCATGGAATTACACATTTTTCCTCTCTCTTCTCGTGCTGTGTATAAGCGGTTGTGAACATGGTTGCAAGATGAACTAAATAAAGTAGAGAGGATTGCCACCTGTCCTAAGCTTAATTAACTAGTAAATGGGGATTTGCATATGCATTTATTATGATATTATGCTTACCTTTTGCTTACGTACGTATGTGTGGGATAAAGGCTGTCTTATGCGTGTGGTTCTGTTTCGCGGTCTCTCTTTATTTGTGTGTCTGGGTCTGTCTTTGTTTCTCTGTCTGTCTCTTTCTGTCTGTGTCTGTCTCTCTGTCTCTCTCTCTCGTTCTTTTCTCTATCTATCAATCCATCCATCTCTTTCTCTCTATCTATCTATCTATCTCTCCCGCCTTCCCTCCCTCCCTTCCCCCCCTTTCTCCCTATTACTCCCACACGCAAATATCCCGCCCCCCCCCCCCACCTCCTTCATACACTCATACGTCACCCACAAACCCCATCACCAATCCCGCCCAAACAAACAAACAAACACAAACTAAAAACATGTCCCTGCATCTACTTCCCCAAAGCAAACAGACCTCTCTCTCCCACCTGTATACTCGCATATTTATGGGTAGATAGATACTAATGAAGGGGGGAGGGGAGGGGGAGGGGCAGGGAGCTAGGAAACGACCCACAGCTGTGATATAAACCGGTGAAATAGATTTGGATTCGTTGTGTAATTTAAGCAGATAAGATAGAATTAGATCTAGTTATACGCTCACCCCTGATAATGGGATTGGTGGGTGTATATATACGGTAGCGATTCGGCGAAAAGAGATAGAAATGAGAGATAAAATTCAGTGGGAATAGAAGGATTAGGAAGGAATGTGGAGATAAGCGGGTGTTCACGAGATAAGATATGGTTTTTTATTTTTATTTTTTCTTAGGGTGTGGGGAGTATTTATGCGTCCTGGTGTGTTGAAACCATAACGGTCTCTTTTGTAGACTAACCAGAGATTTAGAAAGAAGAAAAAATGAGAGGAAGAATTGAAATTACATTGAACATAATAGGGGAAGGTGGAAATGGAAGAAAAATAACCCTTTTTCAGAGAGCAAGGAAAGAAAGGCAGGAAGAGAAAGGGAGGCGGGAGAGAGAACCACTGGAAAAAAGGAGAAAATATGAAAAATTGATAAAAGGAGAAAATGGGGAAAATATGTAGAAAAAAGAGATATGAAAAATTAAAATGACCGAAAAAAGAGACGAGGAAAAGGAGAAAAAACATGAAAAGAGGAAAACAGTACAGAAAAAAACAATTGAGAAAAGGGAGACCGATTGAAAAACTGTTTTAGGAAAAAAACATGAGAGCAAAACCACTTTGGAAAGAGGCGATAAAAACGGAAAACCACTTCGGAGACAAGTTTTTCAGCAGGTGTTGTGACTGTCACCGTTCGCCTGTCATGCATCGCGGCCGGCCGATCTTGGGCTATTTTTTCTTCATTTTTTGTCTTCTTGTGTAATCTTGCAAGGTGGAAGGCGAGAGGGATAAGGGAATTCTGGCCGAGGAAAAGGTGATGGAGGAGGAGGAGGAGGGGGAGGGAAGGGAGAAGAGGAGGGTGTAGAGGGGAAGAAGAGGAAGAGGAGGCGGGGAAAGAGGGCCGGTGAGGAGGAGGTAGAAGGGGAATAGAAATGGGAAGAAGAAGAGAGAATAGAGGGGTAGGATGAAGAGAGAAAAGGGAAGGAGCATAATGAGAATTGAGAAGGAGAACAAGAACAAGAGGAGGAGGAGGAGGAGGAGAAGGGCGAAGAGGACGGCGCAGAACAGAGAGAAGAGAACAGGCGCCGTGGCTGGAAGGGATCGGCCATCACTTGATCTGGCTACACTGCGTGGTTCTCCGGGCATCGCGGGGGGGAGGAGGGGGAGGGAGACGACGGGGAGTGAGGGAGGGGGTAGGGAGGGGCGTGCGGGAGGGTGGCAGAAGGACAGACGGGATGGGAGGGGCGTGCGGGAGGGAGGTGGCAGGGAGGGCAGGGGAGAGATGCCTCGCCAAGGTGGGAATGAGGGAAGGTGGGAGATCTAAGTGTCCGGGTGTCATTTAGATGTTCATCTTATTTTCCATCTTATTTTCTAAACATTTGATGTATTTTTTGTTAGCGGTGCTATAGAGGTTTATTTGAGATGAAAAGATCGAGATATCTGTTGAGCCTGCAGTAGGTGGCAGATCCGTGTCAGATAAGGAGAATTTAAGTCCCCTTTTGACTCTGGGCAAACCGTCGTCGGCCTCATTAAAAGTGTCAGACAGAAGCGCCTCTCGGTGTCAGATAACGGCGAAGGGACTACGGTTTCACACAACAATTTAGCCTCGTCCGGGTGTCAGAGAGCCCGCTTCGGAAGGCACAGGTGTCGACCGGTGGCGGAGAACAGGGCGCCGAGGACACAGGTGCGTTGCCGGCGCGCGGGGCAAGAGGATGACACGCCGCAGACCCGCACCTGCTGCAGGAATTTTCGCGGTCGCTTTTTCGCCGGGACGCTGCTCGGCTCGCGACGGCCAGGCTGCTGCTGCTGCTGCTGCTCTGCCTCGCCTCCCTGCTTGCCCGGCTGCCTACGCGGCCTGCTGCTGCTGCTCCGCTTCTTCGTCTCGTTCTTCTTTATCTCCTTATGCTTTTTTTACGTTGTTGCTTATGTTTCTTTTCTTTGTTGTCGTGTGTCTCTTGTGCTCTGTGGTGGCAGGTTACTGTTATTTGTTTTCGTTTTCTTTCTCCTTCTATCCTTTTCGTATTAGTCCAAGTCCTCTTTCTCCTCTTCCTCCTCCTCCTCCAGGTTCTCGCCTCCTGGTTCTCCTCCGCCTCCTCTTCCTCCTCTTCCTCCTCCCCTCCACCACCCTCTCCTCCTTACCTGCATCCCCGAAGATTCCCCACTCCCATCATATTATTCTCCTCCCCTCCTCCATTTTCCGACGAGTGTCCCTCCCCTTCCTCATAATTCTCCAAATGGTCATGATTTCCGACCTCATCTTCGCCCCTTCGCTGGATGCCATGAGGGTGTCACCGGCGCTTCCTCCTGGAGGGGAGGGAGGCGGGTGGAGGGGAGGGGGAGGCGGGGAGGGGAGGGGCGGTGGAGGAGAGGCAGACGAAGATGCGGCAGTAGGAGGAGAAGCAGACGGATGCCAAGCAGTCGAAGGCGAGGCAGACGAAGGCCAGGTAGACGGAGGTCAGGCAGAGGGAGGCGCCGAGGGCACGCCGTCGCGCCGGGGTCACCGCGTGTCTGGGCATTTCCTCCTCGCTCGCTTCCCAGCGGCGGCTCCTTTGTTGTGCTTTTATCGTCATTGTTCTTCGTCTCTATCTTGTCGCCGACTGTTTGTTGTTATTATTATTTTTGTCTTTTGTTGGAGGGGAAGGTTTTTTGTCTCCCTTCTCTCTGTATTTCTCTCTATATCTCTCTCTTTCTCTATCTATCTATCTTTTTCTCTGGCTCTCTCTTTCTTTATCTATTTATCTTTTTCTCTGTCTCTCTCATATCTATTTATTTGTCTAATCTAATCTAATCTCTCTCTCTCTCTCTCTCTCTCTCTCTCTCTCTCTCTCTCTCTCTCTCTCTCTCTCTCTCTCTCTCTCTCTATCTCTCTCTCTCTCTTCTCTCTCTCTCTCTCTCCTCTCTCTCTCTCTCTCTCTCTCTCTCTCTCTCTCTCTCTCTCTCTCTCTCTCTCTCTCTCTCTCTCTCTCCGTCTCTGTCTTCCCCTCTGTATTCTCCTTCCATCCACCATCCATGTGTCTCATCGCTTTTCATGCCCTCCATTTGCAAAGAGGGAGGAGAGAAGAAGGAAACATGCAAGAAAAGTAACAAGAAAGGAGAAACTAAAAGTGAGGAAATGAAACGAAGTGAAAACCTAGCAAATAAAACGAAGAGGAATTGCTAGGATACAGATCTAGAAAAGCAACATTTGGATAAAAACGGAAAAGACGAGAATGAGGAAAAAGCGAGGAAACACAGCAAAGAACGAGAGGGAAAAACACGAGGGAAAGAGTATAAGGAAGACATAAAGCGAAGAGAGAATAGAGAAAAACGAAGTTGAAATAACGAGAAGAGGATGAGGATATTGAGGGAAGTCAGAAATGCTTTCCTCGTGCCAAGGAATGCGGCAAGGCAAACGCACGCACGCACGCACGCACTCAAGCACGCACGGCGAACGCAGCGCCCCCGAGCGCCCGGCGGAGAGGACACACAACGCCAGATCAAGTGTCCGTGACACACATCTGCCGGCACACGTTCCTCGCGTACCGTGGCCGAGGCTTGTCCGGTTGTCTGTCTGTGCGTCCTTTTGTATTCTGATTTAGTGTTATTTATCTATTTTCATTTATTCTTTGTGTGCGTGTGTGCTATACCTCCATTTTTATTGTTTTATTTATTTTTTATTTATTGATTTTTATTTGTTTATTTTGTGTGTGTGTGTTTATTTGTTTTGCCTTTGTGTACATCTCTCTGATGGGTGTGCATTTTTTTGTCTATTTTGTCTATTCTTGTGTCTATCTCTGGCTTCATCGTGTTTGTTTTTTCCTGTCTCTCTTTCGCTTGATGGTTGGCTTTTTGCTTGTTTGCTTTTTCGCTTTGTTTTGTTTTTGTCCTCGTCTCGCGCTCAGCTGACTGCTTTGCGACATTTTTGTTTTCTTTCTGCCTTTGTTTTCCTTTTTCCCTTCTGTCAGACTTGGCGAGTTATCTTCGTTATTCTTTTACTTTAACATGCTTGTATATCTCTGTGTGTGTGTGTGTGAGAGAGAGAGAGAGAGAGAGAGAGAGAGAGAGAGAGAGAGAGAGAGAGAAGAGAGAGAGAGAGAGAGAGGAGAGAGGAAGAGAGAAAGAGAAAGAAAGAAAGAAAGAGAAGAGAGAGCACGAGAAAAAGGGCAAATCAAGCTCCCCCCCAAAAAGACTAATAAAAATGAATTAATACATCGCACGCAAACGGAGAGGGACAGGGCAATCAAGCAGGATCGCCCGCTCGCCAGACACGAAGCGAAAGCCGCATCAACTCCGCACGGGAGCAAGACCAATATAGCCGGAGCTTTTGCCGCCCCCCCCCCCCCCCCCGTAGCCTCTTTTCAGCCCCGCAATAGCTCCGGTTTAGTTGCTTTCCAGATGCTACCCGGTGCCCCTTCCAGGCCCTTTCCAGCCCCCGTCTAGACCCTTTCAGGTCCCTTGCAGTCACCCCCCTCCCTCCACCCTGTAGGCGATTTTCAGCCTCGTCCTAGTCCCGACCTGGTTCCTTTCCTGGCACTATCCAGCCCCCCTTTTAAGGCACTTCCCGGCCCCTTTCCAAGCACTAACCTCTTTCCAAGGCGCTAACCTACTTCCCTTCCAGGCACTTTCCGGCCTTTTCCAGGCACTGTCTAGACTCCTTCCAGGAACTAAGCAATCCTTCCTTCTGGGCACTATTCAGCCCCCTTCCAGATCTTTTACAGTGTCTTTGCAGTCCTTTCTGGTGTCTCTTTGCAGCTTGTTCTAGCCCCTTATATTTTTTTTTCTTTACATTTTTTCTGGCTCTTTTGCAGTCGTTTTGCTATTCCCTGTTCCCATTCGAATCCTCTATCTTTTCCCCTACCACTCAGTTCAATTCCCTTTCCATTCCCTTTCCAGCCCACCTTCTAGTCCCCATCTAGCCCCCATTCCGGTTGCTTTTCCTGTCTTTTTTCAGCCTCCATTCCAATTCCTATCCTCTCACCATTCCAGTCTCGTTCCAACTCCCTGTTGAGTCCTCCATTCAGTTATAAATCCTACAAGGGCCATTCCAGCCCTTTATTAAGATGGATGGGTTAAGTCATCTTTTCTAGGCCCATTCCATTCCTTATCTAGCCTTAGTCCAGTTACCATTCCAACCACCATTCCTATTTTGATCCAGTCCCTGTCGAGTCCTCTTTCCAGTTCCCAAAGTAGCTCCTGTACAGGCTCAGTCCACTCCGCCTATCCACTTTTATTCTAGTCTCATTCCAGCCACATATTCACATTCCACATTCCAGTACCATTCCAACATATCCAATCCATTCCAACCACCATTCCAAACCCATTCAGTCCATTCCAACCACCATTGCAATCCCATTCCAACCGCCATTTCAGTCCCATTCCAACCACCATTCCAATCTCATTCCAACCCAATCCCATTCCAACCGCCATTCTAATCCCATTCAACCGCCCATTCCAACCGCCATTCCCATTCCAACCCATTCCCATTCCAACCGCCATTCTAATCCATTCCAACCGCCATTCA
>NW_020869183.1:191192-196192 GCF_003789085.1 Penaeus vannamei
CTGTGGATGGTGTGGGAGTGCTGGGGTGGGGTGGGTGCTTTTGGGTGGTGTGGTAGTGGTGGGGGAGTGGGTGGATGGTGGGTGGGTGTGTGGCTTTGGCAGTGGGGGTGTGGCGGGAGTGTGAATGGTTTTAAGGCTTCGAGTATTGGCAGGCTGTTTTGACTCGCGTGGTATCTAGGGTTTTCAACCACGGCGGTGTATACATTTCGTAGCGTGGTTCCGGCTTTCTTTTTGGGAGGATTGGGTAGGCTGTATGAGTAGTATGGTAGGTCTGGTTCTTGCCCTCGATGGCGTGTCCTTTAGGCTGCGTGGTTGTGGCAAGAGCGCTTATGGTGATTGGTTGCAGGCTACGTGAGCAGTATGGTGTGTGTGGCTCTTTGCCTTCGATGGTATGTGCCTTTTGGTTGTGTGGTTGCAGTGTCCTGGTGGCAAGTTTTGTAGGCTGTACTGGTAGTGCATGCACCTCGGCAGTATGGTACTTGGTATTTTGGTAGCATACGAGACGTGCTCCTTGGTATGTTTTATATGGTATTCTTTGTGTGAGGTATGAGTAATACAGCCCCCATACGTGTAGTTATTTCGGGCAGCGTGATACCTAAAGTATGATTGAACGGTGGGATGGCCGTGTGGTATTTTTGCGTGACTGATGTGTTGGTATGTGTTGTTAGAGATGTAGGTACCTGTTGTTGGTACTTCAGTTGTTAGTGCTTATGTTGTTAAAGATATTACGCGTTGTTGGTACTTGTGCTGTTAGTATCTATACTGTTTGAGACCTAGGTACATGTTGTTGGTACTTGTTGATAGTCTTTGTTAGAGATGTAGGTACATGTTGATATTATTAGTATCTATGTTGTTTGAGACATGTATTAGCTACACGGTGGCTGTTTGTGTGTTAGTAGAGATCTGTAGTAGCTACGTGGTGTGGTATGTTAAGAGACTCCTCCAGCCAAGTGGACTGTGGTAGCGCAGTATGATTTAAAAGTGTACCCTAGAATGCGAGGGATTGTACTGTGTTCGAAAGAGTACCGTGAATTATTTTGCACAGCGCCAGGGCATTACGGGACGGTACTTAGGCGATTGTATTTTGATAGTGCAAGCCGCTCTAATATTACCTTTGCGCGTGCGTTTTTTGTGTTGGTTATTACCACAAACACTCCCCCAAGTGCGTAACAAAGGAACCAATTGTGTTTTGCGGACCCACACTTGTCCGGGTAGAAGGCGCTGTTGTATTTTTCTTTCTCTTTCTCCCACTGTTTGTTTGTTTGTTTGTTTGTCCCCTTGTGTGAGGTCTTGCCAGTTGGTAGTAAGCCCAGGTGGCGGCGGAGGGTGGCAGTAGCGCCGGGTACCACACCCTACCAGATAGGGGCCAGAACCGGTTCTCCGCAGCTCGCCGACACGTCTCGGCCAAACGGATTTACGTAAGGCTGAGGGGCACGGGCGCAAGCACAGGGGGAGGGTGGGGAATGGAGGGGGAGGAGTGGGGAGGAGGATCAGAGCGGGGGAGGAGTGAGGGGTATCTTGAAAGGGGCGAGATGGTGGGGAAGGAGTGAGGGGTATATTGAAAGGGGCGAGATAGGTTGGGGTGGTGGATGGGGAGAAGAGGAGGTGGAGGAGGGAGTGGGAGAGGGGAAAATGGGGGAGTAGGAGGAGGTTCGTGTGGCGGATGGAGGGAGGAGGAAGGGGGTTAGAGTGCGGAGAGGAGGGAGTGAGGGAATGGTGAAGGTTGGAGTGGTATGGTGTGAGAAAGGGAATAGGAAGAAGTCGATGGGAGAAGACAGAAGAGGGAATAGACGGCGGATGGGAGCAGGGATGAGATGAAACTGGGGAAAGAGGAGGGAGTAAGAAGGAGACTGCGAGAGGAGCATTAGATATTGGAGTGGAAAATGGAGAGGAAGAATAAAAATGAGAGAGAGAGGGAGAGAGAGGGGGGAGGGGAGAGGGAGAGAGAGAGATGGAAAGAAAGCAAAGGAAAATCATATATAAAAGAAAATAAAAGAAAGCCGCGGAGGAAAGACAAGAGAAAAGAAAAGAGAAAAAAAGATGCTAAACAGCTGATCCCAACATTCCTTCAGACTGCCTCTGGACCGGGTTTGTGACGAGTCGACCTTCCAGCGGAAGGAAGCGGCGCGCGTCCAAACATTCCGGAAGCCAGCTGATCGGCTTGGTGGTAGGTAGATTAAGGGTAAACATCAGAGGGAATGGTGTTTGCCTGTTCATAGAGTCCCTCTGGAGTTCCGAAACGTTGATTGAGTGCCGTTTCCGTATTCGTCGTGCTTCGGAATACGGTTTTCGAAACACGGATCGAAAAGGCCAGTTTTTTAAAATTAATTAATTAATTAATTAATTTGTTTATTTATTTGTATTGTATTAGAACAATATTTTCTTCTGTATTGCCATTTATGTATGATGTAAGAATAACGATTATCTACTCATTTTTCCTTATTGTGTCGATAAGAATGTTTTTATTAAAAAAAATCGAGCAAGCAGAAATGATGACGGTAGCGCTGATGATAAAAGTAGTTGGAATAATGTGATAAGAATGGTGATAATAATGATGGCAATAGCGTGATAATGATGACAATGGTAATAATAATGATAGCAACAATAAAGATAGTGATGATAATGTAAGAATGATAGTAGTAGTAATACTGATGATCATTATAATCACAATAAGTTATGATAATAATGGCATTGGTGATAATAATGGTGATAATAATAACGATGGTAATGATAGTATTGATAACAATAACAACATCACCAACATTTACAAATCAGATCCTTATCGTAAACAAGATGGTTTCAGCTAGATAACCCCCCCACCCCCCACCCCCTTACCCGCGACCGCCCCAACTGCCAATCGGGTCGTTGGTCGTCCAGCCTTTCGTCGTGGCTGACCTGTCGTGCGCCAATTAACAAGTTAAACAGCGATTGGGAAGCTTTTGCACTTCTAGGAAAGGGAAAAGGGAAAAGGGGTGATTGAGTGTATTTAGGGAGACGTGAATGTTTGGGCAGCGGTAGGTCGGGACGGAAGTAGTGCTGTGTACTTGTTTGTTATGCAAGGGACGATTTACACACGAAAACACACGATGTGTACATTTATGTATACTGTGTATTCATATATATATATATATATATATAAATTATATATATATATATATAATATATATATATATTTATATATATACTTATATATGTATGTGTGTGTATACATACGTGCATAAATGTATGTGTACACACAAAGTACACAGGCATATATATGTGTATATATATATATATATTATATACATATATATATTATGTATGTATGTATATATATATATATATATATATATATATATATATATATGTACATGTATGTATACTTTCACAAGCGAACAACATAAATATATATAATATATATATTTGTATATATATATATATATATATATATATATATATATGTGTATGTGCACACACACACTATATATATATCTACACATATTGTATATATATATATATATATATATATATTATATATATATATATATATCTTTCCAACAAGATACCACACTTCCTTGTTTTAACAAAGCTTACCTCTTCTCACACTGATTTTATCAAACTGTCGATCTATTTGATTAACTATTTGCCTCAGTTAACACTATCAAGCGTCAGCTGATATTTACTTTCTTTTGAATTTAGCCAATCACATTGAGTATTCATGAAACCAATTACCGTTATTTGCTCTATTCTGAATTTTGATAAGTTTTGTTAATTGATTAATGTACGATTTTTTTGTTTTTTGTTGTTTTTATTTCTTTTGGAAAGGGTTCTGTGGAGACATACAGGTAAACAAACTGACAGACAGGTAGATGGACAAAAGGACAGGAAGGCAGGCAGTCAAAAAGATATCAAAACACTGAAACACATTAACAGAAACACACAATTTAAATATAGCAGGCGGGACCACCTGAGCTTAGCTAGGTAAGAACTCACACACACACACACACACACACACACACACACACACACACACACACACACACACACACACACACACACACACACACACACACACACACACATATACACACGCACTTACCTTCCCACCCACCCCTGCTGCCCACTTGGCCGTCCAGCAGCGTGACGTCTCCACTCGCTCTCCCAACCGAATCCCAGCGAATGAGTTGAGGTAAACCACAGACCACAGAAGCGTGGCGGGATAATATATTTCCATTTATTTTTTTTAGGTTTACGGGAAAATTGAAACTGTTAGTGCAGGTGTTGGTTGGCGGAGGAGGAGAGGGGAGGAGGAGGTAGGTTAGGCGCGTGCGCTGATGAGCGGTGGTGACCACGTGGCGCGCGCGTGCGGGTGGTTGTGTGTGTGTATTTGGGCGTTTGGGGAGGAGGTTGCGGGTGTGTGGGGGGGAGGTGGTGTGTGGGGGGGTAAGGTTGTGGGTGTAGAAATATAACATAAAAACGTCGGGAGGATACATATATAGAGAGAAAATGAGTAAAAAATTTAAATGGGAGGAAATAGAAAATATATATTAAAAAAATCTCAGGCACCTCGTACTTGACCGTCCTCGAAAAAAGCCTCCACGGGGCCAAAGTACGAAAGAGAAAGAGATAGACAGGCGGCAAAATTGAATTATACGAAAGGGCGACTATGGGATGGAACGAAACACCGATCTCTCGGGAAAATACTTTCTCTCTCTTGGTCTCTCACATTTTTACAGTCATCTTAAAAAAAAGATTATATATTTCATTTAAGAAAGTATTCTCTCACTCGGATTTCCCAATCATCTCTCTTCTTTTTCTCTGTATTTTGATGTTTATATTTCATTAAGTAAAATACTCTCACTTGGTCTCTCACAAACTTCCCCATTAATATTTATCTTTTCATTTTTGTTTAGAATGTTTATTTCATTTTTATAGAGATGTATTTATATATCTCCAACTTCCCTACCCCGCCCCTCGACAAAAGGGTGAGGGGGGGAGGGGGTGAACAGCTGGTAATGCTA
>NW_020869183.1:206192-251192 GCF_003789085.1 Penaeus vannamei
TTGCAAACCCCTTAAGTTTAGGAGAGGTCAAATGGTCTATATTCTCTCGCACAGATAAATAGATAAAATGAATAGATAAATAAAATGATACATAAAGGCGGATAATTGGGTAGGCTGATTGGGTGATTAGTGTGTAGGATCACCAGCTGTAAATATGATTCTGAGTGCAGGATTGCTCGGCTCTCCACGACTTTTTTGTCTCTTCTTCCAGTCTCTCTCCTGTCTTTCCTTTTCCCGTTCTCTCTCCCCTCTCATCCGCTGTAGAATTTCTCTGTTCTGTTTACTTTCTTTCTTTCTCTTTTTCTCTTTTCTCTCCTCTCTCTCTCTCTCTCTCTCTCTCTCTCTCTCTCCTCTCTCTCTCTCCTCTCTTCTCTCTTCTCCTCTCTCTCTCTCTCTCTCTCTTCTCTCTCTCTCTCTCTCTCTCTCTCTCTCTCTCTCTCTCTCTCTCTCTTCTCTCTCTCTCTCTCTCTCTCCCTCCCTCCCTCCCTCCCTCCCTCTCCCTCCCTCCCTCTCGCCTTTCCTCCCTCCCTCCCTCTCCTCTCTCTCTCTCTCTCTCTCTCTCTCTCTCTCTCTCTCTCTCTCTCTCTCTCTCTCTCTCTCTCTCTCTCTCTCTCTCTCTCTCTCTCTCTCTCTCTCTCTTCTCTCTCTTCTCTCTCTCCTCCTCTCTCTCTCTCTCTCTCTCTCTCTCTCTCTCTCTCTCTCTCTCTCTCTCTCTCTCTCTCTCTCTCTTCTCTCTCTTCTCTCTAAACCTCCCTTCCTCCCTTGCCTCCCCTCCCTTCCCCTCCCCCCTTCCCCCATCCTCCTTCCCCTCTCTCTCCCAACGTTCATCTCCCCTCATCTGTCCTCTCCTCATTATCATTCCCTTTTCCCATTTTCCGTCTCTTCCTTTCTCCCCGAACTTACTGACATTATCGATTCTCTTTCCCCTCATCTTCCAGTTCTCTCCCCTCTCCCGCCCTTCCGTCTCTTCGTCCTGAATCTCTCCTCATTTGCTTCAGTTTGTTCTGCTGTGTCTGTGTTTGTCTTTTTGTCTGTCTGTCTGTTGGTCTGGTTGCTCTTCCTGTTCTCTTCCCTCATTCCCGTGTCCGTGTCCTTTCTTCTGTCCTTGTTCTGTTTCCCTCTCGTTTTCCATTTTCCTCTGTCGCTCTTTCACTCTCACCCTTCACTTTTCTTCGCTTTTGTCTCTCTAAAACTCTGCTATCTTCTCTCCTCTCTCTTTCTCTCTCTCTCTCTCTCTTCTCTCTCTCTCTCTCTCTCTCTCTCTCTCTCTCTCTCTCTCTCTCTCTCTCTCTCTCTCTCTCTCTCTCTCTCTCTCTCTCTCTCTTTCTCTCTCTCTTCTCTCTCTCTCTTCTCTCTCTCTCTCTCTCTCTCTCCTCTCTCTCTCCTCTCTCTCTCTCTCTCCTCTCCTCTCCCTCCCTCCCCTCCCTCCCTCCCTCCCTCCCTCCCTCTCTCTCTCTCTCTCTCTCTCTCTCTCCTATCCCCATCCCGCTCCCTCTTCCCCACTCTTCTCCATTGCTCCCTCCCTTATCCTCCCGTTCATCTCACCGAACCTCTTTTCCCTCCCTTCATTTATCCCTCTTCCTTCCCGTCTCCCCCTTTCTCTTCCTCTTCTCCATTCCCTTCTTCCTCCCCTTTCTCCTCCTCCCCCTCCCTTCGTCTTCCCCATCCCCCTTCTTCTTCCCCTTTCCCTTCCTCTCCTCCATCCCTCTTTCCCCTCCTCCCACCTCTCCTCCTTTCCCTTAACCCCCCCCCCCCCGAAGAGAAGGGACAGCGTGCCTGCGACAAATTGGTCAGAGGGGAAAGAAGACACCGCCGATGACGTCACCCCCCCCCCCCCCGGTCGTCGTCGTCGTCGGTCAGTCGCTGGCTTTAGGTCGGGGAGAGAGGGCGGTTCAGGAGATTGGGGAGATGGGGAGAGGGTTTAGGAGATGGAGGGGGAGGAAGAGGCGGTCAGGGAGATGGGGGAGGGCTTTAGGAGATGGAGGGGAGGGAATGAGGGTCAGGGAGATGGGAGAGGGTTTAGGAGATGGAGGGGGAGGGGACGTGGGGGATGAGGGGGGAAGAGAGGGGGGGATGGGAGAGGGTTAAGGAAGATGGAGGAGGGAGGGGGGTGGGGAGATGGGGAGGGGAAGGAGAGGGGTTGGAGAAGGTGGGGAGGGGGAGGGGAGGAAGAGGGTATTGCGGAGAGGGAATGGGAAAGGGGTTTTGGCAGGGATGGGGGGAGAGAAAGGGAATTGGTAGAGGGGAGAGGAAGAGAGGATAGAGGAATGGGGAGAGGGGGAGAGGGAAGATGGGCGATAGGGGAGGAGGGTGAGTAAGGAGAGAAGATGAGGATAAACTGGATAGGGGAAGGTAGTGTGGATGCGAGATGGGGAGAAATGGGGAAGAGGGAGAAAAAGAGAACGGGAGAGAGAAATAAATGGAGGAGAGAAGGAAGGAAGTAAGAAAGGACAGAGATAAGATGAAGTGAGAAGAGAGGAGGAAGAGAAAGGGTGGGGGGGGGACAGAGACTCCCACGCAGTTCCGTTCGGCCGGTTAGCTGATGAAGGATGACGTCATGGCAATAGACTATGACGTCACTGCGTTGGCGGATGGAAATACATCAAGAGGGAGATGGACTTAAAGCGATAACAATGACGTTGATGAATAACGAAACGAGAGAAATAAAGAAAGAACATTCCAGAAATAGAAATGGAAAAGGAGAATTAATATATTAAAATAAGAATTAGAAGAACGTTGCAGAAGAGAGAGGAAAACTAGAGAGAAAGAGAGAGAGAGAGAGAGAGAGAGAAGAGAGAGAGAGAAGAGAAGGAGAAAGAGAGAGGAGAGAAGAGACAGAGAGAGGGAGAGAGAGAAACAGAGAGAGAAAAAAAAAGACAGAGAGAGAGAGGAGGGGGAGAGAGAGAGAAGAAAGACGAAGAGAGACAGAAGACAGACAGACAGAGAGAGAGAGTGAGTGAATAGTAGAGAGAGACGGAGAGAGGAGAAAGAGAGGGTGACAGGAAGAGAGAAAGGAAGAAAACGACGCAGGGCATTCATGAAAGTTTAAAACATGAAAGTAAGAGCGTGTGGCGGTGTGCTCTTTTTGCGGCGTGGGCGTCGTCGCATGGAGCGCGCCTGTGAGCGTGGAGGAAGAGGAGGCAGTCAGGGATTTTAGATTCGGATTAACGAGATTAAAGGAGGTTAAAAGAGGAGGATTTTTTATTTTAGAAATGTGGATTAATCTATTATTATATATTAATTATTTTTTTTATTATTTTATATAAAATATATATTAATATACTATAATTATCTATCTATATATATATAATATATATATATATATATATATATATATATATATATATATATAATGGTTATTTGTATTTAGGGTAACACTGGGATTTCATGTTCGAGATGAATATGATTTTTTTTACTATTATTATTATTGCAAATATCACCTTTGCAGGTGATTGCAATTGTTATTTTCGTTAAAAAAAAAAAAAAAAAAAAAAAAATACATGTAGGAAATGATAATATATTTTCTTGTACAAAGGCCTAACAACCATACTCGATAATGGCGGTTAGGGAAGCTTCCAGGTGCTCTTGAATTTATGTATATTTATTTTTTTTTCTTTTTTCATTCTTTTCCACCTTTTTTTTTCTTTTTTTCCTTCATTTTCTATCTATCTATCTTTTCCCCCTTGTCTCCTTTCTCTGTCTTGCTTTCTCTCCATATATTTTTCTTGCCTCCCTCTTCCCTCTTTCCTCTCCCCTCTCTCCCCTGCCCTTCTCTTCCTCAAAGGGAGAATCCTATGCTTTTGAATTCACTTGTCAACCTTATACAGGATCCTGCAAGGTGTGAATATGTGCATTGCTTAATCTAGTCATGCATATCTGTCTATATGTCTATCCATCTATCCCTCTATACATCTCTCTATTTATTTATCTGTCTATCTTTCTGATGTGTATGATTGTTTATCTCTGTAGTTGTACGTCTTTGTTTGTGCGCGTGAATGTGTCTGTGTATTCATGTAGGTCTTTTTACGGATGCGTATGCGCGCGAGGAGGCGAAGGCAATCGTATGAATTATGTAAACTGAGCAAAGAGAAGACAGAGCCAGTTTTTCCTCGTTCGCTGTCCCCTTTCTTCTTTTTAATTAGCGCCGTGCAATCGGATCAGCTCAAGGGAGCCGGGTGCGTGTGAATTTTTACACGGAGCGAGGTAAATCTCCTGCTCGTTGGTTCAGCGCAGTTAATAGGAGTCGTTAAAACTGTGATCATTTTTTCTTCTCTTTTTTGTTCTTTCTCTCTGTCTCTCTCTGTTTTAGTTTAGTTGTATTTAGATTTCTTCTCTGCTCTTTCTCTTCTCTTTCTTTCTTTTTTTCTTTTGTGTGTATTCAGGATTTTCTTGGAGAGTGGTGTGAGGAGTCTATGGTGGAATGTTGTGTGAAGAGAGGAGGAAGGAGAGAGAGGGAAAGAAATGAGAGGAGAGAGAGAGAGAGGAAGAAATGAGAGACAGGAATAGAGAGAGGGGAAGAAGATGAGAGCAGAGAGGAAGAAATTGAGAGAGAGAGAGGATAGAAATGAGGGAGGGGAGAGAGGAAAAAAGAAAAAGAAATAAGAGAGAGAGAGGGAAGAAATGAAGAGAGGGAAGAAATGACAGAGAGGGAAGAAAGTGAGAAAGAGAGAGAGAGAAGAGGAACGAGGGAGATTGGATAGATAGGGATAAGATAGAGGAGAGAGAGGAGAGAGACCGAGAGACGAGAGAGAGAGAGAGAGAGATAAGGAGAGAGAGAGGAGAGAGAGAGAGAGAGAGAGAGAGAGGAAGAGGGAGATGGATTGATAGATATATATATAGAGAGAGAGAGAGAAGAGAGAAAGAAAAGACTGAGAGATAAACAAACAAGCAGACGAAACAGAGAGGCAGGCAGACAAATGACTAAACATAAACAGAGAAAGCCAATTAAATCGAGAAATAGAGAGCAGAAAGAAAGCAGGAAACTAGGTCCCTTTGACGGCGCCCATTGTCATTCATAGCGTTTTCCAAGCGGCCCGAATGGGTGGTAATGGCTCTCCCGACTTGGTTCTCTGGCTCCCCCGACTTGGTTCTCTGGGGCTTCTCCCGAACTTTGGCTCCCTTTGGCTCTTCCCGACTTGGTTCTCTGGCTCTCCCGACTTGGTTCTCTGGCTCTCCCGACTTGGGTCTGGCTCTCCGACTTGGTTCTCTGGCTCTCCCGACTCTGGTTCTCTGGCTCTCCCGACTGTGGCTCTCCCTACGGTTCTGGCTCTCCGTTCTTCTGGCTCTCCGACTTGGTTCTCTGGCTCTCCGACGCGTTCTCTGGCTCTCCCGACTTGGTGCTCTGTGGCTCTCCCCGACTTGGTTCTTCTCCCGACTTGGTTCTCTGCGGTTTCTCTGGCTCTCTGGCTCTTCCCGACTTGGTTCTCTGGCTCTCCCGACTTGGTTCTCTGCTCTCCCGGACTTGGCTGGGTTCTCCCGACTTGGCTCTCCCGACTTGGGCTCTCCCGACTCTGGTTTCTTGGTTCTTCTGCGCTCTCCCGACTTCCCGGCTCCCTTTGGTTCTCTTCTTCCGACTTTGGTTCTCTGGCTTCTCCCGACTTGGCTCCCTTTGGTTCTCTTCTTCCGACTTGGTTCTCTGGCTTCTCCCTGACTTGGCTCCCTGGCTGTCCCGACTTGGCTGGCTCTCCTCCCGACTTGGGTCTTCTTCCGACCTCTGGCTCTCCCGACTTGGTGCTCCCTTGGCTCCTCTGGGACTTGGTTCTTCTGGCTCTCCCGACTTGGTTCTCTGGCTCTCCCGACTTGGCTCTCTCGACTTGGCTCCCTGGTTCTTCCCTATTTTGGTTCTCTGGCTCTCCCGACTTGGTTCCCTGTTGGCTCTTTTCCGACTTGGCTCCTGACTCTCCCGACTTTGGCCTCCTTGGTTCTCTTCCTCCGACTTGGCTTCTGGGCTCTCCCCGATTGGCTCCCTTTGCTCTTCCCGACTAGGTTCCCTGGCGCTCTCCCGACTTGGCTCCCTTGGTTCTCTTCTTCCGACTTCGGCTCCCTTGGTTCTCTCCTTCTTGGTTCTGTCTTGCTTGCGTTCTCTGGCTCTGGCTCTCCGACTTGGCTCCCTGGCTCTCCGACTTGGCTTGGCTCTTCCCGACTTGGTTCTTTCTGGCTCTCTCCGACTTGGCTCCCTGGCTCTCCCGAACTTGGTTCTCTGGTTCTCTGGCTTCTCCCGACTTGGCTCGACCTTGGGTTCTCTTCTTCCGACTTGGTTCTCTGGCTCTCCCGGACTTGCGCTCCCTTGGCTCTCCCGACTTGGCTTCCCTGGCTCTCCGACGACTTGGCTCTTCTTGGCTTCCTCGAACTCTGGCTCTCCCGACGGCCTCTCCCGACTTGGTTCTCTGGCTCTCCCGACTGGCTCCCTTGGTTCTCTTCTTCCGACTTGGCTTCTTCTCCCTTGGCTCTTCCGACTTGGCCGACTTTGGTTCTCTGGCTCTCCCGACTTGGCTCCCTGGCTCTCCCGACTTGGCTTCCCTGGGCTCTCCCGACTTGGTTCTCTGGCTCTCCCGACTTGGCTCCCTTGGTTCTCTTCTTTTTTCCGACCTTTGGTTCTCTGGCTCTCCCCGACTTGGCTCCCTTGGTCTCTTCTTCCGGACTTGTTTCTCTGGCTCTCCCGACTTTGGCTCCCTGGCTCTCCCGACTTGGTTCTCTGGCTCTTTCCCGACGACTTGGCTCCTCTGGCTCTCCGACTGGCTCTCCCGACTTGGCTCCCTGGCTCTCTCCCGACTGGTTCTCTGGCTCTCCCGACTTGGCTCCCTGGCTCTCCCGACCCTGGCTCTCCCGACTTGGCTCCCCTGGCCTCTCCCGACTTGGTCTCTGGCTCTCCCGACTTGGCTCCCTTGGTTCTCTTCTTCCGACTTGGTTCTCTGGCTCTCCCGACTTGGCTCCCTGGCTCTCCCGACTTGGTTCTCTGGCTCTCCCGACTTGGCTCCCTTGGTTCTCTTCTTCCGACTTGGTTCTCTGGCTCTCCCGACTTGGCTCTCCGACTTGGTTCTCTTCTTCCCGACTTGGTTCTCTGGCTCTCCCGACTTGGTCCCTGGCTCTTTGTTCTCTGGCTCTCCGACTTGGCTGGCTCTCCGACTCTGGCTCTCTCCGCTTGGCCCCTGGCTCTTCTTTCCCGACTGGTTCTCTGGCTCTCCCGACTTGGCCTCCCTTGGTTCTCCGACTTGGTTCTCTGGCTCCGACTTGGCTCCCTGGTCTCCCGACTCCTGGCTCTCCCGACTTGGCTCCCTGGCTCTCCCGACTTGGTTCTCTGGCTCTCCCGACTTGGCTCCCTGGCTCTCCCGACTTGCGGGCTCCCTTGGCTCTCCCGACTTGGACTTGGCTCCCTGGCTTCTCCCGACTTGGCTCCCTGGCTCTGGCTCTCCCGACTTGGTTCTCTGGCTCTCCCGACTTGGTTCTCTTGGCTCTCCCGACCTTGGGCTTCCCTTGGTTCTCATTCTTCCGACTTGGTTTCCTCTGGCTCTCCCGACTTGGCTCCCTGGCTCTCCCGAGCTCTCCCGACTTGGCTCCCTGGCTCTCCCCGACTTGGGCTCCCTCTCCCGACTTGGTCTCTCTCTCCGACTTGCTCCCTGGCTCTGACTTCCCGACTTGGTTCTTCTCCCCTTTGGCTCCCTTGGTTCTCTTCTCCCGACTTGGTTCTCTGGCTCTCCCGACTTGGTTCTCTGGCTCTCCCGACTTGGTTCTCTGGCTCTCCCGACTTGGCTCCCCTCTATTTGATTCTCTCTGGCTCTCCCGACTTGGTCTTCTGTGGCTCTTCCCGGACTTGGCTCCCTGACTCTCCCGACTTGGCTCCCTTGGTTCTCTTCCTCCGACTTGGTTCTCTGGCTCTCCCGACTTGGCTCCCTGGCTCTCCCGACTTGGCTCCCTTGGTTCTCTTCTTCCGACTTGGCTCTGTGGCTCTCCCGGCACACCCCGGCGGTGCGCAAACACGCCGGGGAGAAGATCCGGATAGATGTGAATAATCCCCTGGGGCGCAAGGCGGTTAAAAAAGAAAAAGAAAAACGAAAAGAAGAAAAAAGGGGGGAAGGAGACAAGGTAATAAGGATCCAGGTGGCTGGGAAGATTCCTCTGATGACCTGCTCTTAGGGATCTCGGTCCTTGTGATTTTTCTTTTTCTTTTTTTCTTTTTTTTTTAGTTAATTATTTAATTTTTGTTTATTTATTCATTTATTTTTTTGAGCGCGGGGACAGGTTCGATGTGTAGATTTATTTTTCTTTTTTTCTTGTTATGGTTCTTAGTGGTTGTTCCGTGGCCAGCGGCTTCGGCTGCAGATAAGGTCTAGGATCCGTCGGGATGAGCGAATATTTTGTTGTAGTTCTTGTGTTTCTCTTCTCTCCCTCTCCCTCTCTCTCTCTCTCTCTTCTCTCTTCTCTCTCTCTCTCTCTCTCTCTCTCTCTCTCTCTCTCTCTCTCTCTCTCTCTCTCTCTCTCTCTTCTCTCTCTCTCTCTCTCCTCCCATCTCTCTCTCTCCTCTCTCTCTCTCTCTCTCTCTCTCTCTCTCTCTCTCTCTCTCTCTCTCTCTCTCTCTCTCTCTCTCTCTCTCTCTCTCTTTCATTCACGTGTCCCAATTACTTAGAATTAATAGTACCAACACAGTGAACTTTGACCCTTCCTCCGAGCGCATGTAAATATTTCATTGTTGGAGGTCAGTGGAACGGAAGTGGCGAAATGTATCGTTTGAACGGCCTGTGGATCACCCGTTGACTCTGAATCTTCACCGAATGTCCTCCGATCCCCGTGAATATTCTATGAGTGCAAATGGATGGGGGACTGGACCAGGCGGCGATAGCGTGCCGTGTGCAAAGCGTGGCTGGCGCTGCGACGAGAAGGCGGGAAACGGGGACGGTTTTTCACTTTTTTGTGTGTTTTTTTTTTTTTTTTTATTGGTTTTTTTATAGTTTGGCTGATTTGTTATTTAGGTTATTTATTTTTCGTTTTTTTTCTTTCTTTCTTTATCCTCTCCGCCGCCTCTCTCCTCTCTCTCTCTCTCTCTCTCTCTCTCTCTCCTCTCTCTCTCTCTCTCCTCTCTCTCTCTCTCTCCTCTCTCTCTCTCTCTCTCTCTCTCTCTCTCTCTCTCTCTCTCTCAGCAATGGTACCGATGTGGATTTAGATAAGGATTGAGATTAGATTTACTCCACTTACAATTTTGTCGATTGATTTACTCTCCCAAATTCTTTCCTATACTCAAACATTAACCCACTGTTTTACTAATTAATTTACATTTTTATTTGCTGGCGCCTCAGTAATCAAGTCTCTAATCCTGAAACTCTTTCATTCACTCACAACTTTGCACACATTCTTCCTCTCATAAATACGTCGGTTTTTACTCACTCTCATTCCTTCACTTAATTTACTCACTTGCAAAATGTTCTTACTTACTCTCTAAGCCTCAAGTATATCCATTCACTCACCGATTTACTCCTCGCATTCACTCTCATAATAACTCACGCACAAACTCACTTCAACTTCCTCTTCTGAACGCGCACTTCCTTCTCTCACTTGTTTTTTTCTCTATTTTGTTTTCTTTGACTCACTGACGCACGAGTGGACACCAGAGCAGTGCCGGTAGCTTATGCAAGTTCAGGACATGTTTTTGTAAGGATTCTGTTCCGACGCTTTGGTATGGCAGTGTCATACTCAGTGTGCGTTGCTCGTGTCACGTTTTTTGTGTTTGTGTGTGGGTCTTGCGGTCCGTTTGTTTGGTTGTTGGATGAGGTGTTGGTTTTGTTGTTGTCAAAGCGGTTTTGTTATGATAATCAGCGTTATCATTATGATCTTATTCATCATCACCCCCACCATCATTACCTCCACCATCACCAGCATTACCACCACCACCACCATCATCACCACCACAACTATCATTACCTCCACCATCACCACCACCACCATCATCACCATCATTACTGCTATCACAACCGTTATTTTCATCATCTTCATTATGCGATACTAATGGCACCTTGGAGCCGCGTGGCACCCTGTTTGCTCTAGCACTTGGCACTCTAATGACCTGATGTTTCTCCGAGCTGACCCGTTAATGACCTTGCTTAGGGCAGTTTGCTAATGACCTGTAGCGCGCTGGGGAGCCGGGTTCGCTGCGTCTCTTGGAGTGAAAGGTTGTGATGATAATGAAATGAATGGTGATGATGGTGGTGATGATAGTCGTGGTGATGATAAGAATGATAATGATAATGCTGTCAGTGATGATGATGATAATAATGTTGATAATGATGATGGTAGTGTTAATGATAATGATGGCGATGGTGACAATGATGATATTAATGATGATAGAAATAATAATAAAAGTAATTATGAGGATAATGATGATAATGAAAATAACAGCAGTAACAATGATAATGAAAATAACAACAAAAACAGATAATGAAAATAACAACAATGATAATGACGATAATAATAAATAGATAAATGAATGAGAAAAATAACAGCATTGAAAAATAATCGGTAGTATATTTCGTAAAGAAAAAAAAAGAACCTGTACTTTTATATCCCTTGGTAACGAGTCGTGGCACCACCTGGCACCCTTGGCACCCTTGGCACCCAGCTCTCTGTCTCTGGATTTTGTTCTATTTGCAGTACTTGTGACGTGCGAATGTAATTAATTAGTGACAACGTAATTACGGAACGGGGGGGGGGGGGGGGGGAGGAGAGGTGTCCCTGATCATTACTGGATGAAGTTAGGTAATTATTGGATAATGATGGTGGCACTTATTACCATTGATCTTGAGAGATAATTGTGTTTATGGTGAGGGGGGGTTGGTTGGTTATTCTGTAGTGTAGATGATGGTGATGATGATGGTGGCGGTGATGATGATGATGATGATGATGATGATGAAAGTAAGAAGAAATGTAAAGAGTGGGTTCATCTTTGTGGGAGATTGGTAGTGATGGGTGTGTTTTTTCTGTGTATGTGTGAGAGAGAAAAAAAACAGAAAGACAGAGAGAAAAAGTGACTGCGAGAGAGCGAGAGAGAGAGAGAGAGAGAGAGAGAGAGAGAGAGAGAGAGAGAGAGAGAGAGAGAGAGAGAGAGAGAGAATGAGACAGACAGGGACAAAAAACAGAAAGACAGAGAGAGAGGAGAGAGAGAGAGAGAGAGAGAGAGAGAGAAGAGAGAGAGAGAGAGAGAGAGAGAGAGAGAGAGAGAAGAGAGAGAGAGAGAGAGAGAGAGAGAATAAGACAGACAGGGACAGAAAAACAGAAAGACAGAGAGTGAGAAAGAGAGAGAGAAGAAGAGAGAGAGAGAAGAGAGAGAGAGAGAGAGAGAGAAGAGAGAGAGAGAGGAGAGAGAGAGAGAGAGAGAGAGAGAGAGAGATAGAGAGGACAGAAAAACAGAAAGACAGAGAGTGAGAAAGAGAGAGAGAAAGAGAGAAGAGAGAGAGAAGAGAGAGAAAGAGAGAAGAGAGAGAGAGAGAGAGAGAGAAGAGAGAGAGAGAGAGAGAGAGAGAGAGAGAGAAGAAATAAGACAGAGGAGAAAAACAGAAAAGACAGAAAGAGTGAGAAAGAGAGAAGAGAGATTGAAAAGAAATAGAAGAAAGAAGGCAGGGGGAAGGGGGAGAGGTGCGCTCGGCAGGTGCGTGTTCAGAGGTCCTAAAACAGGGGGGGGGGGGGGAGGTGGTGAGGGTCGAGTCCGAACTTTGAGGTGGATGACCTTGTAAGTACGTTTGTTTGTTTGTTTTTTGTTTCATTGTTTGTACAATGTGTGATCATCATGTGTTTGTGCGTGTTTTGTATATATGCGTGTGTGTGTTTGTGTGTGTGTGTGTGTGTGTGGTGTGCGTGTGTGTGTGGTGCGTGTGTGGGGGGATATGGGTACGTGTTTGTGTGTGTGTTTGTGTGTGCGTATCTGGCTCTAATCAAGATAATCCTATTGTACCGGCCAAGACAAGATGCCAATAAAGATAATTAGATATATTCGGAGAGGAAAGGACACAGTTGACACAGCGTAAAAGATAACACACACACACACACACACACACACACACACACACACACACACACACACACACACACACACACACACACACACACACACACACACACACACACACACACACACACAACCCCACACACATTAACCCTCCCCCACACACATACCCCCACCCACACACGCACACAAGATCCGAAGACCGTACGTACACGTGGCTCCTCCCTGTCTGGCGCCAACAGACATCTGCTCCGAGGAAGGATCGCCTTGGCTCCCTGGCGCCGGCGACGAGCGCGCTCCGGCTCTTCCTTTTTATTATTTCTTCATCCTCTCTTATTTTTCTTCCCGTCTTCTTGTTCTTTTTTAGTTGTTCTTTGTCTGTTTCTCTTTCTGCTTCGTCCTCTCTCTCTCTCTCTCTCTCTCTCTCTCTCTCTCTCTCTCTCTCTCTCTCTCTCTCTCTCCTCTCTCTCTCTCTCTCTCCTCTCTCTCTCTCTCTCTCTCATCCTTCTGCAATTCGTTCTTCTCCTCTTCTCTCTCTTCTTCAAAGATAGAACCGTTTCTCCCTCACTAAAGGAAGTATTTTTTGGAAATCTGATCGTACGAAATCGGACAAGGCGGATGGGACTGATGACGTCATAGATTCTAGAGGACGAGATAAAAAGAGGGAGGGAGAGGGGAGAGGGATGGAGGGAGAGAGAGGGGAGGGGAGAGGGGAGAGGGGATGGGAGGAGAGAGAGGGAAGATCAAGAGGAGAGAGAGGAGGGAAGGAGAGAAGAGAGGAGAGAGAGAGAAGAGAGAGAGGGTGTAAGAGTGAGTGTGAATGTGCGCGTGTGTGCGTGTGTATGTGTGTTTGAGAGAGAGAGAGGGAGAGCGAGAGAGAGAAGAGAAGGAAAATAGAAAAATCGGCCATTAATCCGGCAGTAATCCGAACGCGTCTTTATCGCCGCTTAAAAGAACAGCTCGGGGTTGCCGGATTACGGGAAATACCCCCGGATTTTTGCATTGATTTGGGTGGGTTTTCGAAGGATGATTACAGAGGATTTGCTAGATCCCCCCACCCCACCCCCCACCTTCCCCTCTCCTTCTCTCTCCGCCTTTTTTGTGGAACTTTTCCTCTTACTTTTTCTTACCCATTTCCTTCTACTTTTTCCTCTATTCTTACCTTTTCTTCTTCTTTCCCTTGTACCCTTTTCTGTCATCGTACCTTTCTTTTTTCTTCTTATTTTTGTTAATTTTTCCCCTTATCTTTTTCTGTCTCATCTTTTTCTTTTTCCACTTTCCCATTTTTTCGTCTTTTGCCCTTTCATTCTTTCCCTTCCTCTTCCCTTTCGACTTTTCCCGTCTTTTCTGATTCATCCTATTTTTTTCCTCCATCCTTTCCTCTCTTCCACTCCCCCCCCCAGCGGGATCGTAAATGAAGATTGACTTTTTTCCTTTTTGTTGTTCTATCTGAGAGCAATTTTCTCTCCTGTTTCGGAGAAAAGTGGTATTTTTATTGATGTTTTAAATGGGTACTGTGTATGTCTCTCTCTTGCTCTCTCTCTCTCTCTCTCTCACTCTCACTCACTCTCTATGTATGTATGTATCTATCTATCTTTCTATCTGCCTGCTCTCTCTCTCTCTCTCTCTCTCTCTCTCTCTCTCTCTCTCGTCTCTCTCTCTCTCTCCTCGTCTCTCTCTCTCTCTCTCATCTCTCTCTCTCTCTCCTTCTCCATCTTCCTCTCTCTCTCTCTTTCTATCTATCTATCTATCTATCTGCTCTCCTCCTCTCCTCTCTCTCTCTCTCTCTCTCTCTCTCTCTCTCCTCTCTCTCTCTCTCTCTCTCTCTCTCTCTCTTCTTCTCTCTATCTCTTATCCTCATCAATCATATCTCTCTCTATCTCTCTCTATACTCTCTCTCTCTCTCTCTATATATATATATATATATATATATATATATATATATATATATATATATATATAAATGGAATAATATATAATATATATAACATACATAGACAGATGTAAACTTTAAACATCCTGTGTCGCTTATTGGGACTGACTCTCTGATTAATGTTTTTCTCTTCTTTTTTCAGGTGAGTTCGCGAAGACAGATTTTGTATCGATGTTCAGTAAGTATGATTTTAGGATTCTGTAAGTCACTGACCATTCATTTGTTGATTTTATTCATGATGAGGTATACTCAGCGGATTTTTTTCGCTGTGATAATGATAATTTGTGTTTTTTTGTTTTATATTTTCTCTCTATCTCTCTCTGCTTCTGTTTGTCTTTCTCTTTGCTTCTGACTATTTCTCTCTCTGCTTCTGTCTATTTTAACTTTCTTCTGCATTCCTCCCTTTGCTCCTTTCCCTACTTCTTCCGCTCTTTCTCCCTCCTTCATTCTCTCTCTGATTCACTTTTTTCCAACCTCTTTTCTTCCTCTTCTTTCCCAATCTTCCCTCTTCCTTTTATCCCTCCTTCTTCCATCTCTCTATCTCCTTCATTCCCTCCTCTCCTCTCCTCTTCCTTTTCCCGTTCTACCGATCTTTCCTCCTCGCCCCTTCTACCCCCCCCCCGCCCCCCACGCTCTTCCATCCTCACTCTCCATTCCCTCCTCTATCCTTCCCTTTCTACCTCTTTCTTCTCTCCTCTTCTTTGTTCTTTCCCACTTCTCTTTCCTTCCTCCTCCTATCTTTCCCACACCCTCCTTTCAACCCCTTCGCTTTTTAACTATCATCCTTCTCCCTCGCTCTCTCCCTCTCTCGTCCCTTCTCCCTTCCCCATCTTCTTTCTCCTCTTTCTCTCTTCCACCTTCTTTCCCCTTTCTCCCTTTTTTTCTCTCTTCTTTTCCCATCGCCTTTCTCTCCTCTCTCTTTTACCCCCCCCCTCCCTACTTTCCATCCTGTTCTCCTTTTCTTCTTCTTTTCTTTCCCATCTTTTTCTCTCGCTATCTCTCCTTTTCTCTCACTTCCTCCCTTCTCCCTTCTCCCCCGTCCTTTCCTTCCCCATCTCCATCCTCCTCTCTCTTTCGCCCTCTCCCTCCCTTCTCCCGTCTTTCTGTCTCTCTTTCCCCCTCACCCTCTCTCCCTTCGTTGTATCCCGTTTCTTTTCCTCCTCCTTTTCTTTCTCCACCTCCTCTCTCTTTCTCAATTTCTCCCACTTTCTCTCTCTCTCTCTCCTCTCTCTGCCTTCTTCTTCTCCCTCCCCCCCCCCCCCGTCCCGCTCGACCGAAACCCTTCGCTCTGGATCGGCCTTTAAATGCATCCTGCGGGGAACTTTGTCGACGTCGTGTCACATTATCGTCATTTTCTCTGTGTCCCTTTTTTCAGTTGTCTGGAATTTTCGTTTTTCTCTCTCTTTTTTTCTTGGCTTCGGTTTATATTTTTTCGTTTTTTTTTTGTTCGGTTTGGCTGTTTGTAAGTTTATTGTCTGTTGGATTTCTGTTTCTTGGGCTTGGGATCGTATGCGAGGTTAGGAAGTGAGAGGGAGAGAGAGGAAGAAAGAGAGAGGGAGAGGGAGAGAGAGGGAGGGAAGGAGATGAAGAGAGAGGGAGGGAGGGGGACGGGGGAGGGAGGGAGGGGGAGAGGGGGAGGGAGGGAGGGAAGGAAGGAGATGAAGAGAGAGGGAGGGAAGGAGATGAAGGGAGAGGGAGGGAGAGAGGGAAGAATGAGGGAGAGAGGGGAGAATAAGGGAGACAGAAAGAGAGAGAGAGAGAAAGAAAGAAAGAGTGACTGGGTAGGAAGCTGATTTGAAATGAAAAGTGAATTTGACCTTCTTTTCATTTTTGTATTGTCACATATGAAAGGGTTTATGTTTATTATGCTTATCATTATTCATAGTGTTGCAATTAGTTTTTTGATTGCCTTTTCCTAATTTGGAGAATGTGTTCGTAATCTTAATTATTTTTTTCTCTCTACTGGCTCGCGGCTCATAATCGGCCTATGATATCATGTTGAATTTTCTTCTCTCTCCGTTTCCTGTCTTCGTCCTTTCCCTTGGGCTTCGGCCGCCCACCGAACTGGGTCTCCGGCGCGAGGCAGGCGACGCCCACGAGCAGGGACGGCTCGAGAAGGGGTGTCCCATATCCTCCCCCTCGCCCCCCCAAAAAAAAAAAAGAAAAAAGAAAAAGGAAACTTGATATTTTATTCATCCGTTACTATTAGAAAGAAAGAAAGAGGGAAGTAGTTTTACGTATTTGAATTCTTTCCAGAAGCTATTGATATTTTATTCATTATTATTATTATTATTATATTTATTATTATTATTATTAATATTATTATTATCATTATGTTATTTTTATTTTATTTACAAAATTATTTACGATTTTTTTTCCCCAATTCTTTCCGGAAGCCATCACACTTTTTTCTTTTTCCCCTTTTTCGGTGCAAAGCCATTCATCCCCTCATAGACGAATAATTAATTAGGGTCCTTTTGTTACGGTCGTCATTGCAGAGTCCATCGCGAAGCTCAATTTCATAATGGGATGTGCATGGCGGAGTGGTCAGGGAGGGCGGACTGGAAGGGAAGGGAAAGAGAGAGAATTAGGTGGAAGGGAAGGAGGGAGGAGGGAGGGGAAAGGGAGGGGGAGGGGGAAGGGGAGAGAAGGGAAAGAGAGAGAGAGATAATAGGGAGGGAGGGAGGAATGGGGAAAAGGGAAGGGGGGAGGGAGTGAGAGATGGGGTAAGGGAGAGAGGGGGAAGGGAAGAATGAGCGGACGGAGTGAGTGAGAGGATGGTAGAAAGAAGGGGAAAGGAGGAAGTTAGGAAAAGAGAAATGGACGAAAGGAAGGAGTGAGGATAGAGAGGATAAATGAGAAGGGAGGGAAATCAAAGAAGGGATGGATGGTAGGAGGAAAGAGGGAGGAGAAGAAGAGCGTAGATGGAGGAAAGGAAAAAAACAGGAAAGAAAGAAAGGAAGAAGGCAGAAAGGAAGAGAGAGAGAGGAAAGGGAATGTAAATGGAAGGAAGGAGAAAATCAGGAAAGAAAGAAAGGAAAAGTAAATGTAGGGAAGGAGAGAAGCAGGAAAGGAGGAAAGGAAGAAGGCAAAATTGGACGGACGGGAGGAGCAAACGGAGGGTGAAGGAAGGGTGTCTGGAAAGGGAGAAAGCAGGGCGAAGTGAATGGAAAGTGGAATAGACGAATAGACACAAGGCTCGTTATACAGATAAACCGATTACGAAAGACAAACACAGACAAACGCGTCTCCATGGAAGCAGGTTTGTAGATCTGACTTAGAAGAAAGACATTCATGGACCAAAAAACAAACAAACGAAAAACGAACACAAATCTGAGAGAAAAAAGAAAGTCACGAATCTAAGAGAAAAAAGCAAAAGGGGAGAAAGACAGACAGGTAAAAGGAGTTTTTTGAGTTTCCTCTCTTCCTCTTTCTTATTGGCCGGACTGACACATTCGGCCTCAGATGAAGCCCTCGCTGCTCGCTTTTCGTGGAGTGTTTTTTTCCTTTCCTCTTTTATCCGTCTGTTTCTGCTGTTCTCCTTTCCTCTTTTATCGGTCTGTTTCTTTCCTTTCGTTTGGTTGTGATGTTTATGTTTTTTTTCTTCGATCGCAGGAAAAGATGGAAGTCATTTCTTATAGTCATTGTCTTTGTGTCATCCTCCTCCTTCCCTTCTTCTTCTTCTTCCTCTTCTTCTCCATTTTCTCCTCCTCCAATCTTCCTCCTTCTCCTCTTTTTCTTCCTCCTCCTCCTTCCCCTCCTTCTCTTCCTCTTTCTTCTCTCCCTCCTCCTCTTCCTCCCCTCCTTTTCTTCCTCCTCCTCCTCCTCCGCCTTCCTCCTCCTCCTCCTCCTCCTCCTCCTCCTCCTCCTCCTCCTCCTCCTCCTCCTCCTCCGCCTCCTCCTCCTCCTCCTCCTCCTCCTCTCTTCCCCCCTTTCTATTCCCTCGTCTTCCCTTAACTCTCTTTGATAGAGTTGAGGGACTGACAGGCGGACAGGAAGACAGACAAGTTGTCTTGATAGGCCAATCTCTCTCTCTCTCTCTCTCTCTCTCTCTCTCTCTCTCTCTCTCTCTCTCTCTCTCTCTTCTCTCTCTCTCTCTCTCTCTCTCTCTCTCTCTCTCTCTCTCTCTTCTCTCTCTCTCTCTCTCTCTCTCTCTCTCCTCTCTCTCTCTCTCTCTCCTCTCTCTCTCTCTCTCTCTCTCTCTCTCTCCTCTCTCCTCTCTCTCCCTCTCTCTCTCTCCCTCTCTCTCCCTCTCTCTCTCTCTCTCTCTCTCTCTCTCTCTCTCTCTCTCTCTCTCTCTCTGTGTGTGGTGTGTGTGTGTATGTGTGTGTGTGTGTGTGTGTGTGTGTGTGTGTGTGTGTGGTGTGTGTGTGTGTGTATGTCTAACTCACTTTCTTTCTCTTTCTTCTCTCCCTCTCATTTTTACAGCTCAGAAGGAATAAACCAGTGTAAGAAAGAAGGAAAGAAAGAACGAAGGGAGTAATAGGCATAACGGGGGACATGATATCAAAGAAAGACCGTTAAGAACCAACAACATGATAACCCCCCCCCCTCAGCGACGAGGAAAATGGAGGGGCTATCGCTGTCGGGCAATAAGGTAGTTTATCGGGGCGTTAGTGCGACAAGGGCGCCGCGGAGAGGCCGGAGTGCCACTTGCAAGCGCGGAGAAGGAGGAAGGAGGAGGAGGAGGAGGAGGGAGGAGGAGGAGGAGGAGGAGGAGGAGGAGGAGAGAGGAGGAAGAGAGGAGGGAGGAGGAAGAGGAGGAGGAGGAGGAGGAGGAGGAGGAGGAGGAAGAGGAGGGAGGAGGAGGAGGAAAGAGGAGGAGGAGGAGGAGGAGGAGGAGGAGGAGGAGGGGGAGGAAGAGGAGGAGGAGGAGGAGGGAGACGAGGACGAGGACGAGGACGAGGAGGAAGAGGAGGAGGAGGAGGAGGGGAGGATGAGGACGAGAGGAGGGAGGAGGAGGACGAGGCGAGGAGGAGGAAGAGGAGGAGGAGGAGGAGGAGTAGGCCGCAGACGCTCGCGAACGGAGACGAAGCCAGTGGACGCGCTTTGCGCAATGACGCGCATGTAGGTCGCTTTCATGATGACGATCCTCGAGGGTCTGGTCGCGATCGCCCGCGCGCAGAAGGCCTTGCGAACGCCGTGACACGCGTGAACTGGCACTTGTACACACGCGCACGCACACAAACGCGCACCCATCGACACACTCATACATGCACACATCCTTTCTCCCCTTTCTTCCCTTCTCTCATCTCCTCCTCTTGGCCTTTTTCTCTCTCCTTCTCCCCCGTCGTTCCCCTCCTCCCCCACCGCTCTCCCCCCCACTCCCCTTTCCCCCCTCCGTTCCCCACCTCCGCCCCCCCACCCGATCCTCGGGGTTCAGAACCGGGGTTCATTATGTTCCTAATCGAGGCGACGGCAGTTCTTGGTTCTCTCGACGCCGGCGGTCCGATCAACAATGGTATCATATCACGGTGGGATTAAAGTAGGGTTACCATCAACCGTGGGGGGGGAGGGGAGGTTAGAAGGAGAGGAGAAGTGGGTGGAGGAGAGGGAGGTAAAGAGGAGAGGGGGAAAGTGGGGAGGTGGAGGGGAAAGGTAAATGGGGAAAGAGGAGGAGGTGAGGTGGAGGTAGGTGAAGGAGGGTGGAGGGGAGGAGGTAAAGGGAAGGAGAGGAGAGAGGAAAAAAATAAAAAAAAAAAAAGGGATTGATTATGGGGGCGAAGGAGGGGTTGGCTACCTGTGTTAGTTTCGTCGTCATCAGGTGCTGGGCCTGGGCCATGTGTCGCTTCTAGATCTCGTCTCTCTCTCTCTCTCTCTCTCTCTCTCTCTCTCTCTCTCTCTCTCTCTCTCTCTCTCTCTCTCTCTCTCTCTCTCTCTCTCTCTCTCTCTCTCTCTCTCTCCTCTCTTGTTATCATGTTTTTGTATGCTTTATTTTTTGGTTTGTTTACCAATCTGTTTCTTCTTCATACGTGCCATCTTGTAAGACATTTCTCTGTGTATAGATCTTTATCGTGCTCTATTCCTCTTATCCCCCATCCTTTTCTCCTGTCCATTCTCCACTTCCCCCTCTCCCTCTTCCTCTCTCTCCTCTCCCTTTCTCCCCCCTCTCCCCTCCCCACTCCCTTTCTTCGTCCCCTATCCCTTTTCCTCTCCCTCTCCCCACTCCCTTATTCCCACTCTCCACCCCTCTCCTTTTTCCTTCCCCTCTCTCCCTCTCCCTCACCCCCTTCTCCTTCTCCTCCCCCCCCCCCCCCTCGATTAGTCATAGCCCGTGGACGCGGGACTGTATAATGCGTGTATTTATACGCGGTTGACAGCCCCGATTGCGCCGCCATTCGACGGCTGATGGCGACGGCCGGGGGGGGGGGGGGGGGGGGGGCGGAGGAGGCGCTCGTTTGGGCTGCTTTGGGCTTGGGGGGAGGGGCGTTTGTTTGTGCGTGTGTTTTTTTATTTGATTGCGTTTTGCTGGGTTTGTTTTTTATTATCTGGTTGATTATTTTTTTTATTATTTATTGTTTTATTTATTATCTTTTGAGGACTGTATGTTTAGGGGTTATTTTGGCTTATTTATTTTTTCGGTTTTTCCAACTTTCCTTACTAATGGTTTGGTTGTTGCTTCTCTTGCTTTTGTTGATGTTGCCTTTAATAGTATTATCATCATTAGTTATTTATAGTATCGTTATCATTATAGATCTTGGCATCATCAATTCACAGTAATCATTAAGATTAGTTTTATAATGATTGTCACCATCATTATAATCATCTTCATCATTATCATCATCATCATTATCATCATCATCATCATCATCATAAATCATCACCATTTACCATCAGTTACCGTAAGTCACCATTATCATCATCAGGAAGAGTTGTACATAGGCGTAAGAAGAAAAAGCAAATAAAAAGAAATAAGGAATATGAGAATTAATTTTTTTTTTCTTTTCTTTTCTTTTTATAAGGCAAAGATGCACATGGCAGATAAGTGGCTATTAGACGAATAAAATACCCCTTATGTTTGTCATTATCACCACCAACTCAGTCAGTTACCAGTTTTCATCACCAGTCTCGCCGTCGCCCACACCGAAGGGTCAAGTGCATCGCCTCCATAGAAAGATAAAGTAAGAAAATAGATGAAGATAAAGATAAAAAAGGAGTATATTGTAGTGATACTGAACCTGGCGCTGGTAGCACTGAAGTTATGAGAATGAGTGTTGCGAAGAGGGCTTTCATTTACTTATTTATGTTTCTTCTAAGTTCAAAAACGATAATGTGAACAGAAATTTTATTTTTTATTTTTGAAGCACAAAAAGATGATGAGTAAAAATAATGATGATTTATAATAATACATCAAGTAAAAATGTTGCCAGTAGCTGTAATAGGAGGACTATATGGTGCAACCCAGAGCGGTGTCATTCATGCCCTGGGCGCGGATGGCACCCACGTGTGCCAGGCCATGTGGTGCCCGCGGTGCCACGTGCCCGGCAGCGGTGGCCCTTCTTTGTTGGTTTTGTTTTATGGGTGAATTTGAGTAGCGTGTGTAGCTGGCTTTTGTTTTGTTGTGTGTGGGGGGGGGGCGACGGAAGGGAGGGGGTTGCTGTGATTTTTTTTTTTTTTTTTTTTTTTTTTTTTTTTTTTTTTTTTGAGGGGTGGGTAGAATATGATGGAAATAGATAGGTAAAGATACATACACACGTGCGCAGGACACAAGCATACGCGCACACACACACACACACACTCGCGCGCGCGCGTGTGCGCGGACACTCAAACCAGCAAGACATTACAAACAAACAAGCACAAAGCCCAGTCCAAGCCATCCTACCCAACACACACGCCCAAGTATTCATGGCCATGTATGTGTGTGCACGTCTGTGTGTGTGGGCGGGTGCGGCAGGTGGTGGTGTTCACGCCCTCTGCGCTGTTACAATAGAGATTTACAATTAGCGATGATACGATAGCAGTGATACAGCAGAATACAGCATACAGGGTGAGTCAGCATGAGTTGGGGCCTTCGACGCAGCATAGTGAATGTGATGAAGGAGATGACATGTAATGAGTGAAAGAAAAATAATATTGGGATTCGTCAGACATATTGTGACCCGTAGATAATGAAGGGGGGGGGGTCTTTAACATAACCCGTAGATAATGAAGAAGGAAAACGTCTCGACATCATCAGGAAATGATGTTGCAGGAAGACACCTTAACACAACCTGTAGGTAACACGTCTTAACGTCACCTGTATACAATGATGCAGGAAGACGCCTCTACATAACCCGTAGTTAATGAAAATGAAATCTACCGGTGGGGGGGGGTGCAGGAAGACGCTTTTACGTAACCCGCAGATAATGAAGCTGAAATATGCTTGGGGAAATTAAGATTGCAAGCAAATAATGAAATTGGGATACACTTCAACATGGCGATACGGAAATATCGTTCAACATAGCGTATAGTTGATGAGCAAGAAACATAATCTTCAACATAACCCATAAAATAACGATACAGAAATAAACTACAGAATAGCGTGTAAATCATGAAGCAGGAATATAAATCTCGCCATAACCCATAGATGATGACGTTGAAAGACGCCCCTTCAACCCACGCGACTCAGCAACGATGTTGGGTCACGCCACAGCATGGCCACAGCGAGCACGACAGAACACAAGGCGACGCACAACATGACAACCCTGGTGCGGAATCCATGCAGACAAACAAGGATAAAGACACATGGCTACATTACCTGACTCGCGGGCGCCGTGGCGGGCGACTTGGACTCAGGGCAGAGACGATGCAACGACAGAGCGACAACAACGACAACAACAACGACAATGCCAACGACGACGACGGCAACAACAACTATGACAACGACAACTACAACAACAACAACAACGACGACAACAGCAACAGCAACAACAACGAGAAAAGCAAACGCCACAGCCATTAATCAAAGAGGCCCTCTGAGACAGCCAAACCACAGCCACGGCAACACGAGCAGCAGAGGCGACACAGCAGAGGCTCAGCGGCAGCAGGACAAAGCAGACATGAGACAATGCCCCGCAGGGATCATATACAACACAGATATGGCTTGAAAGCGGAGAGGGAGGAGAGGGAAAGGGGAGGAGGAGGAGGAAGAGGTTGGAGGAAGGAGAAAGGAAGAGGTAGAAGGGGAGAGGAGAGGTGAAAGGGAAGAGGGGAAGAGGAGGAGGAAAGGGGGAAGGTAGGAAGGGAGGAAGGAGTAAGGAAAAGGTAGAAGGAGGGGAGGGGAGGAAGAGGAGGAGGGAAAGGGGAATGTGGGGAGGAATTAAATAATGATAGTAATTAATTATAATGGTGATAGGAGGAAAGGGGAGAGGGGAAGAAAAGGAGGAAGAGAGGGGGAGGAGGAAAAGGAGGAAGAGAGGGAAGAGAAATAAGGAAGAAAGGAAGCAGGAGGCAAGGAAAAGAAGTTGAGTGGGTGGAAAAGGAAACAGGAAAGAAAGAAAGAAGATGACGGAGAAGAGATGACAAAGAAGAGACGGGGAAGAGGGGGGGGGGGGGGAAGCCCGATGGGGTGACGATGAGACCGGGGTTTCCGTCGGTCTGTCGCTCGCCTCTCTTCCTCGCTCTCTTCCTTCTTTCCTTCTTACTCTCTGGTTATCATCATTATCATCATCTTCATTTTCGTCTTCATCTTCATCTTCATCATCACCATCATCATCGTCTTCTTCGTATTCATCTTCACTTTCATCTTCATTTTTATATTCATCTTCATCTTCATTATCATCTCCATCATCATTTTTCTCTTCCCTCTTTCATTTCTTCTTCCTTTTCATCTTCCCGTCCTCTTCCTCCTCTCACCTCAGTCTCGTCCCATCCCCTCTCCCCTTTCTCTCTCTCTCTCTCACTCTCTCCTCCTCTCTCGCTCTCTTCCTGTGCCCTTTATATCTCCCTCTCCCCCCTTCCTTTTCCCTTCCCCTTCCTCCAGACCCTTACCCCCCCTCCCCCCTCGAAATGACGACGAGGACAATGGCCGGATGACAATGTCTGGCGTTTAGCTTTCTCTCTCTCTCTCTCTCTCTCTCTCTCTCTCTCTCTCCTCTCTCTCTCTCTCTCTCTCTCTCTCTCTCTCTCTCTCTCTCTCCTCTCTCTCTCTCTCTCTTTCGGTCTTCTTTCCTAGGTGCAACCGTAGAGAGGGAGGGAAGGAATGGAAGGAGGGAGAGAGTTAAGGAGATAGGGGAGAGGGGAGGGATGAATAGGGGAGGGAAGGACGAAGGAGGGAGGGAGAGAGAGAGAGAGAGAGAGAGAGAGAGAGAGAGAGAGAGAGAGAGAGAGAGAGAGAGAGAGAGAGAGAGAGAGAAGAGAGAGAGAGAGAGAGAGAGGGGGGGGGAGAAAAGAAAGAGGTAGAATGGGAAAAGGGGAAGTGAAAAAGGCAGTGCTTACAAGAGAAAAAGAGGAGGCGGAAAGAGAATAGGGAAAGAAGGACAGAAAAGGAGATAAAATAGTGAAAAGAAAAGGCAAGTAGTAAAGAGAAAAAAATGGAAGAGAGAAAGTGAAAGATAAACTTGAGGAACTAGATGAATAAAGAAGGAGACCCAAATACTAGAAAGAGAAGTAAAAGACACAAGTAAGAAAAGAGGGACAAACGAAAAGACAAATAAAGGGGGACAGGCGCGAGGGAGACCGAATTCCGGCCAAAAAGACCAAAGACCGAATCCGTCCCTCTGGACCTGTCGCCTCGGGTCTCAGGGGAAAAGGATAATGAATAAATAAATGAATATATAAATGAATAAAATTGTAAGGGGCGGGTTTTTTTTTTTTAATGATTCGATGACAAAGCTCCTTTTTTCTCGCTTTGACTGACTCGTGTTTCTGGTCGTTGGCTTTGTGTTGTCGTCTGTCTGAAGTTTCGCTGTTTGTCTTTCTCTTTTTCTCTCTGTCCCCCTTTCTCTCTCTCTCTTTCTCTTTCTCTTCTGTTTTCTCTCTTTCTCTTCTCTGTCTTTTTCTCTCTTTCTCTTTTTCTCTCTGTCCCTTTTTGTCTCTCTCTCTCTCTTTCTCTTTCTCATCTTTCCCCCTCATACCCTTTCTCCCTCTCTCATACGCTTTCCCCCTCTCTCATACCCTTTCCCCCCTTTGCCATACCCCTTCCCCTCCTCTCTCATATCCCTCCCCCTTTCTCATACCCCTTTCCCCTCCTCCCCCCCCCCCTACTCCTGGCAGCAGCGTCCCGTCTGCTTCCGAACGTGTCGCGGATGGTAACCACGTGCGAGGTGGGAACAAGTGGCCCGTAAATGGACCACGTGTTGGCCGTTGATCACACTGGGGCCGCGCGCTCTCGCGCACACGCCGGCGCCTGCTCTCGGAGGCCTTCGGGGGCTGGTGGGGACTGGTGGGGCCTACTAGTGTCTGGTGGTGTGTGGGTGGAGGGGTGAGGGCATTGTGGGTGAGTGGGGGGGAGAGGTTGGGTGGGATTGTAAGGGGTAAGGAGAGGGTGGTTGGGGGAAGGGGTTGGGGTTAGGGATGTTGGAGAAGGGAGGGGGTGGGAGTGGGTGAGGCCGGTTGGATGAGAGAGAAGCGGTTGGGGGCCGTAGGGAGGTGGGGTGAGAGGGGGGGGGAGGATTGTTAGGGTGAGAGAGGCGATCAGGGCGTGGGTGGTAGGGGTGAGAGGGGGTGAATTGCCTCCTGGTGCTTGATGGGGGGCCGGGGCGGAAGGGGTATATTCACCTCCCCTCCTCCTCCCTCCTCCCCTCCCTCCCTCTCCCCTCCTCCTCCCTCCTCCCCTCCTCCCTCCCTCCTTCTTAACCCAAACACCTCGATGAAAGTCCCACGGATCATAGGCCTACTTAAGGGCGTCATCTTGAGGCTGTTTTTGTTTCGTCGGCGTCAGGGGCTGAGGGACTGCAGGGCATGGGTGGTCGGCCTGTAGATTGTCTGTTATTGTCTGTTTGTCTGTAATTGTGTGTTTGCTTGTCTGTTTCTCTGTTTGTCTGTCTGGTCTCGTCTTCTTACTTCTTTCTGTGATTGTCAATGTGTTTGGTTGCTTGTCTTTTTATATTTGTGTATCTGTCGACCTTCGTGTCTGTTTGTGTGTCTGTCAGCATATCCGGCCATATAAATACACTTGTCTGTTTATGTGTGTGTATTTATGTCTAGCATGTTTGCCTGTCGTATTGTTTAATGTGTCTCTATATATGTATATCAAGCCACGTGTTCGTCTTACCTTGTCTATTTTTATCTCCACGTGTTTGTCTGTCTTCTGGTGCAATTTTTGGCCGACGTCTCTGTGCCTGTCTAATGTCTGTCTGTCTAGCGTTTCCAGCAATTCCCAGACACGGCTGCCAACTGATGTCTAGATCGTGCTATTCCCCAAGGGGCGTGCACGCGCTTCGCTATAGACGTGTGCGTATTCAGGGGAGTGTGCGTGAGTGTATGCATTTTGGCACACAGGTGAAAAATCAAGCCGGGAAAATTTGCAATCGGGGGGTTTTGTGTGGCGAGCGACCCTCCCGGGATGCTTAAAGTTTGCCATTATTACTGAGCCGGATGCTGGTGCGATGAGGGATGGGAGAGGGAGAGGAGTGGAGAGGAGTGGAGTGGAGAGGGGAGGAAGAGGGAGACAGAGGAGAGAGGGAGAGGGAGAGGAGTGAGAAGAGGGAGAGAGGGAGAGGGAGAGGGAGAGGGAGAGGGGAGAGGGAGAGGGAGAGGAGAGGGAGAGGAGAGGGAGAGGGAGAGAGAGAGAGAGAGAGAGAGAGAGAGAGAGAGAGAGAGAGAGAGAGAGAGAGAGAGAGAGAGAGAGAGAGAGAGAGAAAGTGAGTGAGTGTGAGTGAATGTGTGAGAATGTGTGAGAATGTGTTTGTTGGAGTGAGAGTGGGAGAGAGTGAGAGACAGGGAGAGGGATAATGGAAAGGAAGTTTCGTGAAGTGATGGAGTAGGGGAATGAAAATGAACATAAAGGTGATAGATGGAAAGAGAATGAGAGGGAGAGAGGCAAGAATCCAGCGTAGAGGTGAGAAGATTGTAGAAGAGAAGAGGGAGGGGGGGAAGAGGTAAGGAGAAGGAGTAGATGAAACATGGGGAAAGGGAAGAGGAAAGAGACAGAGAGAAGGGAGAAGGAGATTAAGTGATTAAGAGAGAGAAAAATAGTGTGGGGAGAAAAGAGAGAAGGGGATGGAGCAAGAAGGAGATAAGTAAAGGGAAAAGGAGTGAGAGAAGTAGGGAGAAAGAGAGGGGGGGGCGAGAAGAGAAAGAGAGATATAGAGAAACCAAAGGAAAAGAAAGAAACCAACAAAGAGATATAAACAAAGCATATATAGTTAGAGTGTGAGCGAAAAGGAACAGACGAGAGACAGACAGAAAAGGCAGGCATCGTTGGAATAAAGAGAGAGAGAGAGAGAGGATGAGAAAGAGAGAGAGAGAGAGGAGAGAGAGAGAGAGAGAGAGAGAGAGAGAGAGAGAGAGAGAGAGAGAGAGAGAGAGAGAGAGAGAGAGAGACGAGAGAGAGAGAGAGAGAGAGAAGAAGAGGGGGGGGGGAAGAGACGCAAGGAGGGAGATGGGAAAGAGAGAGAGAGAGAATGAGAAAGAGAAAGAGAGAAAGAAAGAGAAAAATAAGAGAGAAAGAAAGCAAGTAAGCAAGAAAGAAAGAGAGAGAGGCTGAGGATCCATGATCGTTTTATTAGCAGAAAAAAAGGGTTAAGTGGATCCAATAGAGACTTTTTGAATTATTTAAAGCAATGATTTCAAGCGAGAAGCAGAGGGGGGGGGGGGGGGAGATCCGATATTCGAAGTCGGCGCTTGAGGGGCCGCTCGCAGGGGTGGGGGAGTGAAGGGAGTGGGGGTGGGTGGAGGTGGAGGGGAGTGGGGGGGGAGGAGTGAAGGGGAGTGGGGGTGGGTGGAGGAGTGAAGGGAGTGGCGGTGGGTGGAGTGAGGGTGGAAGAGTGGAGGGGTAGAAGTGGGTGGAGGAATAAAGGGGGGAGTGGGAGATGGGTGGAGGAGTAAAGGGGGGGGGGTGGGTGGAGGAGTGAGGAGCTAGGAGTGGAGGAAAGAGGCGGATGTGGAGGGATAGAGATGGGTGGAGGGAGTAAGGGGGGGGGGGTGAGGAGTTGGAGGTGGGTGAAGTAAAAAGGGATTGGAGTGGGGAGTAGAGGTGGTTGGAGTAAAAAGGGAGGGCATGAGGGAGGTGGAGTAAGGGAGGTCAGGGGGTAAAGTGGATGGAGGAGTAAGAAGGTAAGAGGCGGGGATAGGAGTGGGTGTTGGGGTCAGGGGGTCAGGGGGTAGAGGTGGGTGGTGGAGTGAGGGAGGGGAGTGAGGAGGGAGAGATGGATGTCGTAAGGGGGAGTGGAGATGGGTAGTGGAGAAAGAGGAGGAATAGGGATAGGAGTGGATGGTGGAGTAAGGGGGAAGAGGTGGGGTGGAGTAAGAGGGAGGAGAGAGAGGTGGGAGGTGTGGAAGGGGAGGAAGATAAAGGTGGAGATGGAGAGGGAGTAGGAAAAGGAAATCGATAGTACTAGATATGCTAAGAGAGGAGAGATGAAGATAAGATAAGAGAGAGAGAGAGAGAGAGAGAGTGTGTGTGTGTGTGTGTGTGTGTGTGTGTGTGTGTGTGAGAGAGAGAGAGAGAGAGAGAGAGAGAGAGAGAGAGAGAGAGAGAGAGAGAGAGAGAGAGAGAGAAGAGAGAGAGAGAGAGAGAGAGAGAGAGAGAGAGAGAAGAGAGAGAGAGAGAGAGAGAGAGAGAGAGAGAGAGACTGAGACTGATGAATATACTTGACTCATGCAGTTATTCACTTGTCAAGGTTCGAGTTAACTCATTGATGGGAGTGTTGCAGCGGCCCTGTTCTTTGCGTCTGATGCTGCAGAGCTTTAATGCTAGACGTTGCAAACCGATGATGGTAGGTGTTGCAAAAGTGTTATTACTGGATGTGGTCGAGCTTTATGGGTTATGCTGTTAACAGAATTCTAATGGTAGGTGTTGCAGATGGTGTAATGTTGCGAGAGATTTTGATAGCAGATGTAGCAAAACCTCTGATTAAGTTATTCAATCCTGAAATCCTTTTTAGTTTATTTGCACATTGATGCTGATAGTTTTTGTTTACATTTTGATCGGGATTTCGTTAAACCTTTTTCATTTCTATTTCATTATGATTATTTTACTTGTGTTTATTATATTTGTTATTATTATTTTATTATTATTATTATTATTACTATTGTTATTATGGTTATCATTATTAGTATTATCATTGTTATTATTATCATCATGACGATTATTATTATCATTATCATTATTATTATTAGAATTATTATTATTGTTATTTAATTTACTCATGACATTCATTTCCCATATTCGATGATTGGCCTTGCTATTGCTTCAACAAATTGCAATAGTCGGTGCTGCAACTTAGTACCAGATGTTGCGCGGGTTGTTGGAAGCCAGATGGTATTTCACATCGAACAGCTGAGTTGTTGCGGTTAAATGCCAGTTGATTTACCTTTTGGTAGAGATATTATAACTCCAATTTTGATTATGTTGTTGCGAGTGATTGGGCGCCAGGCGGGGGTATTTTTAGCTCTAGAGGCTGGTAGTTTTATTGATCTGTTTATGTCGGTGTTTGTCGGCATTTTTTCTCTCTCTCGTAATTATTTGTAATTGTTATTGGCATTTTTGTTTGGTTATTTGTAATGATCATGTTCTTATTGACATTATTGGGCTTGTTGCTAATGTTATTGTCCTTTTTGAATACTTTATTGTTGTTGTCGTTATTGGTATTATTAGTTGTTGTTGTCATCATGATTATGCCATTGATATTGATTAAGATGTAGATTATCGCTATTGTTGCTATCACCACCATGATCATCATCATCATCATAATGATAATGATGAAAATAAAGATAAAGGTAATGATGAAAATAAAGATAAAGATAATGATGGAAAAAATGATAATGATCATAACAATTTTAAGGGTAATTACCTGATAATCATATGAGACTTATTACACATTCTGCGTTTTCTTCCAAGAGCTCTTGCGATAAACGATGAACCTGACAACCACCAAAAGATCGAAAAGACGAAGAAAAAGCGCAGAAGAAAAAGAAGAGAGAAGAGACAAAAGAAACCTTAAGAAATCCTATAAGAAAGTTAATAGAAGCAGAATCCTTGATAAAGGAGATAAGGAGGAGGAGACCGCGATTGCTCTCGGGTCTTTGTAGAGCACGAAATAGGAGAAAGGAGAAGAATAGAGACGTGAACAGAGAGAAGTGGCAAAAGGGCCGAAATGGCATGCAGTGGCAGGTCGGAGAGGCATCAGGACGAGTGTCGAACAAGAGCCAACTCAATGAACTAATGAACACTTGAGTCACGCCAAACTCCTTCGCCCTTTCTCCCTTTCTCTTGTTCTCCCTTTTTGTTGCTTTTCTCTCTTTCTCCCTTTTTGTCGTTTCTGCTATTTTTTTCTTTCTCCCTTTTGGTGGTGGTCTCTCTCTCTCTCTCCTCTCTCTCTCTCTCTCTCTCTCTCTTCTCTCTCTCTCTCTCTCTCTCTCTCTCTCTCTCTCTCTCTCTCTCTCTCTCTCTCTCTCTCTCTTCTCTCTCTCTCTCTCCCTGACTGTAACTCTTTCGCGCTTTTCGCGGTTTCTGATTTTCTCTCTTTCTCCGTTTCTGTTTTTTTTTTCCTTCTCCCTTTTCGTCGTTTCTGCTTATCTCCCATTCTCCCTGTCGTTTGTTTATTCTCCTTTTCTCCCTTTCGTCGTCTCTGCTTTTCTCCTTTTCGCCGTTTGTTTTTTCTCTTTTTCTTCCTTTTCCCCTTTTGTCGCCTTTCCCATTTTCGTTTCTGCTTTTTCGGCTTTGCTTTGTATAGCTGTTTCGCTTTTTTTGGCCCTTTTTTGTCTTCTTCGCTTCACTTTTTTATGTTGTTCAGCTTTCCTCTTTGTTTCTCCATTTCTCTGTCTCTGATATTATTTTTCTGCCTTTCTCCGATCGCCTCTTTCTCCATTTCTTCTCTCATCTTTCTACCCCTTTTCTCCCTTTCCTTGTTTCTGATTTTCTTTGTTTAGCTCTTTATTCCTACCTTTCTCTGTTTTTCCTCCCTTTATCTCTTTCCCCATTTCCCATCCTTCTTCTTTGCTCTTCTCTTATCTCCCTTTTTTGCCCCTCTGTCTCCCTTCTCTTCTCACCCTTTTCCCTATCCTATACTCTCTTCCCCTCGCTATTTTCTATCTTCTCCCTTCTCCATCCCCATCCCATTTGGCCTTTCTCTCTCTTTCCTCTTCTCTCCCTCCCTCCCTCCCTCTGCTGCCTCCCCCCCCTCTCCCTGCTTCCCTCCCTCCCTTTCTCCTAATCCATATTGGTCTATCTATCTATCTTTATCTCTGTCTTTTTCTCAAATCTATTTCTCATTGTCTCGCTTCCCTCTCAAATCCTCTTCGCCTCTCCTGCAGGCTCGTACGTGCATCCAAAAATGGTCGTTATGGTCAGCATGGTCGTTCCGAATGGTCGTTGTGGTCGTTCCGAATGGTCGTTCCGTGGTCGTGTCGTTCCGAATGTGAATGGATGTCCGAATCGTTCCGAAATGGTCGTTCCGAATGGTCGTTCTTCTCAGAGACGACCCTTCCCGCCCGTCGCTGATCCTACCGGTGCTCAAGGCGCTCTTGGGAACGACTCGTTGCTGGTCTTGGCTTTTCTTGGTCGTTCGTAGGCTTTCAGGTGTTAGGCTTCGGGCGGCCAGGATAAGCCTTGTCGTCGCCGTGTCGATTCATAATTCTCATTTCCTCTCCTGGCGTTTCTTATCTCGCGCGCGTGTTTCCCGTGACGACCACGCAGCACGCGGTGACTCACTGTCGGTTGTACTCAGGAGCGGTTGACACGTGCCATTTGCCTCGTAAACAACGACTCAAAAACGACTTCTTTCCGGCGTCTGTGTTAAGTAGAGATACGAGTCCGATTTTTTCCGTAACGGGTAACGACCTCGAGAACTTCCACGCGCCGTATTGTTTCTCCCCAACGACCAGAATCCACGATGACTGTCTCGACTACGACGACGACCCGGCAAGCGTAACTGCGCAAATCTGTAAATCATGAACGGCATCTATGCGACCGATTAACGACCGAAAGATCGTAAAAAAGATAAACGACTTGTCTCATTTTTCTTTGACGACCAGAAATAACGACTACTTTACCCAACACGGCGTAACTACTACACCGTATGTAGAGAAGAATGAGAATGAATATCTTTACAGTAGATGTATTTGGCCGGTTCTGAATGTCCGTCTAAAAGACGTGTTCTTCTGACGAAACGACGACGAGGCTCGGCGACAGCCCAAAACGACTAGACGCAACGACGCAACGACGCCCCGAAGCGACATAACTGCGCCATTCGCTCCGTCACGAACGCGCAGAAAAAATGAGGTTGGAGATCAGCTGTTGAGGTATAAAGGAGACGAGACCCTAATCGTTGTAGGGGCGTGTGTGGGCGGGATGGAAATGAATGGATCGTGTATTCTTTAAAGTGGGTTTGTGGGCGGGGTTGTAGACGAGTGGGCGGCGGAATGGGGGTTAGGGTAGGGGATGGGTGGGGGGGGGATCGTTGACCAGAATCCACACAAGAAGTCAGACTTTGGGGATTTGTCAGTGTTGGGGAAAGGCAGTGTTTGTCCTGAAAGAGTGATGTTATGCAGGATTTAAAAAGGAAATATTATGAGTTTAAGTTTTTTTATTTTTTTACAAGCAAGGATTGATATTCTCTTCTATCTATCCTCTCTCTCTCTTCTATTTTTCTCTCTCTCCCTCCCTCTCCCTCTCTCTTCTCTTTTTATTTTATCCTCACCTTCTCTCTACTTTCTCTCTCCCCCCCTACTTCTCTCTCTCACAAATGAAACTGAGGATAAGGAGTTAAAGATATCTTAAGTTTTTTCTCACCTTGCACTCAGGGTCACTCCCCTCAGTATTAGCAAAGTAGGGAAGCCTGGGTTTAAACTGAGATTGGTCGGAGGATTATAGCATAGGGGTTTGAAATTGCTGGCCATAGAAAGGGAGGGAGAGCGGGGAAGGGAGGGAGAGGGATAGAGAAAGGGAGAGGGAGAGGATAGAGAAGAGGAGAGGGATAGAGGAGAGAGGAGAGGATAGGAGAAAGGAGAGGGAGAGAGGAATTAGAGGGTGAAGAGAGAAAGGGTGAATTTGGGTAGGAGTAAGGGGTGGGGGAAGAAAGGAGAGGGAGAAGGAAAGAGGGTTAAGAGAGGGGAAAGGAAGGAAAAGCATGATAGGGTGAGGAAGAGGGAGAAAGGAGGTAGGACAGGGAGGGAGTGATTGAGAATAAGGAGAAAAGACAGGAACAAAAGCAGAAGAAAGGAAGGAAACTCAAGAGAATTGAGAAAATCCGCCCCCCCCCCCCCCCAGCAGGAAAAGAGCGAACCCGAGCCGGAGCCGATCGCGTCGGGAGGCGGGCGCCTGGCTGGCTCCGCCGCCCCGCCGCAGCAACGCCCAGACCTGCAACCCGACGAGTGTGGGCGTGGAGACGAGATTGATACAGCGCGTGGGCGGGCCCGTCGAGGCGTGGGGGCGGGGCGAGCGAGTGGGCGTGCGGGAGAGGTAGGGATGTCCGGTTTAAAGGGAGGGAGGGAGAGGGAGCGGGAGAGAGAGAGAAAAAAAAAGGAAAGCGAGAACGAGAACGAGGACTAGAGTGAGACAGAGAGGGAAGGGAGGGACGAGAAGAGAAGAAAAGAAAGGGAAGAGCAAAGAAAAGAGAGCAAGGGAAAGGAAAGGAAAGGAGAGAAACGGAAGGGTGTGACACGCAGGCGGAATCCAGGGAGAGAGGGAGGGGCAAAGGGGGATACTGTATACTGTATTAGGTGGATTGGGGTAATTGGGGAGGGGGAGGTTGGGCATCGGCAAAGAAACGCGGGGGAGGGGAAGGTGGAATTCAGAGGAGGGGGATAGGGGGAGGGGGAGGGGGAATTAGGGACAGTATATTTTCAATTGCTGGCGGAATAGTATTGCAGTGTAGTACAAAGGCCGGATTTACTATTGATGAACAGCCGAGTATTGCTGGTCAATGTATGTATGTGTATTTGAGTTAGAAATCGTGGCGCGTGCTTTATGGATGGTGTAATTCAGTTGCCTCGTGTAGATACTTTTTCAATGGGACTGGAAGGGAGAAGGGGAGTGGGAGATAAATAAGAGAAGACGTAGGAGAAGGAGAAGGAAATGGAGTTGGGAAACAAGGAGAGAGAGAGAGAGAGAGAAGAGAGAGAGAGAGAGAGAGAGAGAGAGAGAGAGAGAGAGAGAGAGAGAGAGAGAGAGAGAGAGAGAGAGAGAGAATTATAAAAAAAGCGAGAACAATATGACCTGAAACCCATCGACCGAAGCTAGCAAATTGCTAAATAAACAAATGAAAATAAACTGCCCCCAAAAGATAACACCATGAACAAAAACAGCAACAACACACCGCAACATAACACCTCCGACAGGCCTTCTCATATCACATGGATCGTCGATGAGTATTTTTCATCGCGATCTACCGCATATCTCACGCTTGGTAACTGACAGGACTTCAAAAGGGGAGAGAAATAAATTGAGAGATGGATAGACGTGTATAAATGTGTGTCGGGGGAGTGGGAAGGGTGTTGAGAGGTCTGTGGGGTGTTGGAGGAGGGTGGGGTGTAAGGGAAGGGGGAGGGCTGTGGGGGGGGTAGGATGGATGGGGTGCAGAGAGAGGAAAAGAAGAGAAAGAGGGAAAGGGAGAGAGTTAGAGAAAGACAGACAAGTCAGACAGAGTAAAAGTAGAGAGAAAGTAAAATAAAGAGAAAACAGAAAGCAACACATTAAAAAAGAACGAGAGAGAAAATTAGCGCCTCGAACAGAACTCCACCGCGTCATGCATAGATTTGCATGCAGCGATAAGCAGACCTGCGCAGTAAGTCCGTCATGCAAGACAGCCGCCCGCCGCCCCGCCGCCGCAGCCCCGCCGCCGCCGCCCGCCGCCCCAGGCTAGTCCTCGGCGATCGGGGATCACGTGAATCACTATGACGAACGGCGCGATAAAGTCCTAAATCTGAGATTGGGCTTTTTTTAACAGACAAGAGCCAGTGTGTGTCTGATTCACGCGGGATTATCGCCGCGTCGAGGAAATTTCGAGTCAAGTTATCTCTTAGTGAAGCTCCGTCGCGAGGGTTATCGTAGCTCGGTTTGTTGTTATTTTTGTAAGGGCGAGTTTAACGAACTTCTTTTTTAGGATCGACGCTCTTTCTCTTTCGAGTGGGGGGGGGGAGAATGATTTTTTTTTTTCGTTGCGCTGTCATTACAATTTCAATTTAGCGTCCTTCAAAAACGTGTGTTCGTATATAATTTTGGACTTTCCAATTGTATTTAATGAGGACAGGCCTTCTCTTCTCTCCTCTCTCTCCTCTCTCTCTCTCTCTCTCTCTCTCTCTCTCTCTCTCTCTCTCTCTCTCTCTCTCTCTTCTCTCTCTTCTCTCTCTCTTCTCTCCTTTTGTATTTGTCTCTCTCGGTTTACGTCATCGTCTTCGCCTCGGCCTGTCTCTGCTTCTGTCACTCTCTATCAGTCTATCTATCTCTTGTCTCTCTCTCTCTTCTTCTCTTCTTCCTTCTATCTTTCCCTATTCCATCCTCCTCTCTCCCTCCCCACCGTGCTTCTCTCCTCCTCCCACTCCCCCTCTCCCTTCTCCCTCCCTCCTCTCCCTCTCCTCTCCCTCTCCCTCCCTCCTCCCCCTCCCCTCCCTCCCCTCCCTCTCCTCCCCCTCCCCTCCTCCCTCCTCCTCTCCTCCCCCCCCTTCTTATCTTATCGCAATAGGCGTCGGGCGAAAACGTACCCGAAGATCAAATAAGAACGAGAGAGAACTTCCTTAAGGCCGACCCCCCCCCCCACCCCCCCCTTCCCCACCCCCCGCGTTCGAGGAGCTAATCTGTGCGGAGCCACTAATGCGGATCCTGTTTCCGGTCGACTGGGCGAGCGAGCGAGGATGCTGGTAAGCAAGATGGGAAGTAGACAGAGAGGGAGGGGGAGAGAGGAGGGGAAAGGGGAGGGAAAAGGGAGGGGGAGGAGAGGGGGAAAGAGGGAAAAGAGAGGGAAGAGAAGGGGGAAGGGGAGGGGGAGAGAGGAGGGGGAGATGGAGGGATTGAGATAAGGGTGGGAGGAGAGAGGGAGGTAGTGGTTGGAGGAAGCGATAAGGGGAGGGTGGGGGAAGGAGGATTGATTGGGAGAGGGTTAAGGGCAGAGAAATGGTTGAGGGGGATTGGGAGAGGAAAGAGGAAAAGGGAGAAAGGTAGGGGGAGCAGGAGGGAAAAGCGAGAGGGATGAGGTGGAAGGAGGGAGAGAGGAAGAGGCGGTATAGTAGAAGGAAGAGATGAAGCAAGAAGTAGATGGAGTGAGAGAGAGATAGAGGAACAGAGACAGAGAGAGAGAGGAGAGAGAGAGAAGGAGAGAGAGAGAGAGAGAGAGAGAGAGAGAGAGAGAGAGAGAGAGAGAGAGAGAGAGAGAGAGAGAGAGAGAGAGAGAATGATTATACCCCCCCCCCTCTAATGAGTAAGTGGATTTTCGAGAACGTAAACATTGGCAACAGTGGCCGCTCTCAGCGATCGTGTCCGATAGCAACACTGCTGGGTATGGATTGCTACTCTTGTTTTGTTTTTTTCTTTGCTCTTTTTCCCCTTCTTCTTCTTCTTCTCTTCTTCTTCTCTTTTTTTTCTATTCTTCATCTTCTTCCTCTCCCTCCTTCCCCCCCTCCTTCTTCCTTCCCTTCCTTGCATTTTTTATTCTCCTGTCCCTCCTCTCTTTCCGCTCTCCTTCCCTTCCTTTTCTTCCCCTCTCTCATCTCTCCCCTTCCCCGTCCTTCCCGCTCTCCTTCTCTTCCTCTTCCTCCCCCAGTTCTCTCTACCCGTCTTCCTCCCCTGCCCTCTATCCCGTCTTCCTCCCCTGTCCCCTCTTCCTTCTCCCGTTTATAATTACCATGTTGTGTTGCTGGCTTCTGTAGATGACCTTGAGAGGTTTCTGACCTTGGCCGGATGACCCTGAAGGGGCTGTAATGCAGAGGGAGAGGAGGTGGGCCTGGGGTGGCGGGAGAGGAGGGGGAGGCGGAGGGGGGGGGCATTGGGAGGAGTTCATCCGGCATGTTGAATGAGTGGGGAACACGTGTGTGTGTATGTGAACGTTTATGTGTGTGTGTGTGTTGTGTGCGTGTGCGTGTGTGTGTGCGTGTGCGTGTCTACGTGCCTGCTTGTCTGTCTGTGTATTTGTTCGTCTGTCTGTGTACGCACCTGTGCCTGTACCTGTATCCATATATACAGGCATAAATGTACATACACATGTCTGTGTGGATGCGTGATCGAGTATGCGTGAACGCATGCATTTGTGAGCGTTTAAACATTTACCAGAAGGGAAGGGAACAGAACCGGAATTTGGACGGAAGAGGGTTGGAGGGAAGAGGAGAGAGAGAGAGAGAGAGAAGAGAAGAGAGAGAGAGAGAGAGAGAGAGAGGAGAGAGAGAGAGAGAGAGAGAGAGAGAGAGAGAGAGGGGAGGAAGAGAGAGAGAGAGAGAGAGAGAGAGAGAGAGAGAGAGAGAGAGAGAGAGAGAGAGGAGAGAGAGAGAGAGAGAGAGAGAGAGAGAGAGAGAGAGAGAGAGAGAGAGAGAGAGAGAGAGAGAGAGAGAGAGAGAGAGAGAGAGAGACGGGGGAGAGGGAGAGAGAAGAGAGGAGAGAGCAGAGCGAGAGCGAGAGCGAGGGAGAGAGAGAGAGAGAGAGAGAGAGAGGAGAGAGAGAGAGAGAGAGAGAGAGAGAGAGAGAGAGAGAGAGAGCGATAGATAGATAGATAGATAGATAGATAGATAGATAGATAGATAGATAGATAGATAGACAGACAGACAGACAGACAGACAGACAGAGACAGAGACTGACAGATACAGATGAAAGAATATCCATATTCATAAGGCGAGGCACGGCGGCGTGTGCGTTGCGTGCGAGAGCGGCCGTCCAGGTGTTATCTGCAGGTATGGAAATGGTATGGCGTCTGAGGTCTGGTCTTGTCCGGCTTTTCTGCGATTACTTTTTGTTTGTGTCCTTTTGGTATCTGCTGTTAAGAAGTTTTTTAAATTCTTTTATTCGTTATATAAAGTTGTTCGTGTTTTTTTGCTTTCTCTCTCTGCCTGCCTCTCTCTCTCTCTATTTCTCTCCTCTCTCTCTCTCTCTCTCTCTCTCCTCTCTCTCTCTCTCTCTCCTCTCTCTCTCTCTCTCTCTCTCTCTCTTCTCTCTCTCTATCTATCTATCTATCTATCTATCTCTATCTATCTATCTTCCTTATTTTTTATTCACTCTTTACTTTTTTTCTTGTTGTTCTAGAGCTTCTCCTCCTTCCTCTTCTTCCTTCTATTTTTTTTTTTTTCATTTTTTAGCCATAATTTCTGTAATTTGTCCAATTTCCTATTCATTGCCGGCCGGAAGCATCGGGAAGGGCTGTCTTTATGCTGTGAAATTGCATCGATTTTGGGCGGAAAGCGCATACGCGTGTGCTCTGATGAGCGCACTGGCTCACGCACGCACGCACACATACGCTCGGACGCACATGCATACGCACACACGAGCACAAACATATACGCATATGCGTTCACGCACACACGCGCACATGCGCACACACGCACACAAAAAAACACCAACGCACGCACGCACACACGCCCTTTGATCACTTCCGACATTGTGTTCCTCGGCGGAACAGAAAGAAACGAAAATTTAACTTTTCCAAGTTTTTGAAGTCCTCTAAAAAAAACGTATTCTTCAGTAACAGACCAAGCAATTCTGGTTTTTATTTTGCTCTGTCTCTCCCCTCTTCTTTCTCTCTTTCTCTCCCTTTTTTTCTCTCTCTTTTCCCCCCTCCTTTCCTCCCTCCATTCTCTTCCATCTCTCACCATCTTCATCTTCATCACCACCACCACATTACCTCTCCACCACCACCGTCACCATCACTACCACCACCACATCACCATCACTGCTACCACCACCAATCACCTTATTTACGTGTGATTTCTTTGTTGCAGGTGAGATGTCCGGCGTGGAGGGCGTCGAAGCGAGGCATGACGTTTCGGGTGTGGTGCTTCACTCCTACTCCGTTTCCTTCTGTGGCGTCACCCTTATACTTCTAGGCCTGGAGAGGGGAAGTGGGGAATGGTGGGTGAAAGGAGAGGGAGAGGGAGAGGGAGAGTGAGAGTGAGAGTGGGAGTGTGGGAGAGAGAGAGAGTATGTGTGTGTAAATATCGATATATACTGTATATATATATATATATATATATATATATATATAGATAGATAGATATAGATATGTGTGTGTGTGTGTGTGTGTGTGTGTGTGTGTGTGTGTGTGTGTGTGTGTGTGTGTGTGTGTGTGTGTGTGTGTGTGTGTGTGTATATATATATATATATATATATATATATATATATATATATAATATACATATATATATATATATATATATATATATATATATATATATATATATATATATATATAATATATATATATATTTATAGTCGTATATATGTGTATATATATATATTTTTTTTTTTCTCTCTCTCTTCTTTCCAGTAACTTTGTATGCACAGAAGCGCCTCCTTCGCGAGCAAGGCTTCACACGCGGTCGCTCCTGAACCGAACCGAACCGCACAACCGATTTGGAAGCAATTCAACCGCGATTTAAGCTGCGGGGGGAGGGGGAGGGGGAGGGGTATAGGGTGGGGGTGTACGGGGTAGGAGGGGTTGAAATGGTGGCAGCGAGCGTTTGAAATTTTGAACACAATAGTAGGCTGTGTTTCCTCTGTTTATTCTGTGGTAAAAGGAGGGAAGGGGAGGAGGAGGAGGGGAGGAGGGAAGGGAGGGCGAGGAGGAGGGGGAGAAAAGGGGATTTGAGAAGAAAGAACAGAGAGAGGGAAGAAGAAGGAGGAGGATAGAGAGCGGAAGGGAATGAATGGGAGAAGGGATGTGAAAAGAAAGTTAGGAAGGGAGGTGACAAAATTAAAACTCAAAATCTAGCCTCTGCCTCCCACTCCCCTCCTTCTGTTCCTCTCACTTCCACTCCTCCTCCTTCCTCCACCTCCTACTGTCTCTGTCCTCCCCTGCTCCTTACCTCCCCCTGCCCTCCCCCCGCTCCTCTCACTTCGCACTCCCTCCTCTCCCGCCCTGTTCCTCCCGCCTCCTACTCCCTCCCCCTGCCCCTCCCCCGTCTTGACTCCTGATTTATGAGGTTCGGGATCTCGGTCTTTCCACTCGCCTTGTTAAGACGACTGTTGCGGCGCGCTCATTGGCTCCGGGGTTGGGGGGGGGGGGCAGAAAGACAGAGGAAGGGGGGAAGGGAGGGAGACGAAGGCGGAGGGGAAGGATTGTGGGGGGGAGAGAGGAGAAGAAGAAGGGAATGGAGAGGGGAGGAAGGAAAGAAGTGGAGGAAGAAAGAGAGGAAGAAAGGGAGAAGGAGCGGAACAGAGTAGATAAGAGATAAAAGAAGAAGGAGAAACAGAGAGGAGGTGAGAAAGAAAGAAAAGAAAGAACTGAATTACGGACGGAGAATGGAAGAGAAAGACAAATGACAGACCTCTTCCCCCCCCCCCACCAAAGCGAAAACGAAAAAGAAAGATCAGAGGAAGATATATAGAGAGAATAAAGCCCAGAAGAAAACAGAGATTGATGAAGATCTCGGGGAAGAGATAGAGAGAGGCTCAGAGACCGATATGGATAAAGGCAATTTCCCAGGAACAGAAAATAGGCCTACGTGGGCTTCCCTGTTGTTGACGTCAGGGAATAAGCAAGACGAGGACTGATAGGGATAAGATAAAGATCAAGACAGGCCGAGAGGAGGAAGGAAGGAGGAATAAGAAATGACAAGGATTGGCTTCCGTTTGAGTGCCTCTTCGTTCCCCATTAATTTCCCCCTTTTATTGTTTTGCGTTTTTTCTGTTGCTTATTATAGCTTTATTATTTTTCTTCCTTATCGTTTTTCTTTCTTTCTTTCGTCCGTTGTTTTCGTGGTTCTCGCTTCCAGAGTATTTTATTTTTTATTTTTAGAAACCTTTGCTCTATCTTTCTCTTCCAGTTTTTTATTGCTATGTTTAGATTTTACTTTCCACTGCTCTCACTTCTGTTCTTCCGATGCTAATTCTCTTTCCCTTTTCTTATTCTTTGTACCTTCCGACGTGCGAGGAAGAAAGATAACAAAAGATAGAAAAGGGGAGTAGTGGAACTAAAATCAAATTTAAAAGAGATGAAAAAGAGAAAGGAGAGAAAGGAGGAAGAGAAGAAGGAATAGAGGAACAAGGAACTAGAAGAAGGGAAAGATGAGGAAGAGAGGCAGAAAAGAGAGGAAGAGGAACAAGGGAGGAGGAGCAGGAGGGGAACGAGGAGGGGGAGGGAAGGGGGGAGAGGAAGACTAACGGAGACAATTTTGTGCACACGAGGCTGTCAAGAAAACTGTGCCCGAAAATTATGTTTGTTCTGCATGACAATGGCTTTGATTGACGTCACAGATCAGCTGGCGGTACTTGTTTCTCTTTTCCTTTTTCTCTTTTTTCTTTTTTTTTCTTATGCTCCCCCCTTTTTCGTGTGTTTTTGTTTATCCCCATTTATTTTCCTTTGTTTTTTATTCCTTCTTTCTTTCTTTTCTTTCTCTCCTCTTTTGTTTTGCTTTTCGTTTATTATGTCAGTTTTCTTATTTCATATTTTCTTGATTTTTTATGAATTATTTTCTTCCTTGAAATTATGTCTTTTTTAGTATCATTTCCTCTGCCCTATTCTTCTTTCCTTTATTATCTGCTTGTTCTTTGTGCTCTCGTTTTCTTGTTCTTCTCTATTGCCTAGATTCATGTTCTCTTTTTCTTATTATTCATGTTCTCGTTTTCTTATTTTCATTATTATTTTCTTTTTCTTATTTTAATGTTCTTTTTAGTTTTCATGTCCTTCCACTCTTCTTCTTCTTATTCTCCTTTTCATATTTTTCATTTTCTCTTTTCCGTAGTCTTCCTGTTCTTCCACTCTTCTTATTCTTATTGTTATTCCATTTTTATGATATTCTTGTCCTTCTATTGCTCCTATTCTTCTTTTTTCTAATATTAGTCTATTATTTCTGTTTCCGTCGCTCCTTCCCTGACACTCGCCGGGCGGTGCCGTGTCCTCCCAAAAGCAGATTCGTTTGTGATTGGCTAGTTGACACAGCCGGCGGGGGGGGGGGGGTGAAGGGGTGAGGGGGGAGTCTAATATTGACAGCCAATCAGCGTTGAGTTTCATATTCGATTAATGAGGGGAAAAATACGAGGGGGAAAGAAGAAGAAGAAGGAGGAGACAGACAGACAGACAGACAGACAAAGAAGAAGAAGAAGGAGGAGACAGACAGACAGACAGACAGAGGAAGAGAAATGGGAATGGAAAATAGTGAAGAAGGGGTGAGAAAGAGAAGGGAATACGGGAAAGAAAAAGAGATGAAGAACAGGAAGATGAAAAGAGAAGAGTATGTGGCGAGGAAAGAGAAAGAACTAGAAAAATCAGTCGAAAGAAACGGAGAGAAGCGAAAGAAAGGAAGCAACGAAGGCGAAAGAAAACAGATATGATAAAGAAAGAAAGAAAAAGAGAGAGAGAAAAATAAGCGGTTTTATGTGCGTAATTTACGAGGAGTCAGACAAGGATTCATGATAAACTACATGTGCGTCTGCGTGTGTACGTGAGTGACGACATACATGCGTAGTGTAAGCATTTATGTACGTACTCCGTTGATGGACGAGAAAGCGCTCGTCATAACACTTGAAAGGACGGGAGAACTTGAGGACACATCTCTCTTCTTCGTCTCTCTCTCTCTCTTTCTCTCTTTCTTCTCTCTCTCTCTCTCTCTCTCTTCTCTCTTTCTCTTTCTCTCTCTCTCTCTCTCTCTCTCTCTCTCTCTCTCTCTCTCTCTCTCTCTCTCTCTCTCTCTCTCTCTCTCTCTCTCTCTCTCTCTCTCTCTCTCTCTCCCTCCCTCCCTCCCTCCCTCCCTCCCTCCCTCCCTCCCTCCCTCTTTCTCTCTTTCTCCCTCTCCATCTCCCTCTCTCCATTCATCCATCTATCTATCCGTCAGTCCACCCATCTATTTCTCTCTAATTTGCTTGCGATCTATTTTTAGCCTTGACCCCCCCCCCCCTTCGCATCGCCCTCCGGAGACGGGAGTCCTTTGGGGATGTCTTAAGGAACTCATAAAACCCTAAAGAAGGATCACTCCCCCCCCCTTCAGCCTCTTCGCTCCCACAAGTGGTTTGTTTGTTTGTCTTTTTCCTTGCTGAGGGTGAATGGGTTAAGGGTGGAAGGCGGGTCTCAATCCTCTTTTCTCTTTATCAGCTCTCTCTCTCTTTTATTTATTTTTTTCTTTTCTTTTTTGTTCTTAATTCTTTCTTAATTTTGTCGCTCCCTCTTCCTTTCCTTCGTTTCCTCTTTCGTTTTTTTTTTTTTTCCCTTCTCTTTTTATCTCTTTCTTCTCTCTCACTCTGTTCTCCTCTCCCCTTTCTTTTCTATTTTCTTATTTTCATTCTTCTTTCTCTTCTCTTTTTTTTCTAGAGATGGTATTTATAGTTTTAGCTCCTCCTTTCTCGTTTTTATCTATTTCCCCCTTTTACCTTTTCCCTGATTCTATGCTGTTTTTCATTTATATTTTTTGAAATTAATCTTTCGTCTTCAGTTATTATATATATATATATATATATATATATATATATATATATATATATATATATATTATATAGTAGGGGGTATTATATATATGTTGAGAGGAGAGAGAGGAGAGAGAGAGAGAGAGAGAGAGAGAGAGAGAGAGGAGAGAGAGAGAGAGAGAGAGAGAGAGAGAGAAGAGAGAGAGAGAGAGAGAGAGCGAGAGAGAGAAAGAAAAGAAAGAAAGAAAGGGAGAAGGGAGAGAGGAAAGGGAGAGCAAAGAAGAAAAAGTGAGAGCGAACAAATAAAACTCCCCCAAAAAGTGAAAGAGGAAGAGGAGGGAAAAAAAAACATTAGAAAAAAAAAGAAAGATACCGAAAAAAGAAGGAAAAAAGAGAACAGCAGCATAACAGAATCGGAAACGAGTTCGCTGTTGGTCCTGAGCCGAAGAATCTCCTTGCAAGCAAACACTCCCGCGATAACTCGAGGATCGCTTTAATAATTCCTGAATCGATGCAGTATTCACGCGTTTCCCGGAATCATCATTTCAGGGAGAGGGAGAGGGAGAGGAGGGAGGGGGAGGATAGGGCTGGGGAGGAGGAGGAGGGAGGAGGAGGATAGGGCTGGGGGGGGGGGAGGATAGGGCTGGGGATGGGGGGGGGGAGTATAGGGCTGGGGGAGGGGGAGGAGGGAGGGAAAGTTATTTTGAGCTCTAGGATATTATGTTAGGTAAATTTTTGTTATATGTATATGTACACACACACACACACACACACACACACACACACACACACACACACACACACACACACACACAGATATATATATATATTATTATATATATATATATAATATATATATATATAATATATATATATTATATATATATATATTATTTTATGTATGAATGATTTTGGTATGGGAGAAAGTAGTGGGAGGAGAAGGAAAAGAGGTTGGGGGAGAAGGAAGAGGAAGTGAAATAGAAAGCGAGGAAGAGTGATAAAACGAGAAGAGAAAGAGAGAAAGAAACGGAAAAAGAGAAAGATCTGGGAGGGAGGGAGTTGGCGGAGGGGAGGGGGGAGGGGGGGGGGCAAGAAGATTGAGTGAGTGAGTGAATGAGTGTGTCTGTGTGTATTTTACGGGAGTCAAGTAGCGTGTGTGTGTGTGTGTGTATTAAGAGTGTTAAGTAGGCAGCTGTGACTTTGGAAGGGTCAAGTGGCCAGCTGTGTGTACATGTATGTGTACATGTGTGTATGTGTGTGTGTGTGTGTGGGTGTGTTGTGTGTGTGTGTTGGTGTGTGTGTTGTGTGTGTGGATTATGTATGTTTATTTGTATGTAGGCCTTTGTGTGTGTGTGTATGAAGTGAATCCTTGCGTGTGCATTAGCGTGTGTGTCTTTCCGCTCATCAAACATACAGAGATTGTGTTTCCTGACGCCGGTGTTCCCGCCATCGCCAAGAAAGTCGCAAAGA
>NW_020869183.1:253692-266192 GCF_003789085.1 Penaeus vannamei
GGTCTTCTTTTTCATTTTTTCTGTGTTTTGTAGGCCTTTTTATTTTATTTTATTTTCATGTTTTTATTATTTTACTTTTTCTTGGTTATTTCCCTTTCTATTAGCTCCAGCGTCATCTGCTCTTCTTCCTTCTCCTCAATCTCCTCTCCTCCCTTTCCCCCCCCCCTCCCTCTCTTCTTCCATCTCCTCCTTCTCACCTCCTTATCTCCTCCTCTCCTCACCTCCTTATCCTCCTCCTCATCTTCTCCACCTGACCTCCTTATCCTCCTCCTCATCTTCTTCTTCATCCTCCTCCTGCTCCTACTTCTCCTCCTCCTCCTCCTTCTACAACTACTCCACGTAGAGGAGGAGGAGGTGGCTTCCTCCTCCTCACTCGCTTACCCCCTCCCCCCCTTCCTCTTCCTCCTCCTTCATCACTATTCTTTCTCGATTCTCATCACACTTATCGAGATGACCCCCCACCCCTCCCCTCTCTCCTCCCTCCTCCACATGTGGCTAGACAATTTGACCTCGTTTTTTCCTTCATGTGTCAAGGAAGGTCACATCTCTCTCTCTCTCTATCTATCTATCTATCTATATAAATATCTATCTATCGATCTCGCTCTCTAACTCTCGCCTTCTTCCTCTCGATTCCCCTCCTTGCTTCTCCCTTTTTTTCTTTTTCTTTTTCTGTGGGGAGATGATATAACAAAATGACCCCTTCCCCCACCCCACCCCACCCCAACGCCATGTGACCTTTGCCCTCTCATTTAAAGGGTGACATCGACGGAGAACTTGACCTTGGATTCCTGTCGCGATGTCCCGACGGCTTTGACCTCCTGATGTGTTGGGTGATTGGGATTGGCTCCGAAGGGGGGGGGGGTGACCGGGTGTAATGTCTCTATTTTTTATCCAATTATTGGTGGTCTGATTGGCATTGATTGACAAAGAAAGAGGGAAGAAATAAAAAATGCAGAAAGATGAAATAAAAGTGCATAAAATGTGTGTTAGTACGTATGTGTGTGTGTGTGTGTGTGTGTGTGTGTGTGTGTGTGTGTGTGTGTGTGTGTGTGTGTGTGTGTGTGTGTGTGTGTGTGTGTGTGTGTATGTATGTATGTAGATCGATACATAGATAGACTGACTGATCTGTAGGTACATATATGTGTATGTATATATATTTTCCCTCATCTTTTTTATTTGTTATTTATTTATTATTTATTTTTAGTTTTTTGTGTGTGTCTGTGAATAGGTAGATATCCGTAGATAGATGAGCATGTCCAGCGGCCTTCAATTTTATACATTACGCCTGTCAATTACTGTATTTCACAGGACAGTAGGATCGATCATTTTAAATGTTATGCTCGCGTACATCACTGACCGGTTATATAATGTCCGCATTCGAATGTGTCGTATTTAATTCCCGTTTCATCCGATTGCGGGACAGGCGAGGCAGGGGGAAGGGAAGAGGGAGAGGAAAGAGGGAGGAGGAAGGAGGAGGAGGGAGAGGGAGGGAGGAGGAGGAGAGAAAGAGGGAGAGGGAGTGAGTGGGTGTTTGGGGAGTTAGAGGGAAGGGGAGAAAGGGAAAGGGAGGTTGGAGGGGGAGGGTAAGTAAGGGAGGGAGGTGGATAGGAGTGGAAGAAAAGTAGAGGAAGAGGGAAGTGGATGGGTGAGGGGAAAAGAGAAAGGTGTAGGATAAGGGAAGGAAAGAAGAGACTTAATGGAGAAGAAGGAAGGGAGGGAACTGGAGGGAAATAGGGAAAAGTGAAGTAGGAAGGGAGAAGGGAGGGAAAGAGGGGAATGGGAAGGAAAGGGGGAGAAGGAAGAAAGAAAACTAGAAGGGAGGAGAAACAAGGAAAATGAAAAATTTGAAGTGGAGAAGAAAGGGGAATAATGGGAAGTGGAGGGGAAGGGCTAAGAACTGCTTATCCGTAACCTTTTCAGGCCGGATAAGCGAGAGGCCGCGGCCGGAGTAAGGATGATTAATGCACGTCCATCCGGAACAGTTTATTCGAGCGACCCCGAGAGGAGAGAAGAGGAGGGAGGGGAAGGGTGGAGGAAGAAAGTAGATACAGAGAGGAGGGAGGGAAGAGGAGAGAGAGTGAGAAAGGGATAAACCGTGGAAATGAAGGAAGAAAGGTCGAATTGTTACAGAGAGAAGGGGAGGGAGGGAAGAGGAGAGCGAAAATGAGGGAAGAAATGTCACACGCACACAAAAGTGAAGAGGAGAGGAGAGAGAGAGAGAGAGAGAGGGAGAGAGAGAGAGAGAGAGAGAGAGAGAGAGAGAGAGAGAGAGGAGAGAGAGAGAAGAGGAGAGAAGAGAAAGCGAGGATAGAGCGACAGAGAGAGATATTAATGCTTTTTTTTATATGTCAATTGTAGGAGTGATAGGTGGGTGGGCCGGAGGGGGAGGGGGGGAGGGGAGCCAGGACGTCGAAGAGCAGACACGTATCGAAGGTTGAAAGGGGGGGGGGGGGAGGGAGGGAGGGAGAAGGGATATCCATAGAAATTTTTTAGACTTTGATGGAGCGTGACGGCGCCGAAAGGAAAGGGGGGTGTGAAGGCACGGGAGGCCATACACCGCCGAGTAATCCTGATCCTATTAGACGCCTTCGAAGGATGTGGCTGGCCGGCCTCGAGGTGTAGTTGTTCGTTATATCGGGCTGCGTTGCGGCGCGGGCGTGGGATGCTGCAAATACACGGATTCTGGCGGTATGATTGTTTGTCTGTCTGTTCGTTGTATGTATCTTATATATTATCTCTCTTTCTCTCCCCCTCCCTACCCTTCCCCTCACTCTCCTCTGCTCTCTCTCCCTCTCTCTCTCCCTCCTCCCTCTCTCTCTTCTCTCTCTCCTCTTCTCTCTCTCTCGTCTCTCCTCTCCCTCTCTCTCTCCTATTTTCTCTCTCCTCTCTCTCTCTCCTCTCCTCTCTCTCCTCCTCTCTCAACTCCCTCCTCCTCCCCTCCCTCGCTCCCTCCTCCCTCTCCCTCTCTCTCTCTCTCCTTCCCTTCTCCCTCACTCTCACTATTTCCCTCCCTCTCTGACTCTCACCCTCTCACTCTCCTTCCCTCTCTTCCTGTCTCACTTTCACCCTCACTCCTTCCCTTCCTCTCTCACTCCCTCCCCCCTCCCTCTCCCTCTCTCCCTCTCTTTGAGTGTAAATAAATTACGGGGCATTTTAAGCACGACCTTTCCCGTGTTATGAAAGGCGACCTCTGTTGTGCAATCTCATTAAGATCACACAGAAGCTTTAAGTTAATAAGATGATCTATATACAGATAGAGATTTTCATACGTAATACGCATACGTTTTAGTGTATTTAGTGTAGGCTCACACAGCCAAAGTATTTTCATACATAAAAGCCACACATTTTAAGTGTATATATTGTATGTTCAGGCAGGCAGTATGTTCTGAAATTCATTCGCTAGAACAGAGATATTTTTTAATTCATAAGATTGTCGATGTTGATTTATAATATAAAATATGGAGTGGTGTAGGATTATTACGAGGTAGATTAGTGTAAAAGTAAAATGAAAGACACTATCGGTTATCTTTGCTATTTTTCGAAGAGGAATCTATTTCCTGAGGATTTTTTTATTCAAGTTGTACTGTACTTCATTCCTTCCTGCACAGCTGTTTGCCGATTAGTTGGCTCGTTCGTAGAGTGTCCAGTCTCTCTTTTCTCTTGAAATTCAGTCCTGTAATTTAGTTACTTGTTATGGAAATGCTATTTTCTCACAGACTTTCAGAAAAAAAAAGAAATTGCGACTCGAAAATGAAACCCATGACTATCCATTATGAAAATAGGCATTTTGCCCGTAAAGCTTCAGCAGCAAATTTCAAGTCGAAAATATTGCTCATTGCGGTGGCAGAGTTGAGTTGGCAATCCTGCTCGGATGTCAAACACGAGCCGGTCTCTCTGATTAGAAATCGGACCAGCGGGGTCTGGCCGCCGCGCCAGCGCTCGCGCTTTCGGTTCCACCACAAAGGTTAACGCTTCTCGCAGGCGCTAGCGTCAGGGCAAACAGCACACGCATGTAAACAATGTAGACAAATGCAAACGCAAGCAGATATACATCGCCCAAATACAATGCGGACAAATGCAAACCAAATTACATATACATCGCCCACATACGATTTAGACAAATACAAATACATCGCGCAAACACAATGGTACCAATACAAAACGTTGATACATAAACATCAAGCAAACGCAAACCGCACGCAGATGCTCGCGCCTTCGTCTGCCAATACAAAAGCGCGCGACCGAGATCAAGGAAATACGATGCATTTTACGCGTCTTGGAAACTTAGAAGACGATGGAAAATAGAGAGAGAGAGAAGGGGGATGAAAGAGAAAAAGGGTGGGAGGGGGGGGGAGAGTTGGCAATCACAGCAAAAAACAGTCATTTATCTATTTTGATAAAAGACAAGACAATCAGAGGAGGATTTGCGAATAGAGATATATATTTTGGTCCTTTTTTTGCCCCGCGCTTCAAATTAGTGAGGGCTGTCAGCCGGGGATGAAGCAGAATCGCCGAAAATATGAATGTTAAACCACATACAGTTTTCCTTTCACATTATTGCATTGTGGACGTTTTATTGTTTTTCTTTCGTTGTCTGCTGCCATTGATCACCCCCCCCCCCAAAAAAAAAAAAAAAAAAAAAAAGCAGAAAAGTGACTAGGTTAGTAAGGGAGGGACAGCCTGCCTTCTCGTAAACACACAATTCTCTTTTATTTATCTCCTGATCTTAAATCTTCTTGCATTATGTATATTTTATGTGTTTACTTTCTTCCCAGATAATTAGGTAATTAGCTCGTAGTTCTGATTGCTTAACGTATCAATCCGTGCTTCATTTCGCATTCGAGAAGAAAAACCGCGAAAAGAGAAATTTTGGATCGCGAATATCTGAATACATTTTAGACAACCGGCGCATCGGTGGCGTCTTCAGTCTTGATGGATAAGCGACCTGGCTCCGTTTACAGCCTCGGTTCTGCGTCGAAAGGGAGGCAGTCGAGGAATCCTGTCTGAAAAGCAAGGATGATGGTGCGATAATGACGATAATAAAGCTAGCGATGCAGACAATGATGAAGACTACGATGCATATTTGGGCAGCGATGATGGCATTCGTAATTACAAGAAAAGGAACTTGTTATTATCGTCATTTTACCCATTATTATTTTTCAGATCAGTGATGCATCTATAAGATAATGAAACAAACATTCGTGGTAATGTTGATGTGAGGGATAGTCATGAAACAGTTATTATTATTATTATTATTATTTTATTATTATTATTGTCATTACCTCATGCAGATATGCATTTATTATTAATGATTATGATTGCAATCAAAATCCAGAACAAGTCATAAACGTGACAAGAGCCAACATGACTGCAGACGACAGTAATCTCCGCCACATCTTCAAAGACATAAACCCGGGATTTTTTTTTCTTATTTTTCAGTCTCTCAGAAATTAATCCGTCGGATAACAGAGGCTCGCTTGGTTTGCGTTTTCGCGAGGCTTAATAGACTCGAGATTAGAATTTGCGATGGGAAAGGCGTGGACAGCGGGTGTGGGCGGGCGTGGGGATTGTAGGGCGTGTGTGTGTGGGGGGGGGGGGTGTAAGTGGTGGTAATGGTGGTGGTGGTGTGTGTGGAAGAAAGAGAGAGAGAGAGAGAGTTTGTGTTTGTTTGTTTATATTTATGCTATTATCTAAATGTGCATTAATGAGTGTAGAATTCGGATCCCGTCGCCCAGCAGCATTTAAAATGCATCTCACCAACTTCCCACAGAATCATTAAACAAAACCGTCTTCCGTCCTTCATAGATCCATACTATAAGTAGTTCATGATGATGATTTTCGTCGCATTGGAAGCAAAGGAGAACTCTCATGGCCCGAGAGGATGGAAATGCCTTCAGCAAATTAAGTGTCTTATAATTGGTCGTGTCCCGATGCTTCGAGTCTCTTGGTGGATTATCTTTGGGGTTTTCTAATTAAGATTAGAATGATAATTAAGGCTGCAAGGATCTGTGGAATCACCGCTCTGTTTTACATTGTTTTTCTTTTAAATGTTGTTTAGGGGATATTTTTTGTGCGGTTTTATACGCGAAACGGACTGGGAAAAATAGAGATATTTGCAAAGTTTGTGGAAGAGGAAGACATAATGGGAAAATATGAGCGAAACAGAACGAAAAATAAAGTGAGAAAAATCGGGGGACTTTTTTTTTTATCAGATTCCAATTATTGGATGTCTTAAGTATCCCCCCCTCCCATCTCCTTCCTGCTCCCCTTCTCCCCCCCCCTTTCCCAACTGCCTTCCCCTTTGCTCATCTCTTCCCTTTCCCCCCCCTTATTCCCTCCCATCTCCCTTACCCAGATTCGCCTTTCCCATACCCCACCCATCTCCCTTACCCACACCCGCTTCCCCTCACCATTCCTTCTCCTCCCCCCACCCCATCGTACGCCCTTATCGAGGGGTTGTGCATGTGGGTCAAAGAGGATGGGGGGGATAGGGGTTTGGCAGAGTGGGCAGAAGGAGGGGGCATCGGGTATGGGAGAGGGGAGGAAAGGGGAAAGAGGCAAGGGTAGAGGGAGGAGAGGGAGAAGGAATATGGGTTCGGAGTGAGGGGAAGGGGCATAGGAAAGGGAGGAGAGGTAGGGGTTAGGGAGGACAGAGGGGGGGGGGGGCGAAGAGGGGTTAAGGGAGAACAGGTGGGCGCGTGGAGGTGGGGGGAGAGGGGTTAAGGGAGGACAGAGAGGGGGGCGGTCGGTGGGGGAGGGGGGAGGTTACCAGGAGGCGGCTACCTAACCTAATCTAGCCGAATGCCGGTAATTAGATCGTGAATAATCAATGTGGAGTGAGGTGTTATTAGCATAGATCTCTGGTTCTTCCCACGTGGCTCCCTGTCGGCCTCGGCTGCGGGATGGCTCTTCCCTGTCGGCTTGGCTTTCCTTCTTTAGGCTTTGCTCTTTTTTGCCTTTGTGATTATTTTTCTTAGGTTTTTCATTCCTTTTTGTGCTATCTTTATATATTTTTTGCCGCACAGTTTCGTTTCATTTCGGTGCTATCAGCTTAATTAAAAAAAATGTTTTTTTAATGAGATTTTACGTGACTTTTTGGGGTATTGTAAAATGAATAATTATTATATATATAGTTTCTCCTCATTCTTATCTTTTGGGATTGTTTTAGGGTCGAAGATGTATGGATTTATGTCTGTTTGTCCAAATGCTTTGAAGCGAGCGTTTTTATTCTTGTATTTTTTTGTGTGTATTATTGAGTATTCTTGGAATACTTTTAGTTGCACGGTATTTTTTTTTTTTTTTTTAGCAAGTGTATTTTGGAGCAGACATTATGGAAAACGATGTAATAACAATGATAATAATGATAGCGAATCATAATGATGATTATATAGCAATAATATTGATAATGATTAGGATGATGATGATGGTAACAGTAGTAGTAGTAAAATTAGTAGTGAAAATGACAATGATTATTGCAATAATAATAGTTATAGGAATAAAAGTAATAATAATGATTATGATAATAAAGTACTGATGCGGTACTGTTGCCATCACAACTACCAGGACTCATGCTAATAACAGTATTAGTTATCATAATAACATTAATAGCGAACTGCAATCATGATGAACAGGTAAAAGAATGTGGAATTTTGCGCAATCAAAAAGCGCCGACAACTTTTTCATTTTGTTGTCTGGAGTTATGAGCGGAAAAGTTCGTCCGTCGGGAACCATTTACGTAATTTTGGAGATTTTTTTTTTTTTTATCCTTCCTTTTATTCTTCCTTTTGTTTTATTAAACTCTTTCACCTCTTCCTTATTTCCTGTTTTTATTCGTTAAAGGATGATGAAAATAGGGGGGGTGGGAGGGGAGGGGGGGTGATATTTTGCGGGGGTGTATCTTGACGTGGGGGTGGGGGGTGGGGAGGCTGGGGTGACTAGCTGGGGAATATCTTGATAGACAGGTGGGGGTGGGGAGGAGGGGGGAGTATCTTGACATGGGGGGGGGGGTTGTAAAAGGGACTCGACTTGACGTAAGGAGGCTAAAGGAGGAGGAAGTTTTTTTTTTAAGGGGGGGGGGTAGAGGGATAAAGTAAGGGTAAGGTGGACGGGGTGTGTGGAGGGGGGGGGGGTAGGTGAATTAAGGATAAAAGAGGTAAGAGATGATCGGCTCCCCCCCCCCCCCCCCCAAAAAAGAGAGAGAGAGAGAGAGAGAGAGAGAGAAGAGGGATAGCTGATGAAGTAGGGGATTGGCCTTAATGGGGGTTTTGTGGGAGGGATGGTATGGGGGGGGGGTCGCCAGAAAAAGTAAATCTGATTATACAATAATTATGATCATTATTCTGAATATTAAAAAAGGAAAGGAGATAACCCAAAATTATTTAAAGAGGAAGAGGTGGAAATGATACAGGACAGGAGGAGGATGGGGGAGGGGGTTAGGAGGAGGAGGTGGGTTGGGGGTTGGGGGGGGAGGGGGGGAGTTGGACTACTTTGTGTGCCTCTTAAGTGGCTCACCTGCGATGCCTCGTCCGGCTTGGAGCTTCGCCAAGGCTGAGGGCGCGAGCGCCTCGCTCATGTGTGTTTGCCCGGGTTTTGCTCGGACGCGATCAGGGCTCTGCTGTCGCTGTCTGTCTGTCTGTCTCTCTCTCTCTCTCTCTCTCTCTCTCTCTCTCTCTCTCTCTCTCTCTCTCTCTCTCTCTCTCTCTCTCTCTCTCTCTCTCTCTCTCTCTCTCTCTCTCTCTCTCTCTCTCTCTCTCTCTCTCTCTCTCTCTCTCTCTCTCTCTCTCTCTCTCTCTCTCTCTCTCTCTTCTCTTTCTCTCTCTCTCTCTCTCTCTCTCTCTCTCTCTCTCTCTCTCTCTCTCTCTCTCTTCTCTCTCTCTCTCTCTCTCTCTCTCTCTCTCTCTCTCTCTCTCTCTCTCTCTCTCTCTCTCTCTCTCTCTCTCTCTCTCTTCTCCTCTCTCTCTCTCTCTCTCTCTCTCTCTCTCTCTCTCTCTCTCTCTTCTCTCTCTCTCTCTCTCTCTCTCTCTCTTCTCCTCTCTCTCTCTCTCTCTCTCTCTCTCTCTCTCTCTCTCTCTTCTCTCTCTCTCTCCTCTCTCTCTCTCTCTCTCTTCTCTCTCTCTCTCTCTCTCTCTCTCTCTCTCTCTTCTCTCTCTCTCTCTCTCTCTCTCTCTCTCTCTCTCTCTCTTCTCTCTCTCTGTCTCTCTCTCTCTCTCTCTGTCTCTCTCTCTCTCTCTCTCTTCTCTCTCTCTCTCTCTTGTCTCTCTCTCTCTCTCTCTCTCCCTCCCTCCCTCTCTCTCTCTCTCTCTCTCTCTCTCTCTCTCTCTCTCTCTCTCTCTCTCTCTCTCTCTCTCTCTCTCTCTCTCTCTCTCTCTCTCTCTCTCTCTCCGTATGTATTTTTTTGTGAATTGTTAATTCCTGTTTTGTTGTCTGTGTCAGATTTTGTGTTTGTGTTTATTTTTCGTTGTTCATTTTTTTGTTTTTTTAAGTTTGTGTCTTTTTGCATTGTCAATTTATTTGTTTTGTTCTCATAATTTTTACTGTTTATTTTGATTGTTAATATTTTATTGTTCGCGCTTAATTTTACAATTTCGTAAATGATAAGAATTTCTGCATCGCGACTTCGGCTTCGGTCATTTCGCCAACGAGCTGGAGATATAAATAAAATCATGTGCAGTTTTTTTATAGTTATAGGTTGATGCTTAAGAAACGCATTTATTTTTCTTGCAGTGATAGCTTTGCTTCTTTATGACGTAACGAAAAAAAGAACGAAGACGGAGTCAGGTGAACACGAGAACGAACGCGGGATAACGAGAATAGCGAAAGGAGGCATATCTTTCCGTAGATTTATGTACCGACGAAGGTTTTAAAGTGAAAAAAAGTTATTCCTTCTTCCAAACTCGTGTCTACCGATGAAACTACTCCAATCTACATATTTGAATAATTTATGGGTTATTCACATCAAAACCCCATCAGTCCCGCCCGCGCCACCGTAGCCAAGCCCAAGATCCGAAGGGGGGGGGGGGGGGGGCACGCAGTTGTCATTATTTTCATGAGATTTATCATTATAGTCATTATCATCATGATTATCATTATTATTATCATCATTATTACAGTTATAATAATTATTATGCAAATTATTATTGCTATAAGGACCACAGCGCCACCGTAGCCAAGCCCAAGATCCGAATGGGGGGGGGGGGGGGGGGGGAGCACGCAGTTATAAGGACCACGGGCAATGGGCGACACACGGGACCGTCGCCCTTATCGGCAGCGGATGACGGACGCCAAGAACGGACAGTGACTTGCGCGGACGTGGGGTTTCAGGGGCTGTGTTTGCGTTGCTGGCCGCTTATCGGGGGGGGGGGGGGGGAGTGCCATTGTTGCTTTGCTTTTAATGGTCGTGTACGTGATGACGACTTGGTGACGACTGATGTGGTGACTTTGGGATCTATGATGGTTGTATGTGATGATTATACGTTACTACTCGACGACTGAAGTGTCGACTACGGTTAGCATTCGGTGTGGTATTGGCACGACCATTGCGGTTGTGATTGACGTGACAGCCCCGTTCGAAGAGTCGTATGTAATGAGACTTGGGGCTGACTCCTATGACGACCACAACCTAAAAATCGTGTGTGAAATGAGGATTTGGCGGCTGACGTGACGACCACCTCTTAAAAGTCGTGTTTGATAAATGACGACTGACGCTCTGGCCAGTCGTGTGTGATGCAACGACTGACAGGAACGACTCAGTAGTTTTTTCGGTCGTGTTAACTTTGATAATGATGATTATGATGATGATAATGTTAGTAATGATAATGTGTGTGTGTGTGTGTGTGTGTGTGTCCATGTCTGTATCTGCGGCAGTGTGTGTCCGTGTCTGCGTTAGTGTGTGTGTGTGTCCGTGTCTGTATCTGCGGCAGTGTGTGTGGATGTGTGTTTGACCGTCAAGTGTTGTCGCAAGGGGGGAGGGACGGGAAAGGGTGCTTGGGGGTGCTGGGGGGAGGGGAAGGGGTGGGGGGGAGGGACGGGAAGGGGGTGCCTGGGGGGGGTTACCGATGGCGGGGTGTGGGTGGGTGGGGGGCGGGGCATATGAATGGCGTGTCCATCTGGCAGAGATTTGAGTGCATTCGTTGGCAAGATTATCGCCTGGAGGTCGCAATCGCTAATTTCCCTCTTGCCTTTCGTTGCTATGCGGGTTGAGGCGAAAAGAGAGAGAGAGAGAGAGAGAGAGAGAGGAGAGAGAGAGAGAGAGAGAGAGAGAGAGAGAGAGAGAGATTAGATTGTGATGACGAAAGGGGAGAGAGGTGGAGGAAGAGGAAGAGGAGAAGGAGGAAGAGAAGAAGAAGAAGAGAAAGAGAGAGGAGAGGCGGAGGAGGAGAGGATAGATGGAGGGAAGGGAGTGAACGCGGGTGCATGGTGGAGGGAGTCATTGAGAAGCGATGCATGGGAGGTAAATAGGTAGAGAGAGGTGAAGGAAGAGGGGAGAGAAGAAAGGAGAGGAGAAGAATAAGCAGTGCATGTGTTTGCATCCATGGACTGGTCTTTACATATATATTATATATATATATATATATATATATATATATATATATATATATATATATATATATATATATATGTATATATATATATATATATATATATATATATATATATATATATATAATATATATATATATATGTATATGTATATATATATATATATATATATATATATATATATATATATTATTATATGTAATATATGTATATATATATATATATATATATATATATATATATATAATATATATATATATTATATATGTATATATATATATATATATATATTTATTTATAACACTAATATGTGTGTGTGTGTGTGTGTGTGTGTCTTGTTGATTTGTGTGTCTTTATGGATGTATTATGAAATGTCCAGGGTATATAGTTAAGTCCTAGATATATCTCAACCCAGCCTTTGTGCTCGCCATGGAAAATATGCGTTGCAAACCTGATTACATTCTGTAAAATTTTTCATGCTTTTTTCTCTTCTTTTGTGGTTAGATCGCTCTTTGTGATTAGTTTAATGAGATTATAATTTGTTCTTTTTTAGGATGGAGTATGAATGTGATTGATGCATATGCAACAAGCACCCCCCCCACACACACACACCACCCCACCACCACCACCACCACCACCACCACATCTTACACCTCCCTCCCATACACAAACACCACCTACAACCCCCTACAACCCCCCACCCATACCCATTGTCCATGCCTTTCCCCATCGCAAATTCCACCCACCTACCCACTTACCCACAACTACATACCCGCCCCTTCCAACGCACACACGCAAATATACACATTCACAATCACACACACACACGTTTATTTACGTGTCCCGCCCTCTCACGGCGCACCTTATAGATGCCATTAGTTGTGACTTCTCGTGATGCCAGTGGGAATCGAGGGAGAAAAGGCCTTTGTGTGCTGCATTAGTCACTTTTTTTTAAATATTTT
>NW_020869183.1:276192-278692 GCF_003789085.1 Penaeus vannamei
GGGGGAAAGAAAATAAGGAGATTGGGAAGGAGAGAGAGGTAGGGAGATAGGGAATAGGGGAGACGAAGGCAGATGGATAGGGAGGAAGGAGGAGATGAAGAATAGAGAAGAGAATAGAGAAAGAGAAGAGGAAAAGGGAGAGGAGGAAGAAAGGAGAATTTAAGAGGGAGGGAGTGGATGAAGGAGAGGTAGAGGTAGGAAGGGGAAGCCGAAAGAGGGAAAAGGGGAGGGAGAGAGGAAGGAGGCAAGGAAGAAAAGAAGACGAAGAGGGGAGAGGGAAAAGGGGGAAGAGGAGAGTTAGAAATCGAAGAAGAGAGGGAACGAGAACTGGATATAAAGAGAAGGGAGATAGAAATCAAAATAGAAAGGAGGAGAAGGAGAAATGAATTGAGAAAGGCAACAGGAAAGAGATGGAAGAAATAGAGAGGAGAGGGGGAGTGGGGACAAGGAGAAAATTAATGAGAGGAAGAAAGAGATAGAAGGGAGAGGAAGACGAATTAGAGAAAAAGGAGAAGCGAGAAAGGCAGAGAAGAGACAGACACGCAAGAGCAAATATACAGTCAGGCAAAAGCAGAAAAAGAGATAGAGAGAGAGAGAAGGAGAGGAGAGATATGACACACTGAGCGAAAGAGAAAGAGAGAGAGGAAGAGATATGACATTGTGAGAAAAGGAGAGAGAGAGAGGAAGAGTTAATGACACATTGAGAGAGAGAGAGAAAGAGAGAGAAGAGAAAGGAAAGATATGACACATTGAGAGAAGGAGAATTTAGAGAGAGAGAGACGAGATAGACACATCGAGAGAAAAGAGAGAGAGAGAGAGAGGAAGAGAATATGGAGAGAGAGGAGAGAGAGAGAAGAGGAAGAGATATGACAACATTGAGAGAAGAAGAAGAGACAAGAGAGGAGAAATATGACAGAATTGAGAGAGGAAAGAGATATGAACACATTGAGAAGAAGGAGAGAGAGAAGAGAGAAGAGATATGAACACATTGAAGAGAACAGGAAGAGAAAGAGAGAGAGGAGAGAGATAATGCACATTGAGAGACAGGAGAGAGGAGAGAGGAAGAGATATGACACATTGAGAAGAAGAGAGAAAAGAGAGGAAGAATAGAGAGAGAGAAGAGATAATGAACACATTGAGAAGAAGGAGAGAGAAGAGAGAGGAAGAGATATGACACATTGAGAGAAGAGAGAGAGAGAGGAAAGAGATATGACACATTGGAGAAGGAAGAGAGAGAGAGGAAGAGATATGACACATTGAGAGAAGGAGAGAGAGAGAGAGAGGAAGAGATATGACACATTGAGAGAAGGAGAGAGAGAGAGAGAGAGAACGAGATATGACACATTGAGAGAGGAAAGAGAAGAGAGACGGAAGAGATATGAACATGAGAGAGAAGAGAGAGAGAGAAGAGAAGATGAGTTGAGAGAGAAAGAGAGAGGAAGAGATATGACACATTGTGAGAGAAGGAGAGAGAGAGAGAGAGGAAGAGAGTGTGGCGAGCGATTGAGAGAGAGGAGAGAGAGAGAGAGGAAGAGATATGACGACATTGAGAGAAGGAGGAGAGAGGAAGAGATTATGACACATCTGAGAGAAGGAGAGAGAGAGGAGAGGAAGAGAGAGTTACAGTTGAGAGAGGAGAGAGAGAGAGAGAGGAAGAGATATGACACTGAAGAAGGAGGAGAGAGAGAGGAAGAGATATGACACATTGAGAGAAGGAGAGAGAGAGAGAAGGAAGAGATAGACACATTGAGAGAAGGAGAGAGAGAGGAAGAGATATGCACATTGAGAGAGAAGAGAGAGAGAGGAAGAGATATGACACATTGAGAGAAGGAGAGAGAGAGAGAGAGAGAGAGAGAGAGAGAGGAGAGAGAGCAAGGAGAGAGAGAGAGAGAGAGAGAGAGAGAGAGAGGAGAGAGAGAGAGGAAGAGATATGACATGAGAGAAGAGAGAGAGGAGAGAGGAAGAGATTGAGACACATTGAGAGAAAGGAGAGAGAGAGAGGGGAAGAAATGCACATTGAGAGAAGGAGAGAGAAAGAGAGGAAGAGAGAGACACAAGAGAAAGAGAGAGAGGAAAAGATATGACACATTGAAGAGAAAGAGAGAGAGAGAGAGAGAGAGAAGAGAGAGAGAGAGAGAGAGAGAGAGAGAGAGAGAGAGAGAGAGAGAGAGAGAGAGAGAGAGAAGAGAGAGAGAGAGAGGAAGAGATAGACAGAGAGAGAGAGAGAGAGAGAGAGAGGAAGAGAATAGGAGAGAAAGAAGAGAGAGAGAGAAGAGAGAGAGAGAGAGAGAGAGAGAGAGAGAGAGAGAGAGAGAGAGAGAGAGAAGAGAGAGAGAGAGAGAGAGAGAGAGAGAGAAGAGATATGACATTGAGAGAAGAGAGAGAGAGAGAGGAGAGATATGACACATTGAGAGAGAGAGAGAGAGAGAGGAAGAGATATGACACATTGAGAGAAGGAGAGAGAGAGAGAGAGGAGAGGAAGAGAGAGAGAGAAAGAAGA
>NW_020869183.1:286192-296192 GCF_003789085.1 Penaeus vannamei
TTATCTTATCATCATTAGAAGTGCTGAGCAAGTCATTAGTGGTGATTGTGTGTGTGTGTGATGATTGTGATGGTCTGGGAATATTCGTGTCGTGTGGGATATTTCTTTGTTATTAATTTGTATTTTTTTTTCTCTTTTTTCTTTCAGTTCTTTCTCCATTTCTTGATTTGAATTCTTGAATTCTTTTCCGTCTTTCGTTGTTCTATTTCTCCCCCCTCTTTGACGCTCCCCCCCCCCTCCTCCCGTGACCGCTCCCTCTCGTTCCCTTCTCATCTCCTTTACTCGTTCATCTTCCCTCCTATTCGCCCTCAGCCTTCACGTCTTCCGCCACCATGTTTCCCCTCTCTCTCTCTCTCCTATTCGCATGTCCATCTCTCCTCCTCACCCTTCCTCCCCTGTTGCCCCTGCTGTGCCTCGCTCTTACCGCCTTCCTCTGCCGCCCCTGACAGCCTCCCCCTGCCCCTGCCCCTGCCCCTGCCAGCCCCCCCCTGCCGTGTCCAGATTCCCTTGCTAGACCTTTTTATCGCCGAGGCTAACGTCACCGGCGTTAAGATAGACGACCTTGCTGATGTATGGAATGTGCAAATGAGATGACCTCGCTTTGACCTTGACCTTGGCTTGACTCTTTTATGCACCGCAGATATATCTTTTTGCTCCCCTCCCCTCCCCTCCTCCCCCTTTGTTCCTGCCTTTCTCTCACTCCTCCCGTGCCTTCCCCTCTCCCACCTCCGCTTCCCTCACCCTTTACCCTACTCCCGTCTCCCTATCCTCCTCCCTTCCTCCACCTCCCCTCCTCCCTTTTCCCTCCCACTTTCTGACCCACGTAATCTCTTTTAGGATGAGCTGTGATGGCATCGCAGATTTTTTGTTTTTATCGTTTTATTTCTTTGTTTGTTTTATCTTTTCGTTTTGAATAAAATGCTTATTTTTTTCTCTCTCTTTCTAGGTGAGTTTTGCGACGCGAGAATCTTCTGGACGGAGCAATGGTTGTACGTGAGTAATTAACACACGCACACACACACACACACACACACACACACACACACACACACACACACACACACACACACACACACACACACACACACACACACACACACACACACACACACACACACACACACACACACACACACACACACGTTGTCTTTGTCTCTCCCCTTCTTTCCTCCATCGTCTTTTTCCTCTGTTCTTCTTCCCACTTGCCTCTCTCTCTCCTTCCCTCCCCTTCCCTCCCTATCCCTCCCTTTCTTTTTCTCTAACCCATTCCCTTCCTTACCATTCTCCTTTCTCCCTTCCCCTTTCCCCCTCCCTTCCCCTTCCCCCTCTCCCTTTCCTCCTCCTCCCCCTCTTCCTCTCCCTTCTCCTTCTCCCCTCCTCCTCCCCCTCCCCGTTACCCCCTCTCCTTTTCCTCCTCCTCCCCTTCCCCCCCATTCCTCCTTTCCCCTTTCCCTCCTCCTTCCCTTCCCCCTCCCCGTCCCCCTTTCCCCCCCCTTCCTCCTCCTTCCCCTTCCCTTAATGCAATAAGTCAGAGACAAGCACGTAGGCGGCGGCACAAACAGGTGGCACGTACATATATGCGAGCGACAAATGACATTAACCTTTTAAAAATATACTCCTTCCCCAGCTGGTGCGCTTCCTCCCCCTCCTCCCCCCCCCCTCCCCTTTGCACATCTCCCCTTCTCCCCGACGTCTCTCCTCCCCCCCCCTTTCCCCTCCCCTGTCATAAACTCCCCCAACCTCTCCTCCACCTTCTCCATCTCGCTTTTTATTCCAGCTTTTCCTTCCCTCCTTTTTCCTCCTCTGCCCCCATTCGCTCTCTCTTGGTTTTATCATTTCCTTCTCTCTCCCTTTCTCGCTTCATCTTCCCTCCCCCTCTCCCTGTCCTCCCCCATCTACTTCCTTGCCTCTTCTCTCTCCCTCACCCCTCTCCCTGCCTCCTCTGTTATCTTCTCCCTTGTCCCTTCTCTCTCCTTTTCTCCCTCCATGTTCCCTCCTCCTCCCTGTCCTCCCCCAGTTTCTCCCTTGCCCCTTCTCTCTCCCTTTCTCGCTTCATCTACCCTCCCCCTCTCCCTGTCCTCCCCTGTCATCTTCTCCCTCCCCTCTTCTCCCTTCCGACCTCTGTGTGACATTGTTATCCTTCCTTTTTTATCTTTCTCTCTCTCCGTCTTTATTCTCTCGTGATTATGACGTCATCGCGAGGCAAAGCTCTGACGACATTCCACCTGAAAGTTTTATGACGTCATCCTGGTAGGTATGATGACGTCATCGCATATCTAAGCACTGACGTCATTGTACCTTTAGTAATGACGTCATCCGTTATGTCATGGGTAATTCTTTTATCCTTCGTATTTTCTTTTACTTATATGTACCTCCTTTTCATCATCGCGTTCCGTCTTCTCTTGTCCCTTCCTCTTTTCCTCCCTTTCTTCCTCCTCCTCGTTCGTCCCCTCGCCCCTCTTCTTCCTTTCTTCTTCCTCATCCTCCTTTTCCTCTCCTTGTCCTTCTCTCCCTCTTATTCCTTCTCCTCCTCTTCTTCCTCCTACATTTCTTTCTTCCCTTCCTCTCGTCTCTCAAATTTTAGTCACGTTTTCCCTCACTGCCTCTCTCTTCTTCCTCCTCGTCATTCCACTAGTCCTCCTCCTCTTCCTCATTCTCTTCATCCTTTTCTCTTCCTCCTCGCCATTCCGCTCATCCTCCACCTCTTCCTCATTCTCCTCTTCACTCCTTCCTCTTCGTCATCCCTCTCGTCCTCCGTCTCTCCCTAATTCTCTTCATCCTCTTCTCTTCCTCCTCGTCATTCCACTCGTCTTCCACCTCTTCCTCATTCTCCTCATCCTCGCCTCCATCTCTTTCCCCCAGTGAGCTGTGAAGTAAGAGGATTAAATGAGGAGGCTTAGGTAATGGGTGTTCCGGTTACTGAAGGGAAGGGAAAGAAGAGGAAGAGCAGAAAGGAAAATGAGTAAATGGAGGAAAAGGACGATAACGGAGAGGGAAAGAGGGTAAGAGAAAGGGAAGGAGGAAGGAGGGGAAGGAGAGACAAGGAGAGAGAAGGCGGTTAAGGGGGAGGGAAGGAGGTTAAGCGAAAGGGAAGGAGGATAAGGGAGAGGGAAGGAGGACAAGGGAGAGAGAAGGAGGTTAAGGGGGAGGGAAGGATATGGTAGAGGAGCAAGAAAAAGAAGCAGGGAGAGTAATAAAAGAGGATAAAAGTAAGGTAAGAGAGAGAAAAAAAATGAGAAAGAGAAAGAGAAATACAGAGAAACAAAAAGCTCAGAGACAGGGGAAGAAAGAGGAAAGGAGGCAAGGAGGGAGAAAGAGAGAGAGACATCGAAGAAGATAAGAAAATAAACGCTTTTCAGGCCGTGCATTTTTATTAAGGCGTCATTACGGTCCCTGTAGCCACAGAGTCGGCAGCGGTTGACTTATCATCTTCTTTCTTAGCGGGGGAGGTGGGGGAGGGGGGAGGGGGGAGGAGGTAGGTAGATTGAGAGGGGGCGGCGGCGCTGTCTGTACCAGCTGCACCACCTGTAGCGTCTCCTGCAGCCCCTTACCTACTTCTACACCATCTGCGACTTTCGCTCTTTCTCTGGGCTACCATCTTTTCGTAATTATTTTGATTTCGGTGAATCTCTCTCTCTCTCTCTCTCTCTTCTCTTTCTTCTCTCTCTCTCTCTCTCTCTCTCTCTCTCTCTCTCTCTCTCTCTCTCTCTCTCTCTTCTCTCTCTCTCTCTCTCTCTCTCTCTCTCTCTCTCTCTCTCTCTCTCTCCTCTCTCTCTTCTCTCTCTCTCTTTCTCTCTTTCTCTTTCTCTCAGACTTTCCAACCTTCTCCCTCTCCCCCCCTCTCTCTCTCTCCTTAAGTCTGTCGAGGTCTTATAAGTACCAGCATCATACGGGTGTTCTTGGCAATCCACGAAGGCGGGCATTGTTGGCACTGAAGCGGCGTGGGCGGGTGAGTGGAGGAATGAGTGGGCGGGGGTGGGCGGGTGAGTGTGGCGGCCGTGGGTGGGCGGCGTGTGGGCGGTGAGTGGGTGGGTGAGTGGGTTGGAGGGACTGGAGGGGAACGAGGGGGATGAAAAAGAGGGGAGGAGGGAGGGGGAGGGGGGAAAGGGGCAAATGGGAAGAGGGAGAAAAAGGGGCATTATGAAAACGCGGGAAGGAGGGGGAAGGGAAATGGGGGGAGAAAATAAAAAAAGTGACGATGAGAGGTTGGAGGGATATTAAGACAAAGAAGGGGATGTAAAAAAAAAAGGAGGGATGAGGGAATGAAGAAAAACAGGAGGTTCCTTTTTCTTCTCTTTTCTTTCTCTTTCTCTTTCTCTTTATTTTCCGTCCGCTTTTTCTCTCCCTTATTTTTTATTCCTTCTTTTGCCTCTTTTTCCCCTCTCTTTCTTTCTATCTATCTTTCTCTTCTCTTCTCTCTCTCTCTCTCTCTCTCTCTCTCTCTCTCTCTCTCTCTCTCTCTCTCTCTCTCTCTCTCTCTCTCTCTTCTCTCTCTCTCTCTCTCTCTCCTCTCTCTCTCTCTCTCTCTCTCTCTCTCTCTCTCTCTCTCTCTCTCTCCTCTCTCTCTCCTCCTTCCCTCCTTCCCTCCTTCCCTCCTTCCCTCCTCCCTCCTTCTCCTCCCTCCTCCCTCCCTCCCTCCCTTCCTCTCCCACTCTATTTCCCTCCCTTCCTTCCATGTTATTATCCTATTATCCATTCGTTGCTCTTGAAAAATAATGATGAAAAATACATTCACGGGAATTCCCCAACCATGCAAGGTGAACGAGATTGAGAAAAAAAGGGGAATATTTTTTATTACTATTTTTATTATTATTTTTGAGCTTTTGATTTCGTGGGGTTGTTGGTTGCGTAAAATGAGAGAAAATGAGGCTCGCGTATTCTGCGTTAGTGCTGTTGTTGTTGTTTGTGGTGCTTTTGTTGTGTCGTTGTTGTTGTTGTTGTTACGGATTGGGGTCAGTGTGAATGGGAGGAGGAAGGTTGTGGTGGTGACAGTGACAAAAAAATTATAGTGGTGATAGTGGTTGTTATGATGTTGATGTGATGATGGAATGTTTTTGATGATAGTGGTGATTCGTGTGAACGATGGTGATGGAATTATGATGATGGTTGTGATAATGAGAATGTGAGTTTTATAATGTAATGTAAATCGTAGTGCTTGTAGTGATGAAACGATAATGAAAATGATAATGAAACAGCATCAGATTATTATATAAACAAGTAGTACCCTCTGCGACCACTGCCACAACTGTCACTATAATTACCACAGCCATTCGTGTCATTATTTGCTTCACAAGGGATGACACAAGTTGGTATAAGTGAGAATGACAGTCTAGTGTGTTGACCAGGATGCCACCGCCTACCTCATGTGGGGGGGGGGAGAGGGGGAGGGAGGCGGATAGGGGAGAGGGGGGAAGGCGGATAGGGGAGAGGGGGAGGGGGGATAGGGAGAAGGGGAGGGGAGGAGAGGGGAGGGAGGAGGGAGGTGAAGGGGAAGGGGAGGGAGATGGGAGTTGGGGGATGGCGAAGAGGGAAGGGGAAAGGGGAGTGGAGGGAGGGAGGTGAAGGGGGAAGGGAGATGGGAGTTGGGGGATGGGCGAAGAGGGAAAGGGGAATGGAGGGAGAGGGGCGATGGAGAGAGAGAGAATAAGAGGCATGGGGGAGATGGGAGAAGGACAAGATGTGCAGAGGAATGTGTGCCATCCTGGGGAAGGCTGCGAGAGTGTGGTGGGAGAGAGAGAGGGAGAGAGAGAGGACACAAATGAAGAAAATAGGAACATAAATGAAATCATATGGTAATAATCATTTTGATGATGATACTGGTATTGATGATGATAAGCATGGTAATGATAATCATAATGATAATGATACGGTTATGATTATGATAGTAATAGTACTAATAATAATGCTGAAATAAGGTTAGCAATACTGATGATAATAACTATAATGATAATAGTAGTAGTGGTGGTACTATTAATGATAATAATGATAAGGATAAGGATACTACTTTTAATACTTCTGCTAATGATGATATGGTAATGGGTATAGTAATAAATGGATAAATGATTAAAGCATAAATAGAAATTTAAAAAAAATCAAATATTAAGGCAAGAAAATGAAGGGTAAAAGGGATGAGTAAAAACTGGACAATTTCTACAAAACGCAAAGCCGTTTAGCCGCAAAGCCGCGAAAGCAACGGGGTTTTAAACATATTTCATATAATTAGATGCTTTTCAACGCAGTATATCCCCCGGCTACACCACATTTGAGGCTGGTATTATTCCAGCTGGTATTATCACATTTCGACATATTATATTCCTCCGTTTTTCGTGACATTTCAAGCTGGTATTTATATTCATGGTATTTTGTTTCCTGGTCGTTATGGGGTATTTTGTTTAAGGCATTTCAGGCTGGTATTTGTTATGTTATTATTATTTGTGATTATTTGTGTTTGTCATTTATTTTATTGGCGTTTTAGGCTGGTGACTCTCCATGGCAGTTGGGACTGGTGTTTCTCATGGTATTTTGAGCTGGTATTCATTTCCATGGCAATCAAGGCTGGCATATGCTCTCCATGTCAGCTTAAATTGGTATTTATTTCCATCTGGTATTTTTCGTGGGTTTATCGGGACCCCGAAGTTTGGAGAGAGGTTATTGTCGTGTTTATGACGCTTGTGAGACTCTAATTCTGTCATACGTGTCACCAGGACCTGTGTCATTGTCATATGTCACCCAGGTTAGGGACACTGTCATGTCTGGCAGGCGAAGAGAAAGAGGGTGATGCCATGTTATAGTAGTTTCATTCTCTCTCTCTCTCTCTCTCTCTCTCTCTCTCTCTCTCTCTCTCTCTCTCTCTCCTCTCTCTCTCTCTCTCACTCACTCACTCACTCACTCACTCACTCATATATATATATATATATATATATATATATATATATATATATATATATATATATATATATTTATCATAGAAAAATAAGATAAACCGGTGGTAGTGCTAAAGGAGAGAACAAAGCAGAAACAGCCGAAGAAAGAAAGCGGAGCGGAGGAGACAGATAAAGCCAAGGAGAAAGAGCGGAGCGGAGAGACAGAGACAGAGAACCAAGGAGAAGCGAGCGGCGTTCATGACGGGTGAACATCGCATGAGAGAACTGTCAAGGGCAATGAACGAAGTAATTAACCTTGGCCGCTTTCGTGTTCGGATCAGCGGGGGGGGGGGGGGGGGGGAGAAGGGAAGGGGAAGGGGAAGGAAGGATGGGGAGGAGGAGAGGGAAGGGAATGGGAAGGGGTGGGAAGAGATGGGAGAAGGGAAGGGGAAGGGAAGGAAGGATGGGGAGGAGGGAAGGGAAGAGGAAGGGAAGGGTAGGAGGGAAATGAGGGTAGAGGGAAGGGGAAGGAGGGGAGAAGAAGGAGGAGAGGGGAAGGGGAAGGGAGAGAGGGGAGAAGAAGGGAGTGGGAAGGGAAAGTAGGAGAAATGAGGAGACGGGAGATGAAGGGATAAAGAAGAGAAGGAGTGAAAGGGAAGAAAAGAGAGGGAGAAGCGGAGGGGAAAGAAAGGGGAGGATGGAGAGGAGAGAGGACCAAGAGGGAGGGCAAGGAAGAAGGGAAGGAGTGCGAAGAGAGGGAGAGATGGCAGACAAGGAAGAGAAGAAGGGGAGGGAAGAGAGGTAGAAGGAAGGGAATCAGGGATATAGGGGACGGAAGGGAGGAAAGAGGAGAGGGAGGAAAGAGGGGAGGGAGCGGGAAGGAAGAGAGAGAGAGAGAGGGAAAGGGGGTGGAGGGAAGGGAGATGCCGGGCGGTAGGCGACGGAATGGCCTTTTATTGTCTGTTGCTTCTGTTTGTTGCTGCTTCTACTCTTCTTCTTCTTCTTCTTTCTTCTTCTTCTTCTTCCTCTTCTTCTTCTCTTCTTCTTCTTCTTCTTCTTCTTCTTCTTCTTCTTCTTCTCCTTCTTCTTCTTCTTCTTCTTCTTCTTCTTCTTCTTCTTCTTCTCATTCTTCTTCTTCTTCTTCTTCTTCTTCTTCTTCTTCTTCTTCTTCTTCTTCTTCTTCTTCTTCTTCTTCTTCTTCTTTCCTCTTTACTTTATTGTCTTTCTCGTTGTTGTCGCGAATTTGTGTGTTTTTGCTGTTCAAAATAGACAAGAAAATCAAACATATTTCTTTTTTATTTTTGTTTTATTTTTCATTTTATTTTTATTTATTTATTTTTTCATTGCTAACATAAATTTTGCTACGTCACGAAGGGAGAGGAGACGCTAAAGGGGGAAATGAGATCGAGAGAAAAAAAGGAAGATATTGAACAGACTGTAAAAAGAAGAATGGGTGTGAGAAACCGATTCAATGGCCGCCGAATGTAAATATTTATATCTCGGATCCCTGGCGTGGCACGCTCTTCTTTCCGTCTGCTTTCTTTTTGCTTTCTCGCTTTCTTCGTTTTATGTTTGCTTCTTCTCCTGTCAGTATACGTCTGTTTTCGTTTTTATTCTACTCTCTTCGTCTTGTTTTGCATTTCGTTTGATTTTTGTTTCGCTTTTTCTCTCATCGTTTTTTTTTTCTTTTTCGTGCACTCGCCCTCTCTCTCTCTCTCCTCTCTCTCTCTCTCTCTCTCTCTCTCTCTCTCTCTCTCTCTCTCTCTCTCTCTCTCTCTCTCTCTTCTCTCTCTCTCTCTCTCTCTCTCTCTTCTCTCTCTCTCTCTCCCCCCCCCCCTCTTTAAGTCCCAGCATCACACAGATGTTCTTGGCACCCCCTATTTCCTCTTTTATCCTCCCTCCCCCTCTTCTCTCTAATCACCTCCTTTCTCTTTCCCACTCCTTTCACTCTCCATCCATTCCTTTCAGTACTTCGCCCTCTCTCCACCCCCTGCTGCTTCCACTCTCCCTCCTCTCTCCTCTCCCTTTTTCTCCTCGTCCTCCTTCCGTTCTGCCTCTCCCCTCCCCTTCCCTCCATCTTCCTATGTTATTCCTTGCTTCTCCCTTATCTCCCATTCCCCAACACCTATTTCCCCGTCTCTTTCCCTTCTCTCCCCTCCCCTTTTATTCGTACTCCTCTTCCCTCCCCCTTAAACTTTCTATTCCTCTCCTTCCCTTTCTCTCCCGTCCTACATTCCCCTTCCCTTCCAGCCTCCTTTCCCCCTCCTATTCCCTTCCTTCCCCTTCCCTCTCTTCCCTCTCCTTCTCCCCACCTTCTGTTTCCCTCCCGTCCCCTCCTCTCCCCTTCCCTTCCCCTTCCTCCTTCCTTCCCTTCCCTTCCCCTTCCTTCCTATTCCCCTCCCTCCTTCCCCCCTCTCCGTCACCCCCCCCCCCCGTCCCCGAACCGCCGCCGTCAGAAGTCCTTTGGAGGCGTCCTTTCACCGCGCCCTTTCTCCCCCTCCTTTGGCGACGCCGGGTTCAGGCTTCGGATGGCTTTTGGCCCCCGTTGGATTGACTTTTTTTATTTTTTTTTTTTCTTCTTCTTCTTCGTTCTTTTTCTTTGATTTTTTTTTTGTGTCTTGTGTTTTTCTTCTATTCTTCTTCCTCTTATTTCTTCCTACTTCTTTTCTTCCCCTTCTTCTCCTTTTTTACTTCCTTCTCCTCTTCCTCCTCCTCCTCCTCCTCACACACACCCTCCTCCTCCTCCTCCTCCTCCCCTTCCCCTTCCTCCTTCTCCTCTCCCTCTCACTCCGCTCCCCTTTCCCCTCCCCTCTCCCCTCTCACCTCTCCCCTCCTAACTTTCACTCTTCCTTTCTCGCTTTCTCAGAAGTCCGAATGATCTTCAAGAAAGTCAGAGAAGCCAAGTCCCCCACAATGTCTTTCATTTCTTAAAACGTATTTTCTCTTTCTTGTATCGGAGGTTTTTTCTCGGCGTTTTAGAACTGGACGCTGGCCGGGGAGGTTCGAAAGAGGTGGGCGTGGCGAGAGGAAATACAGGTAGATTAAAGGACTTTTTTTTTCATTTTTGAATAGTGAGTAAAGGGATATTACTTCGAGGATTTTTTGGAGAGGTAATGAGGGAGAAGAGAAGGAGGGTG
>NW_020869183.1:298692-303692 GCF_003789085.1 Penaeus vannamei
GATAGAGAAGAGAGAGAGACAGACAGACAGACAGTTCATAATCTCATACAATATTTCAGTTTATCAGTTTATCTCGACGCATAAAAAAAAACCGTAAACATCAGATGTGGCGAAGAAAATGTCTTTTATTCGCGCTTTGTTAAGAAAACGAAGACGAAAATTTATCTCGAGGGATGAAGGAAGAATTTCGAGGCTGATATTAAAAACAAGTTGTTGTCAGGTGGCTTCTGAAAAGGGGGAGGGGGGAGGGGGGGAGGGGAGAGGGGGAGGGAAAGGGAGAGAGAAAAAGGGGTGGAGGAAGAGGGAGGGCGGGAGGGGGAGGGGAAAGGAAGAGAGAAAGGGTATGGAGGAGAGAGGAAAGGGGAGAGGAAGGTATGGGAGGGGAGGAAGAGAGGAGGGAGGAGGGAGGAGGAGAGGGAGGGAGGAAGGGTATGGGGAGGGGGAGGTCGAGAGGGGGGGGAGAGGGAGAGGAAGGGAGGGAAGGGTATGGAGAGAGGGAGAAGGAGAGGGCTGAGATGCGGGGAAGGGGGGGGGGAGACTAGAGCCAGCTGGAGACAAACCATGTGTCGCCACCAGCCTCTGTATGTGAATAAAAAAAAAGGACAAAGAAATAGATTTTAATCGTCAATTCCGGTGTTGGGGAATTCTTTTCTTACCCTCCCTCCCCTGGTCCCCACCTCCCCCTCCCCTCCGATCAGCTGATTGCGGAGGGGGAAGGGGCGGGGGGGGGTTGGCATGCTATTCATTCTTTTTTGTCTTTCTTTTTCTTTTTCTCTTTCTTTGTCTTTCATTCATTCCTCAAGTTTATAGTTTCTTCCACTCTTCTCTCCTGTTCATTTATAAGTTTGTTTGTTTTGCAATTTAGATTTATTTTATGATGCAAATGTTGACGCAAATTTATACGTTATGACAATGATGATAGGAATTAAATCGATGTTAATAAGAATAAGGATAACGTCATTAATAATGATGATACTAATAATGATAATGGTAATAATGAAAAAATAATGATAATGATGATAATGAAAAAATAATGATAATGATAATAATGAAAAAATAATGATGATACTTATAATAACGATAATGATGATAATAATGATAATGATAAAGATAATAAAATACTGTTGGTAATATTAAAAATGATAATGATAATGGTGATAATGATAATATTAGTGATGATGAGTGATGAGATGATGATGACGACACGAGTTTGAGTTTGAGTTCAAGTGAGAATGTGTGAAAAGGCGTCCGCACTCGAACGCCGTCTCGAACCTCACTCCCCGAACACGTCGATACGAGTTTCGGACCCGAGTGGATTCCGTCGTCGGTGGATACGGAATATGAATGGCATTGCCGATTTATCAATACGCAAGCGAGATTGCGGCAAATCGCGAATGAGAATGGCTGACGTGACGCGAGAGGTGACGTCATCATTTTGGCGCCTTTTTTGGGTGGCGGTTTTCTGGATACGTTCTAGAGACGGTGTGGGTGTTGTCGAGCATTTTTGGTAGAGGAATCGACCTGTAGCGCTGTTCTTTTTTTTTTTTGCTTTTTTTACTTTGTCTTATTGGTCTTTTTTAGGTTGTTTGTGTTGCTGCGACTACTTTTTTTACGAAATTACTTGCTTCGGGTTTTTTGTTTTGTATTGTTTTTGTGAAGCTACATTTTGTTAATATTTTTTCTTGATCATTTCAGGATAGTTTAAACCTATAAACTAAATAATTTAAAATGAAAATAACTACAATCAACAGCAAAACGAGGCAAATAAATATTTCAAACCAAAGTAACTACAATCGCCCCCCCAAAAAAGACAAAATCAACAGAAAACAAGACAAACGCTCTAACAAACAAGCAAACCAATCGATCGCCGTCGGGCTCGCGTTCACGACGACGTTCTAAAGCAGCAAGTTAAAGACGCATATTAAATGCCTGCCTGCCCCCCCCCCCCCCCCTTGGCGAACGGCAGGGCGCCTCGGCCCGACCGACGCGGGTCAGGCACGAATGCTCGGCCATCGATTGCTAATATCTGGTGCCACTCCTCTCCTTGTCTCTCCTCTCTCTCTCCTCTCTCTGTTCTCCTCTTCTCTTCCTTCTTTCTCTTTCTTCTCTCTTTTCTCTCTCTCTCTCTCTCTCTCTCTCTCTCTCTCTCTTCTCTCTCTCTCTCTCTCTCTATCTATCTATCTGTTTCTGTCTCCATCTGTTTTTTTTTCCCCTCTCTCTACTAACAGACAGAAAGACAGACAGACAGAGGGGGAGAGAAAGAGGGCGAAAAGACAAGAAGATTAACAGGAGAGAGAGAAAGAGTACAAGTAAGACTCGCAGGGTTCGTGGGCGTGTCCGAGTGCGTGGGCGTGTTGAACCCCGGGCGCTCGGGGTCCGCTCCGCCCTCTGCCTGGGAATGCCTGCCTCGCGTGTCGTCCTTCTCTTTTCAGGCGGCGCGAAATGCGGGCGCCAAATATTTTCTCTTCATTGTTTGTTTGTCTTACTTGCTTTTTTCCAGTTGCTTTCCTTTTTTTTCCTTTGTCTTCTGTAACACTTGTGTACCCATCCCTCTTCTCTCCTTCTCTCTTCCTCCTTATCCCTCTCTCCCCCTCCCTTCCCTCTTCCTCCTCTCTCTCTCTCTCGCCACCCCCTTCCCTTTCTTCCCTCCCCCCTCTCCCCTCCCTTCCTCCATCCTTCCCTTCCACCCCTTCTCCCTTCTCCCTCTCCCTCCACCCCCCTCCTCCCCCTCCCTCCTCCTCCCTCTCCTCCTCCCCCCCCTCCCTCCTCCCTCCCCTTCTCCCTCCCCTCTCCTCCCCCCTTCCTCCCTCCTCCTCCCCCTCCTCCCCATCTCACAATGCGAAATCATTATTCACCAGCTTCATTAAGGACATATTGGCCGGGTTTTTCCACCGGGAACAACTTGGCGCAGATATTTCCCGATTCCGCTGCGTGGGTTTTGTGCGTATATTGTGTGCTTGGCGATGGTGGTGGCGTAGCGGGTGGGGGGGAGGGGAGGGGGAGGAGGAGAGAGAAGTGGGAGAAGAATGGTGGATTAATTATTGGGAGAGAGAGAGAGACTTAAAAAGAGACAGAGATATAGAACCAGAGACAGACAGACAAAAGAGAGAGTTAGGGAGAGCGGGCCTAAGCCTTCAATAGCCTTCCCGTGTAAGCCTCCCTCCTCCCTCCACCTCCCTCCACCTCCCTCCGCCATTCCTCCACCATTCCTCCATCCCTATTCCAGCGTCCGCTTCGTTCTGTTCGAACCGCTGTTAATGAACGCGTTCTTCTAGCCCTCCTAAATCCTTTTCCGATCCCATTTGTTCGTTCTCTCTCTCTCTCTCTCTCTCTCTCTCTCTCTCTCTCTCTCTCTCTCTCTCTCTCTCTCTCTCTCTCTCTCTCTCTCTCTCTCTCTCCCTCTTTTCCTACATGAACGTACGTGTGTTTATGTGTATCAGGAAAAAATGGTACTCAACGTTAACGAATTTAGTTTTTTTTTTTTTTTAGAAGTTGGTGCGAATTTGGCCTTTACGCTCATTGGCTATAAGGAGTTTTTGCTCCTAACAAGAGGTTGGACTTAGTAGATCAGAGGGGGGGGGTGAGGGAGGGGGGGTGAGGGGGTGAGGAGAGGGAGCTAGAGGGGTCAGGAAGAGTGGGAGTTAGAGGGGGGGGCGAATAAGGAGGAGAACGTAGGTGAATGAATTACGGGTGACATTAGAGGGGGTGGGAGGGGGGTAGGGTCGGAGGGCAGTGGGAGGGGAGGGGAGGGGAAGGGAGGGACAGAGGGGATGGTGGAGAGGATTGAAAGGAGCAAGGGGCATATTGGGGGGGGGGGTGGAGAGAGACAGATGGAGGTGAAGGGGGGAGGGAGATAGATTGGGGGTAGAGTAGGAGAAAGAAGCTTGGAGGAGGAGAAGGGACAAGGGTATGGTGGGGAAGGCGAAGGGGGAGGATAGGAGAGAGGGTGAGAGGTGAAGGGAGAGTGAGAGTAGAAGGAGAAGGTTGAAGGAGGGCAGCGAGGAGGGGAAGGGCAGGGGAAGAGAGGGGAGGGGGGCAGGGGAAGAGAGGGGGGAGGAAGGGAGAGGGGGGGGTTGTTTGGACAATTACTTTTTGGCTCCTATCGATGGATTGGGGGACCGAGGGGGGGAGGCGGAGACACTTGAATGAAGGAGAGAGGAAAAGGATTAAGGGTATGGAAGGACACGCACACACACACACACACACACACACACACACACACACACACACACACACACACACACACAACACACACACACACACACACACAAACACACACAAACACACAGATCTGATCGGTACTGAGAAAGAGAGAGAGAAGAGAGAGAGAGAGAGAGAGAGAGAGAGAGAGAGAGAGAGAGAGAGAGAGAGAGAGAGAGAGAGAGGAGAAAAGAGGACATGGAAGATGAGAGATGGTATCAGTCTGGGAGAGAAGAAGAGGGAGCGAAGGAGACAGAAAGGAGGAATGGGGAAAATGTGCGATTGTAACAGTTTATGATTTTAGTCCTCATTACTGTCAGTCAGATGGTGAGTCAGCATTTTTTTCGGCACAAAAGATGGAGATTTGCAACCTGTCCCGCTCGCCCTTGCGCACACACGCGCACACGCGCACAGGCACTAGCGCACACAGAGCTGCATGCAGGGTACACATACAAATTCCATACTACATTTGCACACGTACACACGCCCGCATGCACACGCACGCGCGCACGTGTGTGTTTTAGTGTTTTCATTTTCGATTTTTTTTTTTTTTTTTTACCATATTCATGTATCTTTCTTGACTTGCGTTTGTATTTGTTGTCTTTATTTATTTATTTTTATTTATCTTTTTTTTATTGCGTTTTATTTTTTCTTTGTCTTTCTCTTCTTTTCACTCTCGGGTTGCCTGTTCTGGTTCGTATTTATTTGCGTTTTTCTCATAATTTTGTTGTTTACGTGGGTTTTAATTTCTTTCATTTCCTCGTTCGTCTGTTTGTAAGGTTTCGGATTTTCTTTTGGTG
>NW_020869183.1:316192-318692 GCF_003789085.1 Penaeus vannamei
TTTAGGAGCACGAAATCATATCAAGAGGAGAATAAAAAAGGACGGGGAAACGCTGATAAAGAATAAAGAGTGTAGATGAAAAATACGAGCCAAAAGGATGTGGAAAAGATTAGTGAAAAGGACATGAAACTTATGAATGAAAATAACGTGGAGAGTTTGAATCAAAAGAATAGGAAATATTCTGAACAGCCATAGGAAAAAATGTTGATAAATATTATGTGAACAATTATGAATGTAAACAATATGAAAAAAATATGAATAAAATAGAAATGGAAAAATATGAATGAAATTGATATATAGAATATGAATAAACCTGATATCGAAAATATGAATGAAGAGAACAGAAATTTAAATAGAATTATATAAAAATCGAACACGGCCAATTTGCTTGAAGTGATATTTAAAAAAACATAAAAATTGACACTGAGATTATGAATCAGACGAATGGGAAATATGAACGTTTCGAAAATATGGTCTGTTATGATGATGATTATAATGGTGACAAATAATAATGATGATGGAGATAACAATAATTACAATGATAGAAGTAGTAGGACTGGTGATAAAAGCAATGATGGGTATAAGTATAAGAAAGTAATAATGATAAAATGATTAGTATTAATATCAGGAGTGCTGATGATTATGATGATCATCACGATAATCAAAGTAGTATCAGTAGTAGTGATTTTGACATTGATAATAAAAATGATAATCAGGATGGCGATGATGACGTAGATGACAAGAGCGAGATAAGTTAATTCCTAATCCAATTCCCAATTCCTAATTCCGACATTATCCCGGCGCGCCACAAGGGCGACCCGAAGCTCATTAGGCAAAGCGTGCAAAACAGTGACATCATTAGGCGTCGTTAGGTTTCGTTAGCGCCTTTTCGTCTCCCTCTCTCCCTCTGTTTTCCTCCATTTCGTTTCTGGGCTTATTTCTATTTTCCTCTCCCTTTCTTTCACTTCCGTTTCCTATTTTTTTTTCTTCCATCCTTTTCTTTTTCTCTACTCTCTCTCTTTTTCTTTCCTCTTCCCCTCCCCTCCCCCTCTTCCTCTCTCTCTTTCCCTCCACTCCTCTCCTCTCTTTCCCTCGTCTCCCTCTCTCTCTTTCCTTCCACCCCCTCTCTCCTCTCTCTTTTTCCTTCCACTCCCCCTCGCTCTTTCCTCCCTCTTCCTTTCTCCCTTTCCTTCCCCTCCCATTCTCTCTTTCCCTCCCCTCTCCCTCTCTCTTTCCCTCCTCTCCCTCTCTCACTTTCCTTCCACTCCCCATCTCTCTTTCCCGCCTCTCCCTCTCCTGCTTCCCACCCCACTTCCCCTTACGTCTCCCCTCCCTTGGCCTCCCTCCACCCCACCCCACCCCACCCCACCCCACCCCACCCCACCCCACCCCTTCCTCTCTCGCAATTATTTCGTGTCGAGTCATTAGCAAATCCACTCTTCCTCGGCCCTCCCTGGGCGATGGAGGCTTCCTTCTAAGATTTCCGTCTGGCTTGTCTTCCTGCCTTCTTCTTTTGGGGGATGGGCAGGAGGGGGCAGAGGGGGAGGAGGGATTTTGCAGGGGAAAGAGGGGGGGGGTGATTGTGAAGGTTAAAGGAGGGATTTTTCTTCATTTTCTTCTTTTAAAGGATGGACAGGAGGCGGGTGGGGGGGGTGCAAGGGGGGAAAGGAGAGAGGTATTTGAGGGGGGGGGGGAGAGGGGACTGGTGGTTGGAGGTAAAATGTGGTGACGACGTTGGCGAAGACGGTGGTGACGATCGTGGCCATGGAGTTGTTAAAAAAAAAAAAATGAATGAGACAGAATATCTTCAAATACAAGAGACGTATTTGACCGGTTTCGAATATGTCTTCGCTAGAAAGACGACGAAGACATGTTCGAAACCGGTTAAATACATTTTTTTTTGTATTGTGAAGATGGTCGTTCTCAATTTCCTACACTTGTCAACACGAACACGGTTTTGAAGTTGGCGTTGATGGTGAAGATGGTGATGACTGTGAATGGATGTGTCGAAGGCGGTCATATTGGTGATGATTTAGATGGTGATTGGGATGGTTATGGTTGTTAAGATAAGGATAGTTACAGTGGTGCTGACGATATGGTTATTAGCAATGATAAAGAAAAATGATAAAGAGATAATTGACATTAGAAAGTGATAAGAATAGTGGAAGATAATCATGATACTGATGGTAGCATGATAAGGATGGTGGTAATGATAATGATGATAATAGTATTGTTATTAGTGGAGGTAATAATTCCGATACTAGAAACAGCAGTAATTATAATAACCATTTTGAATCCAAATACTTAAACGTGAAATTGGAGAAGTAAAAAAGGGTATACACCAGCAATATCAATCTGTAATACTCTGGATAGTGTAATTTAATAACAGTAAAGGCGTCATTTTGGCTCTTAATTGCAAACATAATCACCTCCATTCATTGCGCCGAGAGGGAGAGTCCGAATCTTTTTGCAGATTTATCCGAGTTGAATGATCTTCCCA
>NW_020869183.1:321192-326192 GCF_003789085.1 Penaeus vannamei
TGTGTGTGTGTGTGTGTGTGTGTGAGAATATATGTATATGTGTGCGTATGTGTGTGCATTTTTGTATACACAATCCAAGCACACACACAGGTCTGCCATACACTGTATTCTCGCTCCCTCTCGGCGCCTTGCCTTCCTCGCGACGGGGCGCGTGTCCCCCCCCCCCTCCCCCCCCTCGTCGCTCCTCCCCGCCGGCGCTTCGGCGTTGTCCGGGCGCGCTCACCTCGCCCGAGTGACTCCCGATATTTGGCGCAAATCTGACTCCGATAGAACGCTGACGACTTGAAATAAGTGAGCGTTTGATATTGCGTTTTCGATTCGAATGATTGAATGCAGCTTATATACGCTCCTTTCCCTCCCCCCCCCTCCCCCCTTTCTATTTTTGTCTCTGCATCTGTGAACGAATAACAGCGGTGAGGTGTGTGTGTGTGTGTGTGTGATGTCGCTGACATTTGCGCGCGATTAAAAATAGAAAAGAAAAAAGAATCTCAGTGGAATTTCTTTATTTTTTGATACTTTTGGCTTTTATCAGCGCGATTGGGATTGTGTGAAGAGGGACCGAGGGATTTTCTCGATTGTCTGGCGGTTCTGATTAGGGTGGCTGGCCGAGCACTCCGGCGTATGGGAAGCGTATATATATCTGCGTGTGTGTCCGTGTGTGTGTGTGTGTGTGTGTGTGTGTGTTTGCGTTCGTGGTGTACATATACACATTTAGTCTTTATTTGCATTAGTTGATTAAATTTATTGTTTGATTTATGTTTATATTTTTTGTGTTTGTTTTCCTGTAGCGTCGTTTATCGCTTATGGAAACTTTTTTCAAAGTGCCTTTTGATGTCGCCAATTCTCCCCCTTTCCCCTTTCCCCCTCCCTCCCCCTCCCTCCCCACCCCAGATGTCGCTGTGTAGGCAAATAAGGTCAGATTGATGGATGGTTCGTCTCGGATCAATTACTCCCTTATTCTCTCCCTCTCTCTTCTCCCTTATTCCCTCCCTCTCTCCTCTCCTCTTTGTCCCCTACCCCCTACCCCTCTGCCCCTTCTCCCCAACCCCCATATCCCCCCCCCCCTTTCTGTAATCTGTTCTGATGGTAATGTGATGTTCGATGCGTCTGTGCATAACCCTAAGGACGGGGTTGTGGTCTGGGTGTGTACACTGCAAATACGTATGCTGTATATGAGCACATACACTCATACACTCAAGGCACACACGCATACGCGCAAGTACACACACACACACACACACACACACACACACACACACACACACACACACACACACACACACACACACACACACACAAATATGCTTTGATAAATGAATAAATTTTACATATTTTTTTATTATTATTATTATTTCATCTCTGTGACGCACCCGCCAACTTTGATGTAGAATAGTTAATTATCAATATCATTGGGGAAAAAAGTAAGAAAAAATAATTGATCTGAAATTCAATTAAATTCGAATTTTGCGTCGGCGTTCGTTCTATCTCGTGGTCGGGATTGTTGTCGGTTTTGTTATGACGTTGTCGTGATTGTTGTTTTTCGGTCGTGTCGGATTTCGTCCTTGTCTTATGAGAGCTTAAATAAAGAAGAAAGTAGCACGTACGCACACACACACACACACACACACATACACACACACACACACACACACACACACACACACACACACACACACACACACACACACACACACACACACACACACACACACAGAAAGTGAGAGAGAGAGAGAGAGAGAGAGAGAGAGAGAGAGAGAGAGAGAGAGAGAGAGAGAGAGAGAGAGACATATATATATACTAAATATGATACGAGTTCACGTATTTACTGTTTGATCACGAGCAAAAATATCAAAATATATATTCGTTCCGAGCACAGTGATGGAAAGAAAAATATGTGCACATTTTATTTTGATTTTGAAAACAAATATGTGATTTCTATTTAGTAACATTATTTGAATTTGTTGGTATTTTTCTCTCTCGTGTGATTTCATGTTAATTAGCTTCTCTTTGAATTTCTCGATTATCTTATTCGTGTCGGATTTTTTATTATTTTTTTATTAATGATTAATTTCTCGATTAACTTCAAGTCTGATTTATTTTTTTATTAATGATTTACAATGCTTATTCGTCTCTCTTTTCTATCCCTCTCTCCTTCCCCCCCCCCCTCTCTCTCTCTCTCTCTCTCTCTCTCTCTCTCTCTCTCTCTCTCTCTCTCTCTCTCTCTCTCTCTCTCTCTCTCTCTCTCTCTCTCTCTCTCTCTCTCTCTCTCTCTCTCTCTCTCTCTCTCTCTCTCTCTCTCTTCTTCTCTTCCTCCCTTCTTCTCTCCCCCTCCTTCATTCCCTCAGTTCTCTTCCTCTCCTTCCCCCTCCCTCCCTCTTCCTCCTCCCTACATCTTTTCCTCCTTCTCTCTGCCCCTCTCCCTACTCTCCTCCCACTCACCCTCCTATCTCTCTCCCTCTTATTATTATTGTTGTTTCCCTCCTCTTCCTCTTCGTTCGGAGCAATTGGCGTGACGTGACGAAATGGCGCTGAGGTTCCCGGATGAGGAACTGTCGTCGCCGATGTGCCTCGTCGTTTCGTGGCCTCGGCTTCGGCTTCGTCTGGGGAATTTTTGTGTGTCTGGATTTCTTTTCAGGGAGATGTTTGCTTGTTTGTTTTGTTTATATTTGTTTGGTTTGGGATTATTTTGGGTTTCTTGTTTTTTTTTTTTTTTTTTTTTTTTTGGGGGGGGGGTTTGTTTTGATTATTTTGTTTTGCGTTTTCGGAGATATGTGTCGCGTCTTTACTTGGCTTAGACTTCAGCTTCGTAAGGGGAATATTTGTGTATCTGGACTTGTTTTCGGGGAACTGTTTGCTTTTTTGCTTGTTTTTTTTATTGATTTTGCTTCGTTTTTATTTAGTTTTATCTTGATTTTTTCTTCATGCTCTGTGGTTTAGGCTTTCTGGATTTCTTGTTTATCTTTAAGCTTATGTTTACGTGCTATATGTCTTTTTTTTCTCCTCCATATCCTTCATCCTTTCCCTTCTCGCCCTACCCCATCCTCAACCTCTCCATCCCTCCTCCTATCCCTATTCCCCCTCCGCTTCCTACCTCCTCTCCTCCTCCATCCTCTTCCATCCCTCCCGTTTACCACCTCCTCCATCTCTTCCTCCCCCCTCCACCCTCTACCCCCTCCACTTTCCACCCCTACCTGTTCTCCATCCCGTCCCCACCCTCCCCTCTCCTGCTTCCCCCTTCCCCCTCTAGCCCCTCCTCCTTACCTCCCGTTCTCCCTCCCTCTCTCCCTCCCTTACCTCCTCCTTCCCCACCTTTCTCCCTTCCACCATCTCTACCTCCCCCCACCCTCCCTCTCTTCCCTATCAACCCCCCCCACCCTCCTCTTTTCCCACCAACTCCCCCCCCCCCCCCGAAAATGAAGATGATGATGGAACCGTATTTTGGCGTCGGTCTGTAGTGGCAAGGTCTATATAAGTACTTATATAGACCTTGTGTAGTGGTCGCTGGGGGCCGGGAGCGCTGGTCGGACGCCCGCTCCTGCTGCCGGGCGCCCGCGCTGGCTGGGCGAGTGCCGCTGGTGGCGCTGGTGGTCATGGTGGTGTTGTTGCTGTTGTTGTTCTCTAGGGGGGGGGGCTTTTGTTGGGGTTAGGATGGTTGAATATTTTTTTTTGGGGGGGAGAGGGGTCTTTTGGTTGGGGGGGGAGGAGTTAGGATGGTTGATTTTTTTTTTTGGGGGGGGGGTATTGATTTGGTGTCGAGCTTTTTTCTATTTTTTGTGTGTGATTATCGTTCATTTTGATCTAGTTTTCTTTCCGTATTGCTTTTTTTTTCCTTATTTCCCCCCTGTTATGGTTATCTTCTATTCATTAGCAGTTTTTTTCTGATTTTGGTTTTCTTTCCTTTCTTTTGTGGACTCGTTTGACTGATTTCATTTTGTTGTGGTTGTAATTTATAAAGGATTTTGATACTCAGGATTTAGCTTCCACATCAGGTGATAACGAAAGCGAATTCTAAAAACAAACATGAAAAAACGACCTGGAAAATCAAAGATGAACAAAGAGCTCTTTTTTAGGGAAAAAAACGTATTTTTCCATCTCATTTGTCTCTTTGTCTTGCAGGTTGTCATGTTCTCTCTCCCTCCGGATGGTGACAGTGTCCATGTTTTTTTTTTTTGTTTTTTTTTTGGGGGGGAGGTATTTTTTGTTCTTATTTCTTTTTAAAGGAAAGGGAGGGTCTTGTGATTCATTTCGTTATGTATGCTGGCGCTTGTGTTTTGTTTATGTGTGATTGTATGTTTTGTGTGTATGTTCTGTTTGTATGTTTTTCGTTTTCGTTTTTTCTCTCTTCTGATGTCTCTTTCCCTCCCTCCCTGTTTCTCCTCTCACCTTCTCTCTCCATCTCATTTTCAACTTTCTCCCGTCGACCCCTTCCCCTCCCCTCCTTCCTCCCCTCCCCTCCCCCCCCCTCCCCCCCTTCCCTCTCATCTACTCCCCATTCTCCCCCCCCCCAGTCTCTTTTAAACCCTATTTACGCGGTCTCTCTCATCAATTAGGAGCCACACAGAGGTTCAATTGGCAGTTTGCGGCGCGGGCTTTGATTGGCTGGGTTTTCCGCTAACGAGGCTGTGATTGGCCAATTCCTATTTTGTAATTTGCCTTTTTTAAGGGGGGGGGAAGGGGAGGGGGGGTTAGATGCGTATGTATGTTGTGGGGATTGTGTTGAGGGAGAGGGAGTTGGAAGGACGAGCAAGAAGGAGAGGAAGGAGGGTGAAAGGAGGGCTGGAGGGAGAGATGGAAGGAAGAGAGGAGAAGATAGAGGAGGAAGGGGAAGGAGAGGTTGAGAGAGGGAGGGAGGGAGAAGGAGAAAGGAGAGGGAGGGTGGGAAAGAAAGGGAGAGAGATAGGGTGTGCGAGAGAGAAAGGGAGAAAGGGAGAAAGGGGTAAGATAATGCGACGCAGACAAATGGCAACAGGAAAGCGTCAACATCCATCCTCACGTCGACC
>NW_020869183.1:333692-336192 GCF_003789085.1 Penaeus vannamei
AGAGAGAGAGAGAGAGAGAGAGAGAGAGAGAGAGAGGAGAGAGATAGATAGATAGATAGATAGATAGATAGATAGATAGATAGATAGATAGATAGATAGATAGATATAGATATAGATATAGATAGATAGATAGATAGATATGTGTGTATATAAGAGAAATCAAAAGAAAAAATATAAACTAAAGCGAAGTAGAGCTATTGTGAGTATAAATGCGCCATAATGATGACGAAGTTGATAAAAAAGCGATAGTGATAAAGATTATAATGATAATGATAATAATGACCGTGATTGTGATAATAATAATCATAATTATGATCATCACCATTTTCCCTGTCCCTGCGGTATAATATTTTTTTAAAATGTGTAATCAGATTTACTGTAATTATAACTTTTTTATGCATTAAATACAATTAGAATATAGTTATGTATTTCAAAAAGGTTTTGCCATTATGGAGATCAGGGCGACTTTTTATGCCATCTATTTTTTAGTATGTTCCATCAAAGAGTCTTTTAATTAATTTATTCATTTAAACATTTTTTCCCTTTTTGTGTAAAGGAAGGGAAAAAATTCACTGTATAATTGATAACTTCTCGGTTGTTTACGGAAATAGAAGAGTTAATAATTATAGATGGAATGTGAATATTTCTCGTTTTTTTTCTCGCTGTCGCCGAGTTTTTAGGAATGATGAGAAAGATGAATTGAAACAAAGGAAAGATAAAGATTTGGATGTTATTGTTGAACCTTTCTGCAATCGAATGAATATGTCATAGCACGTGAGAATATAACATGAGGATTTTGTCCTATCCTTCAGTAACCCTTTCACATACACACACACGCACACACGCACACGCGCACACGCAACACACCACACGCACACACACGCACACGCACACACACACACACACACACACACACACACAACACACACACACACACACACACACACACACACACACACACACACACACACACACACACACACACACACACACACACACATATATATTTGTTTAATTATACATACACATATATGTATTTCTTTATCTACTTATGTATGTTTATATATTATGATAATGACAATTAATGATGATATTGATAACAGTAAATGATAACATATTAACAGTGATGATAGTAATGCCACTAAAATTATGATTATAGTAATAATAATAATGATGATAAAATGATGAATAATGATTATAGTAAAACGACAGAAATCGTAGTAATTACAAATAATCAGAAAGACACTGACCGCGATAACGATTTTAAAAAGATTTTCTTTTGTTTACGATTTTCAAAACCCCAACGAACTCTCCGCTCGCTCTCCCTGGCCGCCATTTTCCCCTCCTGGAGCGGCCGGCGCGGCGTCCGTTATTTTCCCGCGTCGGTTCTTTATCGGCCGGTTCTTTATCGCCGTCGACACCTTCGCGCCGCCGATAATCCTATTCTCCTCCTATGTACTGGAAAGCACCGGGCTGGGGGGGGGGGCGTTATTTATCTCGCGGGAGGTCGAGAGGCGATCGCACCGCGGAAGCTTCTTAGCTCCTGTCGGGTCGCCATCTTTTTTTTTCTTTCTTTCTTTTTTTTTTCCCTCTTGTGCCCTTCGTTGTATCCTTTTTTATTCTGTCTTTTCTCTTTTTTTTTTGGGGGGGGGGAGGGTTCGTTTTTGTTCCTGTTTGTGCATTTTCCTTCCTCTATATATTCCTTCGGTTTCTTCTGTCTTTGTCTTCCTTATGTCCTTTAGTTGTGTGTCCATTTCGTGTTCTTATTCCTTTTGTTCCTCCCTCCTTCGACTTTTCGGTCTCCGTGTCTTGTATCTCTTCCTCTCCTTCTTTTTTGTATTTCCTTTTCCGTAATCTTCCTCTTCTAGCTTGTTCTTCCTCCTTTCTTCTTCAATTTCTATGCTTCTTTCTCTTCATTTCCACCTTTTCTTTCCCCTTTTCCTCTTCTCCTTCCTCCTTACTTTCTTCTTCCATCTTCCTCTCCTCTCCATCCTTCTCCACCTATCATTATTATTGGTGTTATTATTATTACTACAACTGTTCTTCTTTATTTTTTTCCTCCTTCTATTCTCCATGTTTCTCCTACACTTCCCACTCTTCCTCTCCCCTCCTTTTCCTCTCTTCCTCCTCTCCTTTTCTCCATTTTTCCAGATACGCCTCCCACTTCCCTCTCCTCTTCCTTTTCCTCCTCTTCCTCTCCTTCCCCTCTCCCCCTTCTCTTCTTCGTCCTCCTCCCCTTCCTCTTCTTCCTCCTCCCCCTTCCCTTCCTACTCCCCCTCCTCCTCTCCTCCTCTCCCCTCCCTTTCCTTCCTCCTCCCCCTCCTTCTTCTTCCTCCCCCTTCCCTTCCTCCTCCTCCGCCTCCTCTTCTCCTCCTCCTCCCTCCTCTTCTCCTCCCCTTCCCCTTCCTCCTCCTCCTCCTCCCTCTCTTCTTCTTCCTCCTCCTTCTCTCCCTTCCTCTTCTTCTCCTCCCCGCTTCCCCTTCCTCCCCCCCCTCCTCCT
>NW_020869183.1:346192-348692 GCF_003789085.1 Penaeus vannamei
CGTCCAGCGTTCGCGAGATTCAATTACTTTCGCCAGAAATGTAATTTTGCTTCGAGAACGTTCATTATTTCATTAACTGTCATGTTTTACGATTTGTTCGTAATTTTTGAATCGAGGACGTTCGTTCGTTATTTTTTATTTGATTTGTATGTAATTTTGTTGGAGGAATATTCATTGATTCATTTACTTTTTTTATACGATTTGTATATATGATTTATTCTTGTTTTCATTTCCCTTCTTGGTTTCATTTACTTCATCTTTTTTCTCGTTTTTTTTTCTACTGCTTTATCCATCGCCTTTATTCTCCCATTTCCTCTCCCCCCTCCATGTTTTTTCCCTCCAAAACCCCACTCTTATCTTATTTCTCGTATTTTCCCCCCCATTCTTTCCTTCCACGACCACCACCACCCTCAAAAAAAAAAAAAAAAAAAAAATCAAAGTTAAAATTCCCTTCCTTTGCCAATAGCGAGAGCCAAGTGCTTTTTAATCCCAAGCCATACAGGAGACGGCGGGACCCCCTCCCTCCCTCCTTCCCTCCCAACCCCCCCCCACCCCACCCCTGTCCCACCCCTCTCCCTCCTCCTTTCTCCCCCACCACCCCCCACCCCCTGTCCCACTCCCTCCCCTCCCTCCCTTCCCCCAACACCCCCCCCTGTCACTCCTCTCCCTTCCCCAACCCCACCCCACCCCTGTCCTCCTCCTCCGCCACCCCCTGTCCCACCTCTCCCTCCTCCTTCCCCCCAACCCACCCCACCCCCTTTCCCACCTCCTCCCCAACCCCCCCACCCCCACCTCCTTTCCCAACCCACCCCCACCCCCTTCCACCTTTCCCCCTCCCCACCCCACCCACCTAACCCCACCCCCCTCCCATTATCTCTGTCACTCGAAGGCAAACAGTTCACTAAAATGCTTTTTGGGGAAACTTTCGCGAGTTTAAATACCGTTCGGGGATCTATATCACCGGCGCTCCGTTCGCTTATTTCCGGTTGAAGCTGGCGAGCTTTTGTTGTTGTTGTTGTTGTTTGGTGAGTTGGTGTGGTGTTGGGGTTGTCGGTTTGGGGGGAAGGGGAAGGGAAGGGAGGGAGGGGGAGAGAAGGAGGAGGGGAGGGAGGGAGGGAGGGTGGGAGAGAGAGAGAGAGAAGAAAAAGGTGAGAGAAGAAAAAGAAAAAAAAAGAGGGAAAAAATAAAAAAGAAATTAAAAAAAGGGGGAAACTAATGAGCGCACACCTCGCCCCAAAGACGGCACTTGGCGCAACGGAGGAGCGGAAAAAGCGCCAAAATCCCTCCTCCCATCCCTCCCCATCCCTCCCCACTCCCCCCCACTCCGCCTTGACCCTTAGAGGTTTCCGAGTCGCCCGGGGTGCCTTTAAGGGCTTGTGTTAATATTTGGACAATATTTAGGCGCGTTTATGTAACAAAGCCGTGTTAGTACTGTCGGGTGTTTGGTTAGACGCGGGGGCGGCTGTTGCCTCGCTGGGTGTTTGTATGTGAGTGAGAGAGGGAAGGCGGGTGAGGGGAGAGAGGGGAGGGCGGGTGAGGGGAGAGAGAGAGGAGGGGAGGGCGGGTGAGGGGAGAGAGAGGGGAGGGCGGGTGAGGGGGAGAGGGAAGAGAGTAGGGAGGGGGGGAGGGGGCGTGAGGGGGGGGAGAGGAGAGAGAGGGGGGGCGGGTGAGGGGAGAGGAGGGGAAGGAAGGGGAGAGAGGAGGGGAGGGGGTGATGGGAGAGGGAGAGAAGAGAGGGGAGGGCGGTGAGGGAGGGGAGGGAGAAGAGGGGGGAGGGGCGGGGGAGAGGGAGGAGAGGGGAGAGGAGGGGGGCGGGTGGAGGGGTGGAGGGAGGGAGGAGAGGGGAGGTGGGGATGGAGGGAATAGTGAGAAGGAAGGGAGGAAGGGAGGGAGGGGAATGGGAAGGGAAGTGGGACGGAAATGGGAAGGGTAAAGAGGAGGATGGAGAGACAGGACGAAAAAGAGAGGGAGGGGAGGAAGGAGGGAGGAGGAAGGGGATGAGGGAGAGGATAGAGAAGGTATGACAGGTGAAAGATAAAAAGATCCACCGCAGTGAGCGCGCTACACTACAGCCATTACGAAAGCAACAAACAAAAGCAGAAAATATAACTGATCACTGAAGGATAATTATATCAAAAGCGAAAAAAGTCAAGAGAGGGTAAAGGAAAACGATGCAAAACGGATATGAACTAAAAAGAGGACAACATGCACGAACATCATCTCACAGAAATACTCAGACTAATTACGGAGAGAACACAAGATAACATCGAAGAACATTTAAAAGGGGTATAACAAGCGGTGCAAATCAGGAACACGGGAGGGACGAGATAAGAAAGAGAACGAGAGAAGGAACGAAGGAGAGAAGGAGGAAAGGATCGAAGAAGGGAAGGAGCGAAGGAGACGAAGATTAAAAGAGGGAAAGGAGGGAAGAGAGAGAAGGGCCGAACAAGAGAAGGAGGGAAGAGAGGGAAGGAATTAAATGAGGGAAAGGAGGGAAGAG
>NW_020869183.1:353692-361192 GCF_003789085.1 Penaeus vannamei
GAAGCGGAAGAAAGGGGGAGATGGAGGGAAGGAGAGGGGAAGCGAAAGAAAGAGAAAGATACAAGGAGGAAGAGAGAACGTGAAAGGCAGAGGAAGAGAGAGACGGAAAGGGGAAGTGAAGGAAAGAGAGGATAGAGAGACGGACTGGGCAAGTAAGGGGAAGATTAAGGGAAAGAGGGAAGAGAAGCAGAAGAAACACGAAGATAAAAGAGAATAGCAAGACAAGTGAGGAATTTTAAGCTCCGGCCGGACATTATCTGCTAAAGAATGGATCGTCTTTCAGTTTTTTTTCTATTTTGCTGATTAGATTTTACATTGTTAATGTTTGGGATGCACTGAAGATTAATTAAAGAAGAGAGAAGAGAGAGAGAGAGAGAGAGAGAGAGAGAGAGAGAGAGAGAGAGAGAGAGAGAGAGAGAGAGAGAGAGAGAGAGAAAGAGAGAGAGAGAGAGAAGAGAGAGAGATGGGGGGCGGGAGGGAGATAGGGAGATAAAGAGAGTGAGAGAGAGAGAGATTAAAGCCATGAACAAGGACAGACATAGATGAAAAAACGGAAGGGCAGAAAAATAAGATAACAAGGAGTGTCTTAGATGAAAGGTATCGCCTAATGTGAGACGTTTATTGTTGCGGGAAGTGAGCAGGTAAGCAGGAGGGAAAGGGGGGGGTGAGAGGGGGGTAATGCCATTTCTGCTTTTTTTTCCAGTTCGCCTTTCTCTCTCTCTCTCTCTCTCTCTCTCTCTCTCTCTCTCTCTCTCTCTCTCTCTCTCTCTCTCTCTCTCTCTCTCTCTCTCTCTCTCTCTCTCTCTCTCTCTCTCTCTCTCTCTCTCTCTCTCTCTCTTCTCTCTGTTCCTATTCTCTCCTTCTCTATCTATCCTTTCATCTTTTATTTCGCCTTCTCTTTTTTCCCTCCCTTTCACCTTACTCTTCCCTCTCTTTCTTCCGTCTATCCCTTCTCCTTCCCATTCCTCCTCACCCTTCGCTTTCCCCTTTTTCTTCCCGATTTCTTCCTCCCTTCTTCCTTTCCTTATCTTTCCCTCCCCCCCTTTCTTTCTCTCTTTCCTTTCCCCTCCCCCCCCATATCCCATGAATTCCCTGCCGTACATCAACATCTTCCAGGGAATCACTCGGGGACGGCGCTCATGCCACCTTGGAAGGGGGATTTGAGGAGGGGTAGGCGGGATGGAGGAGTGGAGGAGGGAGTAGGGGGTGTTGGGGAGGGACGGGTGTTGGGGGGAGGGAGTAGGGGAGTGGGAAGGGAGTATGTGGAGGGGATGTGAGGGAGGAGAGGAGGAGATGACGTGGTGATCAATGAGGAACCGTCTCGTAGGCCGAGCACGCCGCTGATTGTGCTGGGACTGCCGAATTTATGCAAGGGGAAGGTGGTGATTGTGTGTGCGCGCGCGTGTGAATGCGCTTGTCAGTATGCGATCATGTGTGTGGAAGAGGGAGAGAGAGAGGGAGACAGAAAGACAGAGAAAGAAAACCACGAGGAGTCAAGGAACACCAGAACCCCGATCGCGCGAGAGAGCAGGAGAACCTCTTGCGCCGCCGCCCCCCCGCCCCCCCCCCCCCCTCCCCCGCCCCCGCCCGAGGACCCCGAGGGGGACCCGGGCCCGAGCACGCGGAATGTGCGCCTAATTGGGCCCTCTACCCCTCTGCTCCCCGCCGACGGGTCGCCGCCACACCTGTTGAACAGCTGGTTTGATGGATCCCGCAGCCTCCTGACGGCCCGGACGCCGACGGCCGAGGGCGCTGAAGGGACGAGGCCCGAGTGATGGATGGCCGCCGCCGACCATCCTGCCGCGGCGGCCGGAGGAAGGAAGGGCGGGGGATGAAGAGTGAAGCAAAGGGGCAAGGTGGGATGAGGAAGGGGAAGGAGAGAGGGCGAGGGGGAGAGGATGGAGAAGGAGGGAGGAAGGAAGGAGGAGGGGAGGGGTAGGAGAAGGAGATAGAGAATAGCGTATAGAGGAGGGGAAGGGCGATGAAGGAGATGGGGGGGAAAGGAGAAGAGGAATGAGCAAGGAGAAGGAGGAGGTGAAGGGATAAGAAAGATGGAGAGGAGGTTGAATGATCGGAATGCACAAAGGGAAAGAGATAAGGAAAGGGAAGAGAAGGAGAATGATGGGCATAGAGGAGGATGAATGGAAAGCAGGAATGAGAAGTGAGGTCGTTGCAGGCGAAAAGGAGGAGGAAAACGACAATGAAAGATGGTGGAGAAATGACCAAAAAGAGGAATAAAGAAGGTAATAAGCAACGGGGGGATGGGGGGAGGGGGGGGCAACTGGCGTTTGACACTAAGCTGTTAGCTGGGGGGGGGGAGGTTAGCGCTTGCAGCCGGAGATAAGGGTGGAGGGGTGGGGGTAAGGGGTGGGTAACTGGAAAAGGGGAAGAAATGGGGGAGGCAAAGAAAAAGGCTAAATGCGCAGGGAAGAAGATAAGAAAGAAGAGAAAAGAATAAGAAAAAAAAGAGTAAGGGGAAAACGAGAAAATGAAAATATGATATTATAATAAAATTAAAAGTATTATAATATTAATGTAAAATAAGAACAACAACAATAATGATATACAAAATGATGATGATGACTATAATTAATTAATAATAATAATGTAATAAATGCTTAGTAGCCGTTTCTCCACAAAAACATGTCACTGACGTCCAGATGATATGGACCAACTTTGACTTCTGATATGAAAGAAAGAAGAGAAGGAGAGGAGAAGGCGGGAAGTAAGAAATGACGGCAAAAGGACAGATTATGAAAGCGCGATAAGGAGAGATAGATTAGGAGAAGCAGGGGGGGGGAGTAAAAAATAATGATACATTGGTTTGTTTACAACTGTGCAGTTGCATCTTCTATTTTCACACACACACACACAAAACACACGTACACACACGTACACACGCACGCACACATACCGCACCACGCACACAGGTGGATGTATGTATGATATGTCATTAGATTTATGATATGTGTCCGTCACTCACACGCGCACAAATTATTGCATGTATATATGTGTGAATGTATGCATCTATATATATCATCTAATATCTGTCTAACTCTGCTGTCTGTCTACATCAGTCTCTCTCTCTCTTCTCTCTCCTCTCTTCTCTCTCTCTCTTCTCTCTCATTCTCCTCTCTCTCGCTCTCTCTCTCTCACCCTCTCTCTCTCCCTCTCTCTCTCTCTCTCTCTCTCTCTCTCTCTCTCTCTCTCTCTCTCTCTCTCTCTCTCTCTCTCCTTCCCTCTCCTCTCAGTCTCTTTCTCCGTCTCCCTCTCCTTCATCCTCGCCCCCTCTGTCTCTTCCTATTACTCTCCTCGCCTTCTCTCTCTCTTATATAAATATTTAAGATAAAAAAATCAAAAACAAACACCAACTGCACGTGATCGGCGACTGAGCGCTGAGAACGAAACCACGAAGGGAAAAAAAAAGAAAAACAAAAACAAACAAAATAAAGAATAAAGAGAAAACGCGAACACTAACAACAGCGCCAAGATTAAACACCGCCATTTGTGACAACACGAGGCCGCGCATTCCACTCCGGCCGCTGACAACAAGCAACAAGGAAAAACAAAAAAAACAAAGAAGAAAAAACGCCAACAATGTAAAGAAGGGATTTTTATGGTCAGATTTCTGGAGGACAAGGAGGGCGTCGGTAAGAGATAATAATATATATATATATATATATATATTTATATAATATATATATATTATATATATATATATATATATATATATATATATATATAACAGAGAGAGCGAAAGACCTGGATTCCCTCCCATTGGGCGAAGCGAAGAGTCCTGCGGCCGAGCCAGCGGCGCCGAATGAATGGGATGTGCTAATAGAGTGATCAGGGCCAGTCAAGGTGAGGCCAGGATATAGGTGTTGGCACGCTGCTCTCGCCCATGATGAATATACGGGCGGTGGGCGGGAGGAGGGAGGGTGGGGAAGGAGGTTGGGAGGGGAGGGTGGGAAGGAGTGGGGAGGGGGGGTGGGTGGGGGAGGGAGGTGGTGGGAGGGGAGAGGGAGGGGAGAGGAGGAGGGGAAGGAGGAGGGTGGTTGGGAGGGAGGGTAAAGGGAGGGAAGGATGGCGGGAGAGAGAATAAAGGGATAAAGAGGGAAGAAAGGAGATGGATGGAAGAAAATGAGAGGAATGAAAGGAGAGAATAAAGAGGGAGAGATAAAATATTGATAGAGGAAGGGAGGACGTGATGGGAGGAGAGGGAGGAAGGGAGGAAAGGAAGGATGAGGGTGGAAGGGAGGGAAGGGGATGGAGGAAGGGAGTAATAATTGAATGGTGGGAAGAGAGGGAGGGAGGGAGGAGGAGAAAGTGATGGCATGGATGGATAAGAGATGAAGAGGAAGACAGAGAGACAGGGAGAGAGATAATGATCTCTATGAGGAATTCAGGGCAGAAGAGGCGAAGTAAAGAGGTTGGAGATAAGAAAAGAAAAGGAAAAAGGGTTGAGAAGGTGGAAAATCGACCCGGAGAAAAAAAAGGACAAAATTATCGCAGACGCAAAGCCATAAGAATAATCATCGTAAAAGTGATGATGATGATGATGGTTTTGATGGTGATGACAATAGTAGCTCAGCCACCAAACCCGACCAACACGGAAGCAAAGACAAGAAGAGAAAAGCGAAATAAAAACCAATGAGATCCAGTTCAAATCAAAACAAGAAGAGCGAGCCAAAGCCAAGGCGAGGAGCGGCGAGCCCTGCGACTGCCAGGCCTCGGCCGCGGCGACGGCGGCCAGGGCGAGGGCAGATAAAGGGTGATGATAGGGCGGTCACGCCCTCATGGGAAGAGCGTCGTTTGTTGAACCAGCGAGGTGTCGGCCGCAGTAAGCAACTCGTCTGTCCCAATGCGGGCAACACGCGCACCTGCACCGGCGGCCCCCTCCCCCACCCCTCCTCTGGCCACTTGCGAGGGGGGGAGATGGAGGGTGGGGTGGAGGGGAGAGGAGGGGTGAGGACGGGAGGAGGTGGTGAGGGTAAGGAGGGGAGGAGGGTGAGGACGGGAGGCGGGGGTGGGGTAATGAAGGAGGGGGAGGGTGTTTATGTAGGGGTTGAGGTGAGTTGGGGTTGTTTTTGTTTTTGTTGGGGTTTAGGTTGGGTTTGGTTAGGTTGTCAATGTTTTATTGTGTTCTTGCGGGGATTTTCTCTTTATTAAGGGATTATTATTATTGATATCACTGTTGTCAGTGTTGCTGTCACGGTTATCATGATGCCATTTTTGTTTTGGCGTGAACGTAGATCAGAGGTTGATTTAGGTTTTGTTTTATTTTTGCGCTAAAATTGGAAAAAAAATAATGTAAATCTTCTAAAGACAAGAAAAACAAGTCTCATTTTATCAGTCATTAAACCTTTAAACCTTAGCTTAAGCGAAAAAAGAATGATTTAATTGTATTTTATCACAGATTAAACGTAAAGAGGGATTTAAGTCGAGAAAAGGATGCAACAAAGTTTGTTTCACAAGCCCTTTTACACCTCAAAGATATCGCTGCCTTTTGTAGCACATTCCTCTGCCACCTCCCCCCCCCCCCCCTTCCACTTACCATCGTTGAGAAGACCGTTGTCATGCCAGCAATTTATCAGGCTCAGCATCCCCCCCCCTTCCTCCACTCCCCAATTCCTCTTCTCTTCTGTCTATTTTCCCTCGTTCTGGTCCCTCTCTTGTACTCTCATGTATGCCCTCTCCCTCCTCGCCTCTTCTCTATATCCCTACCTTCACCTTCTCCTCCTCTTCTCTGCTCTATCCACCTTTCTTTCTCATTTCCTCCTGTTCTTCCTTCTGTTCTTCTTCTTCCTCCTCCTCCTCCTCCTCCTCTCCTCCTCCTCCTCCTCCTCCTCCTCCTCTCCTTCCACATCCTCCTTTTCCTCTCCTCGTCCTTCTCCTCCTCCTCTTCTTTCTCCTCCTATCTTCTCTACCCCCCTCCCTCCACCCCTCCCTCCAAGTGTGACCCTTTTCCGATTTCCCAGCGAAAGGAAAACATTTTCTGTTTCGCCGAAGTTCGAAAGAGTGGAAGCCAAAAAAAAAGAAAAGAATTAGAGTGGGAGGGAGATAGATAGGAAGGACAGAGAGACGAGAGAGAGAGAGAGAGCAGCACGAGAGAGAGAGAGAGAGAGAGAGAGAGAGAGAGAGAGAGAGAGAGAGAGAGAGAGAGAGAGAGAGAGAGAGAGAGAGAGACAGAGAGAAGAAAGAAAGAAAGACGGATGGATGGAAAGAGGAAGGGACAGTAAGACAGACAACAGACAGAACAGGGACTAGACAAGAACGGCCGAGAAAGGGATGCGAAAGGGGAGAGAGGAGAAGAGAAGAGAGGAGGAGGAGGGTACACAGCGGATAGACCTCCGAGGGACGCCGTAGTGGGCGTGTAATGAATATGTGCTTGTGTGTGGGCCGGATGATGGGCGTGTGTAGTGGAAGGGCTTCAACGTTTGGGCCATTTGCGGTATATATATATATATATATATATATATATATATATATATATATATATATATATATTATGTGTGATGTGTGTGTGTGTGTGTGTGTGTGTGTGTGTGTGTGTGTGTGTGTGTGTGTATGACATCAGGTCACTTAATTATTCGAGGTTTTGTTGATTCCGGAACTGGAAATAATTGTTCCGAATGTCGCCGTTAATTGAATTTACTCGCTGAGATGTACGCGCCGAAAGAAATGGCTTTTTGAGACTCACTGTTAAAAAAAAAAAAAAAAAAAAAAAAGAACCCACGACTGACTGTTAAAAAAGAAAAAAAGAAAAGAAAAAAACCACTGTTAAAAAAAAAAAAAAAAAAAAAGAAAAAAAAGAACCCATTAAAAAAAGAGAAAAAAAAAGAAAAAAAAAGAACCCACTGTTAAAAAGAGAAAAAAAAGAAAAAAAGAACCCACTGTTAAAAAAAGAAAAAAAAAAAAAAAACCACTGTTAGAAAAAGAAAAAAAAACGGAAGCATAACATTAAATCGCCTGTTTTTTTCCCCAAGTTTGTTGCTACTATATGATTATTTATTCACAAAAAGGGAAACCTGGCATGGTTCTCCTAGCGCGGGAAATTTGAATTTTAAATAACGTGTGTAGTGAAACCTGGCGCTTCCTTCCCCTAGAGTTGTGCTCTTCATGTGTTCCTGTTGTGTTCCCCCGATTCTCCGGAAGACAATGATGAGGCAATATGCACGGTGGTGATTTGGTTATTGATGCTGTCATTGTTGGTGTTGGTGGTGGTGGTTGGTGTGGTCTTTGTTGGTATTATTGTCATTTTTGTTTTGCCCGGAAGTATTTTGCATTTTGTTCACAATTATTATTTTTTCTTTTCTTTGTTATTTTTTTACCATTATTTTCATTACAATTGCATTATATGTTATTGTGTTATTAGTAGTATTATGAAGATAATGATAATGATCATTATTACTACTTTTAGTTATCACCATTATTTATTATGATTAGCATTATTATTATTATTGTTAGTAGTAGTAGTAGTAGTAGTAGTAGTAGTAGTAG
>NW_020869183.1:366192-371192 GCF_003789085.1 Penaeus vannamei
TGTTCTTCCTTTTCGTTCCTTTGTTTTCGATGCATCTTTCGTTTTGGGCATGTCTGTCTGTCTCTCTCTCTCTCTCTCTCTCTCTCTCTCTCTCTCTCTCTCTTCTCTCTCTCTCTCTCTCTCTCTCTCTCTCTCTCTCTCTCTCTCTCTCTCTCTCTCTCTCTCTCCTCTCTCTCTTTCCCCCCCCCCTCTCTCTCCCTCTCCCTCTCCAAGTCCACCCATCCCTTTCCTCCTCCTTCATTCCTCCCTCGTCCACCCCCTTCCCTTCACTCCGTCCACCCTTTCCCTCTTCTCCATCACCCTGGTCTTCCATCCCTTTTCTCCATCACATCCACCTCCTTCGCACAATGGGTTGTTGTTCGCCGCGGCCATTGCACGGTTGCAGTCTTCAGCACCTTTGATCACGTGTGCATGGGTGTGCATTTGCGTGCTTTTTTTATGTACAGTTTCTCCATGTGTGTATGTATGTGCATTGTGTCCGTGCGTGTGTATTGAATCTGTTCGTGCGTATGTATGTGTGTGTGTGTACGTGTGTATGCATGTCTTGCATCTGCGAGTGTGTGTGCATGTGTATTATGTATGCATGTGTGCGGGGAAATGGGATGAGGGAGGAGAAGGGGAGAGGGGAAAAAGGAAGAGGGAGAAGGAAAAAAAGGAGGATGGGAAGGAAGAGAATGATAACCAGATGTATGTGTTCAGGTTTATATTGACTGTGTATTTATGTATCTGTCGCGGCATGTTGGCTCGTCCTCTTAGACGGATGTATCGACTACCTTTTTTAGCGCATCCACGCGCGGATAGATCTGCGCAGTGCATGAGCGTCCGCGTGAATGGCGGTCGCCGGGACGTGAATGGGACGGATCGGAGGCCCGGCCGCCAGCCTCTGCCTCGCGTCGCCGGGTCCTGTTTCGCGCGCGGCCCAACGGTGTCCCATTTCGTGCATGGTCTATTGGTGTCCTCTCGTGTTTTTGTCACTGCAGCCTTGGTTCATGCAAGGCAGCGTTCACTTGTGCATGATTGGTGTCCCATTTCACGCATGACTCGCCTCTCCTCTTGTTTTAATTATTCCTGACATCGTCGAGGGTGGAGAATGCTGGGCTTTGCGAGGCTGCTGCGTGACTGGACTCGGAGGGAGAGGGGAACAGGGAAGAGGGAGGAGAGGGGAAAAGGCAGGAAGGAGGAGAAAGGGAGAGAAGAGGGAGGAGAGGGGAAGAGGGAAATTGGAAGAGGGTGGAGCGAGAACAAGAATTGGAAAAAAGAGAGAGAGAATGAGAGAGAACGAGAGAGAGATCCTCAAATCAAGCGAGCAGCCCCCCCCCAGCCGAGAGCCGCAGCGAGTGCCTGACCGCAGCCGGCGCTCGAACCAGCTCACCGACCTCCAACGGCGCCGACGGAGCCACTCAGTCGAGGCAACGAGCGCGAGGACGACCCCCTTGCACACGACCCTCTGAGTTGTGTCAAGGTTCGCCGAGACATTTCATTCCCTCATTTTTTCCGAAGCGAGCGAGACAGCCTCTCTCATTCCCTCATTCCTCAAGGCAATCGGAACAACCGCCCTCGTGCCCTCATTCCGCGAGACAGCTCATTCCCTCATTCCCTCGAGGCGACCAAGGAAGCTCCACATCGTCTCCTCATTCTTAGAATCTTCCCTCATTCCCTCGAGACCGACCGCAAGCCTTCCTCATTCCCTCATTCTTCTCGAGACCACAAGAGCTTCCCCCTCATTCCGAGAAAGGTTCCCTCCTCCCGAGACGACCCAGGCAGCGTGGACGACCGCAGACTGCCGGTAGACGGGTTCGATGACCGGCACGACCAGGACCTGCGCCTCGGTGGTCGTTATCGCGGACGACGACGACGACCCGACCGGGATTATGACCTTTGTCTTATATGTATCCGTGTGTGCATGTGCATTATGCATGTATGTGTTTGTTAGCGTCTGTACACGAAACAAATATATGCATGTTGAAAGAGAAGGAGAATGTGCGTGTAGAGAGAGAAAGGAGAGAGGAGAGAGAGAGAGAGAGATGGCTGGTTAGTGTCGAAGGATTATCCTAAGTTGTCTAGTCGCGTGTGACGTCACATGTCGAGCGTTCTTCACCAGATCCGTGTGTGTGTGTGTGTGCTGTGTGTGTAAGTGGTGTGTGTGTGTGTGTGTGTGTGGCGTGTATGTTTCTTTGTGTGGTATGATTAGCTTACTTGATTTTGTTCATTTTGTATTATTCCCTTTCCGTCCTGGTCATCCCTGCTCTTCTCAATCTTCATTTTTTCTTCCTTCGCTTCCTCCTCCTCCATCACTTTGCCTTCTCTACTCCACCACTTCGTCTCCTCCACCTCCTCTCTCCTCCTACTCCTCCTCCTTTCCGTCCTCTCCTTCCGTTGCCCGCTCCTCCATCACTTTGCCTTTTCCTCCTCCCCCTTCTTCTATTCCTCCTCCTCCACTTCGCCTCTTCCTCCTCCTCCTCCTCCACTACCACCACATCGCCTCCATCTCTGTCTCGAGCTTTTTGTGTGACCTGCATATCCTTCTCTCTTATTTCTCCTCTTCTCTTATCGTTATCTTCTCTTGCTCCTGACATCATCACCTTCTCTATTACAGTTATTCACTTCAGTAACAAAAGATCACTGGGTTGTCTTCTACTTCTACCCTTCTTCTTCTTCTTCTTCTTCTTCTCTCACGCTTTTCTTTATTTCTTCTGGTTATGCGTTTTCTCTGTTTGCTTGACTTATGTTTTATTTATTCTTATTCTACACTTTATATTTATTTATCTGCTGGTGTCATCTGCACTGGCATCCTTTCGCTATTTTTAGAATCCGTTTTTGGTTAACTTTCGGCATTTTGTGTTTTATTGAAGTCTCTCCTTTCATTTATTGGTTCTGTCTGTCTTGTTCCCTGGTATGTCGGGCGCTTCCATGCATTTTATTCATGTGTTCTCCCTCTCCTCCTTTTTTGGTGTGTCTCTCATTCGGTTTTATTTTTGGTGTATCCCCCTTGCTCTCTCTTTCTCTGTTTATGTTCTCTCTCAAGCTTTCTCTCTTTCTCTCTCTTTCTATCTCTCTCTCTCTCTCTCTCTCTCTCTCTCTCTCTCTCTCTCTCTCTCTCTCTCTCTCTCTCTCTCTCTCTCTCTCTCTCTCTCTCTCTCTCTCTATCTCTCTCTCTCTCTCTCTCTCTCTCTCTCTCTCTATGTACTCTCTCTCTCTTATCTCCGCTCTCTCTCGCATCTCTCCACTCTCGTATAGTATTATCCTTCCGTTTCATATTACGTCTTCTCTTCTCCTCCTCCTCTCCTCTCGTCCTCCCCATTCCTCCTTTCCCTTTCCCTTCGCCTCCTTCATCTTTTTCTCTCCTCAATTCCCCCTCCACTTCCCCCCCACTTCTACCCTGCCCCATTCCCTCCCTCACTTCCCCCCCCCCTCCACTTCCCCTGCCCTCCACCTCCCCCTCACTTCCCCCCCCATCACCTTCCACCCTCTCCCAATTCCCACCTCTTCCCCTCTCTCCCCTTCCCACCCCACTTCCCCCCCCCCTCACTCCCTCTCCCCCTTCCCCCCTCCTTCCACTCTCTGCCCTCCTCCACACTCTGCCCTCTCCCCTCCCCCCCTCCCCACCCCACCCTCCCCCTCCCCACACCCACCTTCCGCGACACGACGTCCGCTCCGCCGCCGCGGCCGAAGCGCGACCGACACGTCGATAATGTAAGACATCGAGATGAGGTTTTTGGACGAGAGGATCGGGTGGCGACACTCGATCCCCTCTCCCCCGATCCTCCTCCTCTCTCCCTCCTTCTTTCTCCTTTCTTCTCCACCTCCTCCTCCTCTCCTCCTTCTTCTCCTCCTCCTCCTCCTTCTCTCTCTTCTTCCTCCTCCTCCTTCTCTGCCTTGCTTCTTCTTCTCTTCTCCTCCTCCTTGCCTCTTCCTCCTTCTCCTTTTTCTTCTTCTCCTTCTCCTCCTTCTCCTCTTCCCCCCCTCCATCGCCCTCCTCCTCTTCCCTTTATCGCCCTCTCCCCCTTTCGCTTCGTACCCCCCTCCTCGTTCATGGGATTCTGCAGGACACGATGATGGGGAGGGACAGGATAGGGTGAGGGGGGTGAGGAGGGGTAGGGAGAAGGAAGGGGGAGATGAGGGAGGAGGAGGAGGGGGTGTAGGAAAGGGGGAGATGAGGGAGGAGGAGGGGAGGGATTAGAGGAAGGGGGGCGGGGACTAAGTAAGGGGAGAAGGATGCTGGGGGTTAAGGGGAAAGGGAGTAGGGGAGAAGAATAGGAGGTGGGAGAGGATGATGAGAGAGAGAGAGAGAAGACAAGGAAGAGAGAGGAAATCGGAGAAGATAGGAGGAGGAGAGAGAGAGGATAAATAAGAGGAGAGGGAATAAACGGAAACAGAAAAGGAGGATGAAGAGGAGGATAAAAGGGGAGGTGTGGGGGGGGGGGTAGGAGGAGAGTATTAGCTGTTGCAGGCGCTGTTCGTCCTGTCTCGGCGTCTCTTTTTTCACCTTCTTTCCCCCTCCCCACTTTTTTTTTTCCTTTTTTTTGAGTGGAAAATCATGATGGTCGTTTGTTTGAGTGGGAAAGGAGGAGAGAAAGGGCGAGCGAGAGACGACGAAAAACGGTTATTTTATGCGGTGTTTTTGGCGGTTCGATAGGTCATGAGGACAACCTCGAATTGTTGCTATTATTACTGTTTCTTCGATTTTATGTATATTTTTTCGCGTATTTTTTCTTTCCTTTTTTAATATCTTCGGATGTTGAGGATGAATGAGGTTGTGTGGTTCACGCGTTCGCCGCAAGAGGTCTCTGGACGCTGATCTTTGACCGGGGTTGAGTTCCCGCCATTTTTTTCTTAGCTTTTTTAGTATTATTTTTGCGGTTTGTTATTGTTTTTCTTCGGGTAAGGTTTGGTGGTATTGGATTACTGATTATACTTTCATATATTATTTCGTTATCACCAATGGTGTGAAATGATTTAATTCGTTTTATTTTTAATCATATTTTCGTGATCTCGAATTC
>NW_020869183.1:376192-388055 GCF_003789085.1 Penaeus vannamei
TTATATATATATATATATATATATATATATATATATATATATATATAGAGACACACACACACACACACACACACACACACACACACACACAACAACACACACACACACACACACACACACACACACCACATTGCGTTTATGTGCATGTATGTATGCATAAAACACAATTGCAATGTGACATATCGCGTATGCATTTGCGTGTTTTAACAACCCCCCCCCAAAAAAAAAAAAAAAAAAAAAACTCGCTCCAACTAAGCCATCTGAAGACTGTAGACAAGGAATTAGCGCCATTATATGTGTGGATAAAAAGGCCCTTATTCCTCCTTTTGCAAAAATAAAACCATAAAATCGAAACTACTTCGCTCGGACTCTTCGAACTCGCTTTTGGGACTGTCTTGCCCCGACAGCCGAGTGAGGATGGGGCCGCCGCAGGAGCACTGGCACTAGACTGAGCACTGGGATTAGATGGAGCATTGGTAATAGATTAGAAATGTCCCGAAAGACTTTTTTTCTTCGATATATGTGTATGTATGCAAATACTTACTTAATATACATACATACATGCATATATACATATATATACACACACATATATACATATTTATAAATAGATAGATAGTTTTAGACAGCGCCTTGGCCCCTCTTCCCCTCCTCATCCCCGTCCCCACACCTTGCACATCCGCCGCCCGCCGCCCCCGCCGCCGCCCGCCCACCGCTACAGAGAGAACAGAGAGGCGGAGACTTGCCGTGAGGGGGGGTGTCCTCCGACAGGTTACGGGGTGGGAATGGGGGGGTCTGGGGGAGGGTCTGAGGAAGAAAGGGGTGTGGGGGGATGTCTAAGGAGGGGGAGGGGGTACGTGATGGGGAAGCTGAGAAGCTGGTATGTCATGGCGCTGATTGTGCCTGGAAGGGAAGGGAAGGGGAGAGAGCGAGAGGGAGGAGGAAGGGGTGAGAGAGAGGGAAGAGAGAGATAGAGAGAAAGAGACAATAGAGGTAGAGGCTTTCCCCAAGCCTTCAGGTACTGCGATCGGTTCCAAGTGGTGTCCTGGGAGAGGAAGAGAGGGAGAGGTAGAGAGGGATAGGAGTGGGAAGAGAGGGAGAGGAGAGAGAGGGGGTCATAGGGAGGGGAGAGAGACGAGAGAGAGAGAGAGAGAGAGAGAGAGAGAGAGAGAGAGAGAGAGAGAGAGAGAGAGAGAGAGAGAGAGAGAGTGAACTGAGATACGAATCTACGTTAAAAAAATATATAAAAAAGAAAAAAAAAATCTAACAACGGAAAGGAGAAATACGCGCATACACACATTTCCCCCCTTTTTTTTTGCCAAAACGAAACGAGAAAAGGAAACGTAAAGAATCGGGAAAAGGCAAATCCCGGTCGACAGCCATCGCACAGGAGGATGAAATATGGAAGTTTCTCGAATAAAGTGGCAGCGTCGCCAGCAACAGTTTCTGGGGGCGAGGGCTCTCAGGGGACAGGTGGGGGGAGAGGTGGGGAGGGAGGAGGGGGAGGGGGAGGGGGGGGAAGGGGGGCAGGTGGGGAGAAAGGGAGGGAGGGGAGGGAGGGACAGGTGGGGAGAGGGAGGGGAGGAGGGGAGGTGGGAGAAAGGGAGGGGAGGGGGAGGGAGGGGGACAGGTGGGAGAAAGGGAGGGAGAGGGGGAGGGGAGACAAGTGGGAGAGGAGGAGGGGAGACGTATGGGAGGGAAAGGGAGAAAGGTGGGAGGGAGAGGGGGAGAGAGAGGGATGGAGAACATAGAGAGGGAGAGAGGGAGGGGGAGAAAGGTCGGGAGAGAGGGAGGGGGGAGGAGAGAGGATGAGGGTTAGAGGTGAGGGTGAAGAGGAAGTGTGGAGAAGGGGTAGCTCGCCCCCCCCCCCCCTCCCCCATGACATGTCAGCGCCGTAGATCATCTTGTAGAAGTAATGGAGTTTTCGAAGGTGATGGCGCGTCTTTGGCGGGTGTTTTTTCTTTCTTTTTTCTTTTCTTTTTTTTTTTTTTTTCTTTTTTTCTAATTTTTTAGAAATATATATATATATATATATATATATATATATATATATATATATATATTATTGTACATACATACATACATACATACACATATACATATACATATACATACACATATATACACAAACATACATGTACATACATATACATATACATACATTCATGTACATGAGATTATATTTTACTGTTATTTTTTATATGAAAATGCAGTGTTATATGAGTTCAACCTTTACTTTTTATATAAAAAGGCTGTCCTTTTTTCTCTAGAAATACGTACATATACATTTAAGCCTTTCGCTTTTTTGTATTCTTTTCGTATCTGCGTTTTTAATGTATTTGATATCCACATGATCCTTTATCATTTTATTTCATATTTCTTTTGAGAGAGAGAGAGAGAGAGAGAGAGAGAGAGAGAGAGAGAGAGAGAGAGAGAGAGAGAGAGAGAGAGAGAGAGAGAGAAGAGAGAGAGAGAAGAGAGAGAGAGAAGGAAGAAAGAGAGAGAGAGAGAGAGGAGAGAGACATAGACATAGACAGATAAGTAGATAGACAGAGGCAGAAACACGAGACCGAGAGAACGGACAGGAGAAACAGAGCCAGGCAGAGACGAAGAAACAGAAAGAGAAAAAGAAGAAGGAGAAAAAAAAGACTCGACCCGACAACCCTCGTCGTCGGGATTGGGGCGCGAGTCTGGCGTCCGTTCGAGGCCGAGTCCCTCTTTGGGGCGAATTTTATAGCGGCCGAGTGAGGGACGGAACGAAGACCGCGTGGGGCTCGGTCGTCGCCGGGTCTCGTTATGAGGGGGGGGGAGGGGGGGAGGGGGGGGGGGAGGTAGGGAAAGAGGAAGGGTGGGGGGTGGAAGGTGGGGAGGGAGGGAGAGAGGGAAGGGTGGAGGTGGTGGGAGAGGAAGGGAGAGAGGGAAGGGTGGAGGTGGTGGGGAGAGGAAGGGAGAGAGGGAAGGTGAAGTAGTGGAAAGGGAGGGAGAGAGGGAAGGGTGGAGGTGGTGGGAGAGGAAGGGAGAGAGGGAAGGGTGGAGGGTGGGGAGAGGAAGGGAGAGAGGGAGGGTGAGAAAGGGAGGGAGAGAGGGAAGGGTGGGAGGTGGGGAGAGGAAGGGAGAGAGGGAAGGGTGGAGGTGGTGGGGAGAGGGAGGGACAGGGTAGTGGCGGAGGGAGGATATGGGGATGGGAGATGGGGAAGGAGGGAGAGATGGTGGGGGAGGGAAGGGTATTGAGGAGACAGACAGACAGATAGACAGAGACAGAGAAAGAGATATACCGAGAAGGGAGGAGAAAGGTGAGAAGGTGAAGGAGAAAAGGCCATTGGAATGTGATGGAGAGAATGTGACACGAGAAGGAGACGAGAAGGAGAGTATGAAATAAAAGATGAGACGCAGGTAGAACGAGAAAGCGAAAGAGATGATAATAGCATCAATAAATAGCATCAATAGCAGAAAGAGTAGAATGAATGACCGAGAATGGAAGAATGAAGTGGATGAAAGTGAATAGAAAATTGAGATTGAAAGAAATTCATAACAGAATGGATAAACAAAAAAAAAAAAAAACGGCGACAAACGATGAAATAAAGCCACATTATGGTGGATAAGATTAACAATAAATAGGTAAGAGAATAAGTAAAACATGGATAACTTGATAAAAGCAAAAACCGCAGGAAGGCGATGAAATAAAGCCACATTACAGAGAATTAAGTTAAGAAGAAACAGAAAAAAGTGATTTTTTTTTTTAAGAAAATAGATAGCTTAAAAAAAATAGTGAGAGATGAATAGCATGAGAAAATTAGTAAGAGAATAGAAAAAATAATAAGAAAAAAACAGCAGAGAGACAGACGACGAAACAAATCCACAAAAAACATGGATGAGATTCTTGTTGAGCAGCGGCGTGCGTGCGCGCGCGCGGTCTCCGGGGGCGACGCCTACCCCTATTTTGGCCACGACACGGGCTGACTCTCCCGACCTGTGCTGACCTCCGCTGACCTCCCCGTGGCTGAAGACATGATCGGTGTTGCTTATTCTCCCTTTTTGAGAGAGTTTTTATTGCTCATGTATTTTTTTTTTCTTTTATGCTAGGGATCAGTGTCGCGTGTCATTTTTTTTTCTTTTTTCTTTCTGCTTTTTCTTTTCGCGGAAGAGTGTTCGCGCTGTGTGGCTCGATGAGTCATGGTGGCCGAGAAGCGCCCGTGATCGCCAATATCCCCGTCGCGGGACTCGCCGCCCAGCCTCCCCAGGCCTCGCTTCAGGCTGAGTCACATCCTCGTCTTTTTCATCTGTCTTTCTCTGTTTTGATTTGCTGTTTGTAACCTTTTATTGGCTGTTTGTCTGTCTGTCTGTGTGCCTAGCTATCTGTCTCTCATGGGATTTTTTTTTCATTCACCCTTTCTCTCGAATCTCTTCTTTCCAATCTTCCCTTTCGCTCTCTCTCTCTCTCTCTCTCTCTCTCTCTCTCTCTCTCTCTCTCTCTCTCTCTCTCTCTCTCTCTCTCTCTCTCTCTCTCTCTCTCTCTCTCTCTCTCTCTCTCTCTCTCTCTCCCTCCCTCCCTCCTCCTCCCCTCACCCTCTCTCTCCTCCTCCTTCTCCCCTATCCCTCTCTCTCCCTCTCCCCCTCTCCCTCTCCCAGGACACCACTTGCGCCTGTTCTCCCCTCTTCCTCGTGTGTCCGCTCCCCCGGCCGCCGACCGCAGTACCCGAAGGCTTGGGGAAAACCTCCAGCGCAGGCGGTCGCGGGTCGAGCCTTACTGAGCCTCGTAATAGCCAAGGAGGGATGAGGGATGACTTTTTGAACCTTTCTCTGATTTATTGTTCGGGTTTTTTAGGTTTGGTATTTTTTTATTTTTTTATTTTGTATTATTGTTATTATTATTATTTATTTATTATTATTATTATTATTATTATTATTATTTATTATTTTTGCTTTTTTTTTTTTTTCGTATTGTGTGTTTATTGTTAATTGTTTTTTTTCTCTAACTTTCTCTGTCGAATTCTCCTCTGCCTACCTCCCTGCTCTCTCTCTCTCTCTCTCTCTCTCTCTCTCTCTCTCTCTCTCTCTCTCTCTCTCTCTCTCTCTCTCTCTCTCTCTCTCTCTCTCTCTCTCTCTCTCTCTCTCTCTCTCTTCTCTCTCTCTCTCTCTCTCTCTCTCCTCCAATCTAATAATAATTCACTGCTATTTTATATTTCTCTTCCCTTCCCCTTTCTTGCTCCTCTTCCACTTCCTTTCCCTCCCCTTCCCCGCTCCCTTCTTCCCTCCCATTATCCGTCCCTATTTTTCACTCACGCTCACCCATTTCTTCGCCCTCACAAACACTTTCCGTCTCCGGTTCCCACATCCAACGCACCTGAGGGGAGAATGTTGAGGAGGGGGGAGGGGTGGTTGATATTGGGGTGGTGGGGGGTTGGGGGTGGAGGTTGGTGGGAGGGGTTGGGGGTGGTGGAGGTTGAGTGGTTGGGGGTGGTGGGGTTGGAGTGTGGGGAGAGGTGGTGGGGATGGGGGTCGTGGCTAGGTCGTTGGAGTAAGGGGGTAGGGGGACTGGTTTGAAGGGAGAGGAGAGGAGGGGTTGGGGGGTCGTTGTCGTAGGGATTGTGATTTGTTTATTTGTTTACTTGTTTGTTGAGTTTGTTGTGTGTTTCATCGAGGTTTGTTTGTGATTTTATTTTGTTATTTTTATTGGTTACAAGAGGAAGAAATTGTGTGGTTAAGACGGCGGTGTTTGTTCAGCTGCTGTTTTTGTTGTTGTTGTTTTGATGACGTTGCTCTCTGTTATTGCAGATGATGGTGAACTTCATTTGACGATATCGCTGACGTGTATGCTTTTGATTGCTGTTGTTTGGCGGTGAAGCCTCGGTCGGCGTGGGTCTTGATGATGACAGCAGCGCTAAATGTTCATTATGTTGCCGCTGCTGTTATCGCGAACATCTTGCCGTTCCTGTTGCTCTTGTCTTGTTTAATTTTCATGTTCTTGTCGTAACCCGTGTCGTTTTAGTTGTTTATCTTGTTGTTTTCGTTATCTTTTTGTCGCTTGACTTGTTATCCTGTTGTTATTGTTATCTTGTTATTATTGCTGCTGTCGTCATCATCTTCCTGTTCCTGTTGCTTTTACCGTCGTTGTCTCGCAGTTATCGCCATCTCGTTATCGCCTCAGCCGTCGCTCCGAGTGTCGCTCCAGTTGTCGTTATCTTGTTGTGGGCGGCGGCCGCTGACGCGTGAGAGAGGGCGTTTGTTCAGGCTTCTCGGGGGCGGAATGACACGCCCGTGAGTGCACGCAGGCTCCGGGAGGGGGGCGATGGGGAGGGAGTGAGGGAGGGGGCGGGGTGGGGAAGGGGGGGTGACGATTGGTTGGCGGTGGTTTCTGTAGTGAATAAATAGATACTTTGTGAATAGTGAATATATAGATAGATGAAATAATAGTGAATAAATAGATGAAAACACGAACATGAATAAACTCAAACGAATCGCGGGTAAAAGCGATGAGTCACGACGGAGAAGCTGCAAGAACAGCGAGACGAGAAAAAAAAGCGAAATGAATAACAAATAACAACACGACCACGCATAAAACATTCAGAATGAATAAACAGTGAATAAAAGCCGTGACTCACATCGCGCGCGGAAACCTGCATAGCGAGACGCGAAACAAATAACATGAATAACACAACAACGAATGCATAGCAAAACGACCACGAGTGAATACGAGTACACAATGAATAAAAACGCTGACTCACGTTGCGGGAAGCGTGAAGTACCAGCGAAAACGAAGCGAATAAATAACATGTATAACGCAACAACGAATGCATGAATGACAAACACGACCATGAATAAAGTCTGATAAGCAGTGAATAAAAGCCATGGCCCGAGGGAAGCTGCTCACCGCCGCCGAAACGAAGCGAAATGAATAACGAAGAAATTCATCGGGGGCGCGTGACACATCGGGAATCCCTGGGGGTCGATCTCTCTCTCCCTCGATCTCGCTGCCTCTTGTCTCGCCTCTTTCGCTTTCCGTTTCCCCTCTTTCGTTAGCGGGGGACACTTTGCGCTCTCTCCCTCTCCCTCTCTCGCTTCCTCTTGTCTCGCCTCTTTCGCTTTCCGTTTCCCCTCTTTCGTTAGCATCTTCCTATTACTGTTGTTTCGTTTTCTTTTTTTCTTTTTTTTCGTTTTCTCTTTTCTCCCTCTCATTTTCTGTTTTCTCACTCTTTCGTTTTTTTCGCTTCTCCCTTTCTCTTTTCTTCCCCTTTGTTACCCTTGTTTTTGTTTGTTGTTTTTGGGTTCTTTGTTTCGTTTTTTTTTTTTTACTTTTCTTATCTTTTTTCTCTCTCTTCTCTTCTCTCGTTTTCTTTTCTCCTTTCGTATTTTTCCTCACTATATTTTGGCCTTTTCCTATATTCATTCTTTCACTATAGCTTCTTTCTTCTCTCCCTTTGCAGGTCTTCTCTTTTTATGATCGTCTTCTCTTCCTTCCTTCTTCGTACCTCTGCTCACCTTCTCTTCCTTCTTTTCTCCCTTCTCCCCACTTTGTTAATTCCGTTATCAGTTGTCTTCCTCTTTTCTCCTTTACACCTCTCCTACCTCTTCTTTTTTTCGTTTCTCCTTTCATAACTTCTTTCTCACCCTTTACTATCCTTTTTTCCCTGTTCCCTTTAAATCTATTTCCATTACTCGCTTCTCCCCTTTTATTTTCTTCTTCCTGTTTCGTCTTTCGTCATCCGTCCGTGTTCGTTGGCATCTTTTTCGTCGAGATTTTGTTTTCGTTGATATTTTCAATTATTCATGTTGACGGAGGTTCTTTTCCCGTCCGTGCTGTGCGCACAAGTTGCAAGCACGTACGCACGCACTTACACAGACACGCACACGCACGCACACACACACACACACACACACACACACACACACACACACACACACACACACACACACACACACACACACACACACACACACACACACACACACACACACACACGACACGTTCACCTACTCACATTACATGCAGTCAGAACGCAGATATGCATATCTGCTTGCATGCAGTCGTGTAAATACATGCATAAAAAAGTGTGAACTGAGAATGATAATAACTCGGTGGAGAGGGAGGGAGGAGGAGGAGGGGCGAGAGAGGGGGGGGAGGGGAGGGAGGGGGATGTAGAATACATGAGGAGGAGGACAAGGGAAGGGGAGGGGCGGAGGGGGAAAGGCGAGGATTAGGGGGGGGAGAGGGAGGAGGGGAGGGTGAGGGGAGGAGGAGGCAGGTGGAAAGGCGGAGGGAGTGGGGAGAGGAGGGGGGGAGGGGAGGGAGGGGAGGGGAGAGGAGGTAAATTTACACGTTGGATATCATAAGTGGCACTGAAACCTGATATCAGATTATATCATAGGCGCATGTGTGCATCGTTCTTCCTTTCTTTAGTTGTTTCTCTCTCCTTCTTTCTCTCTTCTCTTCTCTCATCTCCTCTCCTCTCCTCTCCTCTCCTCTCTCCTCCCTTCTTGTATCCTCCCCTGTGCTTATATATTATCTTCGTTTCTCCGCCTTATTATTTAAGTTTATTATTTTCTTCCTTTCTCTCTCTTTCCTCTCATTTCTTCTCCATCTCTTCTTCTTCTTTTTCTTCGTCTTCTTCTTCTTCCTCTTCCCTCTCCCCCATCCCATCGCCCTCCTCATTCTCCAGAAATCTGACCATAAAAATCCCTTCTTTACATTGTTGTTTTTTTTTTCGTTTTTTGTTTTTCCTTGTTGCTTGTTGTCAGCGGCCGGAGTGGAATGCGCGGCCTCGTGTTGTCACAAATGGCTGTTGGTAAAGTTGTTGTTGTTAGTGTTCGTGTTTTTTTTTTCTCTTTTTCTTTTTCTTTTGTTTGTTTTTTTGTTTTTCTTTGTTTTTCCTTCGTGGTTTCGTTCTCACGCTCACTCGTCGCCGATCACATGCAGTTGGTGGTTTTGATTTTTTTTTTTAAGATAAGGAGGAGAGAGAGAAGAGAGAGGAGAATGATGAAAAGAGAGAGAGGAAGGCGTAGATGAAAACGACGAGTGGGAGAGAGAAAGAGCGGGGTTGGAGAGAGAGAGAGAGAGAGAGAGAGAGACAGACAGACAGACAGACAGACAGACAGACAGACAGACAGACAGACAGACAGACAGACAGACAGACAGAGAGAGACAGAGAGATAGAGAAGGAGATAGGGAGGGAGAAGAGAGAGAGAGAGAGAAAGACAGACAGACAGAGACAGAGACAGAAAGGAAAAGGGAAGAGAAACAAGACCGAACAACAGACAATCAGAAAGAGAAAGAGAGGCAGAGAGTAAGAGAAAGAGTAAGAACACGCCAGCCACGATAATTGAATAGATAGAAAGACCGAAAGCCTCAGATAGATCTCTCGCCGATTCCATCCGCTCTCCCAGCAGGATTTAATGAGCGTTTGAGGCCTCCACTCTGCCTCCTCCTCCTCCTCCTCCTCTTCCTCTTCTTCTTCTTCCTCCTCCTCCTCCTCCTCCTCCTCCTCCTCCTCTCCTCCTCCTCCTCCTCCGCCTCTTCTTCCTTTTCTTCCATGTTCTACCTATATTTCCTCTCTATCCTCCTCCTCCTCCTCCGCCTCTTCTTCCTTTTCTTCATAGTCTACCTAGATTTCCTCTTTATCCTCCTTCTTCTCTTCTTCTGCTTTCCTCCCCTCCTCCTCCTCCTCCTCCTCCTCCTCCTCCTCCGCCTCTTCTCCTTTTCTTCATGTTCTACCTATATTTCCTCTCTATCCTCCTCCTCCTCCGCCTCTTCTTCCTTTTCTTCATAGTCTACCTAGATTTCCTCTTTATCCTCCTCCTCTTCTTCTTCTGCTTCCTCCTCCTCCTCCTCCTCCTTCCTCCTCCTCCGCCTCTTCTTCCTTTTCTTCATGTTCTACCTATATTTCCTCTTTATCCTCCTCCTCCTCTTCCTCCTCTTCTTCTTCTTCCTCATCATCATCATCATCATCATCATCATCATCATCATCATCATCATAGTCCTCCCTTTCTCCCTTCCTCCTTCTCCTAGTCCTCCTCTTCCTCCTCCCCCTCCTCCTCCTGGTTCTCCTAGTTCTCCCGTCTCCCTTCCTCCTCCTCCTCCTCTTAGCCCTCCTCCTCTTACTTCATCCTCCTCCTAGTCCTCCACCCCCTTCCTACTATTCATCCTCCTTCTGGTCCTCCCCTCTCCCTTCCGCCTCCTCCTCCGAGATAAGATGCTAACGAGGAAGAGATAAGGATCGCTCCATTTACCCGGCAGGCGCGAGCGAGAGGACGGGGGGGGGGGGAAGGTGGATAAAGGAGGAAAGGAGGAAGAGGAGGAGGAGAGGGGGAAGAGAGAGGATGAGGGAGTGGGGGGATAGGAAGGAGGGAGGGAGGAAGGGGGCTTAGGGCGTCGCAGACAGGAGTCGAGAAGGTCTCCTGCCGGAAGGAAAGGTCACCGTGCTTGCGAGGAAGGCTTTAAGGTCAAGCAGGCGGCTCGGTGGGGGGGGGGGGGAAGGGGGGCTGGCGACGGCGATGCCCTTTCGACTGCAGGTTAGGGGAGGGGGAGGGGGGGGGCTGGGTTGTTGGTGGATGATTGGCATTTGATTGATATCATGATTATCATTAATAGTATTGTTATTATTGTTGTCATCCTCGTCATCATTATTATTGTCATTACTATTATTATTATTATTATTATTATTATTATTATTATTATTATTATAGATATTGTTGTTATTATTATTACTGTTGTTGTTGTTGTTATCGTTATTATTGTTATCATTATCATTATCATTTCATTATTATTGTTGTTGCTATTATTATTAATGTCATTATCACACCATTAGTATATCATCATTATTATATAATTATCAGCATCATTATTATTGCCATTACCATTATCATTATTACTTTCATGGATATCATCCTTACCATCATCATTAGCTTTACTAGCATTATGTATTCTGTTCATCAGTATCACATTTACTATAATCATCTTCTGCCTCGTTCACTTTATTCAAAATAACTTAATTTGTCTTTCTTTCCCTCGTCTGTTTATTGTTTTATCTCAACTTATCGATTCTCCATTGTTCACATTTTCGTTATCGCAGAGTCATTTTGCGTCGCCTAAGTCCGTGAATTTATCACTTGCCTTAATTCCCTTCTTCTCTTTTTGCAGGTGAGTTCGTGGCCGAGGTGTCGCCTCGGTGTTGGTGAGGTGTTCTGGGGATTTCGCTCCCCGTTTGGCTCTCTCTTTGCTTTTGTTTGCTTCTTGCTGTGTGTGCGTGGCTCTGTTTTCTTTTGTTTCTCTCTCTAATATTTCTTCTCTTTTCTTTCTTTCTCTTCTCTCTCTTCTTTCTCTTTTCTCTTTTCTCTCTCTCTCTCTCTCTCTCTCTTCTCTCTCTCTTCTCTCTCTCTCTCTCTCTCTCTTCTCTCTCTCTCTCTCTCTCTCTCTCTCTCTCTCTCTCTCTCTCTCTCTCTCTCTCTCTCTCTTTCTACTCACACTGCCTTGCGTATTTAACTTGTGTCCATTTATAACACATACATTCACGACTCATGTTTTGAAGATACACACACACACACACACACACACACACACACACACACACACACACACACACACACACACACACACACACACACACACACACACACACACACACACACGCACACACACACATATACACAAAACTCACACTCACTCTCACTCTAACTTCCCTCACTCCCTTCCTCCTCCTCACCCCCCCCCCCCACACACACACTTTCCCTCACTTACTCACTCCCTCACTCACTCCCCCCCCCCCCCCCCCCCGCACACACACTCACACTCACGCGTTCTCCAAAACCAAGTTTAATCCTTTCACGAGAAATGCTTTAATAAGCGACCGCCGGCGAGAGAGCTGTCAAC
>NW_020869183.1:388155-393155 GCF_003789085.1 Penaeus vannamei
ATTTAATGATTCAATCTTTTCAAGCGCCGTCAGTATTGCCCATAGTTCAGCTTGTTGAAGATATGTGATTGCTCAGTCTCATCCCAGATCTTGTGGTGACCACTCCGCACCCAGCTCTGCCATCTTCCAGGACTGACCCGTCACAGTAAACATGAGCAATGTCAAGTCGTGTTAGACTATTTATTTTATGGCTGTACGTTGCTTTAAGTTGACCTGGTTCATACATGGATTTATTTAGAGAGAGGGTCTACATCTATGTTAATATCCTGATCCTCCCATGGCGGCACCTTAGGAGGTGTCTGATGAGAATGACAATAATCCTTCAGGTCATAATATTGAATGCTATTTCTCAGTTCCTTCATATATCCTCGCTTGCCTCGCCTATAAAATGATCTCATGTTGTTAAAACCGCTGGCCATATCTCTCACTAATTTCTTTCCACTGGTCCTCTCATTAACCTGATGGCCGCTATTGCATTGATCTCTCTCACCCTCTGTACAATGCTTTGCAATCCCGTCTCTGCTCTCATTATATCTATCCTGTATTCCTTTGACACCGAGGATTATTCTCATAGCTTCATTTTGTATGGTTTCAAGTTTCCGGAGTCTCCCTTGACAGGCTATGGAAAGTGCTGGTGCTGCATAATCCACCAAGGCTCTTATCGTACTAATGTAGATTAGCCTCAGCAAGGGCACCTAGCTCCTACACCGCGACAAGCAAGTGCTCTGAGCGGCCGTAGTCGCGCCCTACACTGAGTCAATATATGATTCACCTCAGCATCTTTACTTGACGCAGTAAAGCCAATGTATACTCCCAGATATTTATATGTCAATACTTTCTCCACCTGTTTGCCATTTAAACTGAGTCTCACGTTGCCCCTTTTTTGCTCTGAAATTTTGTCTTTTCTTCATTGATAACCAGCCCTAATGTTTGAGCAAGTACACTAAAGTTGTTCAGCGCCGTCTGTAAACGGCGCTGTGTAGTCCCTTGTATCAATATCATCTGCGTATATTAATTGGCTGGACGCCCTGAGGATAGCTCTCTGAGCTATTCTGTTCATCAGTACATTAAAAAGTGTTGGGCTTAAAACGCCTCCCTGTGTGTTCCCACTCAAGATTTTTTCCCTCTGACAAACAGCCTTGAAACCACACACAAGCTCTTCTCTCAGACAAATAGTCACCGATCCACTTAAGCAACGTTCCCGTGACCCCTAACATTGCCAACTCATACATAATCACTTCTCCGTTGGCTTTATCAAAGGCTCCCTGTAAATCAACAAATACTCTACACTTTTCTACATCGTGGATAAACACTGAATTAGGCAATCAGATGTTCCCTTCCCTTTCATAAACCCGTACAGATTACAAGAGAGTTTATCTCCAATCACATACATTAGTCTGTTTAATAATATTCGTTCCATCATCTTGCATAAGCAGGATGTCAGAGATACAGGCCTGTATCCACCTGACGATTTAGGAATGGGTATTATTGAGGCTTTTTTCCAGGCCTTCGGCAATCTACCTTCCAAATAGCTCATGTTAAAAAGATCTAATTAAGGGCTGTTCTCCATGCTTACTAATGCATTTAGAATGTCATATGTAACGCCATCTTCTCCTGGCGATGTACTTTTCCCCCTTTTGATTGCATTTAAGAGTTCATGTATAGTTATGGTCTGACAAGATACTGCAGTAATATTTAAGGATGACTGTATTTGTTCTTTTCGTTCAATTTCCCTTGCGTCTAAAGCATCGCGAGTGTGTGTTGGCAATGACACCAGTGAAGATGCCTTCGCCCATTTCTGAATATGTTTGTTTGCCTCCTCCTCTGGGTGTGGGTGACCGATGAGGTTATTTGTTTTGCCCCTCACCTTATTGACGTGATGCCATATTTCTTTAAGGCTTTTGCATTCCTCGATGTTTTGCGCAAATTCTTTCCAGTATTTCTCCCTTACTTCTTTCCGTTTTTCCCCACACATTCTTGATATATCAAGGAGTATATCTTTGTCCTGTTCCTTTTTGCCTTTTTGTACCCACTCCCTGTGTGCCAACCTTAGCATGGATGTCCATTCCTTAAGTGTCTTATCACTGCAGTACCTGTTTTTCCTTCCCCCATAACCCTTTTCCTTTCTGTGTGTCTTGGGTGTTGTGGGTAAACATCTTTCTATCGCACTCAACAAATCCCGGTTGAACCTATCTAAACATATGGTTGTATAGTGTTTATATACCAATTCTCTATGTTGTAAGAAACTGGCCTCTGTCCTTTACATTAAGTGAAAGCCGTTTTCTCTGAAATTTAACTTGTATTTTCCCTACAGCTAACTTAACATACAACGCGAAATGATCACTGAGTAGTTCACTTACCACATTACATTCTCCTTGAATCGCCTGTCTGCCAAGCAGGCAGGTGTAATAAAGCCGTCCACCCTTGATGTGTGTTGCCTCTTTGCCACCCAGCAAGCATGCATCAGGCCTATCCTTTAAAAACTGGTAAAACCTCTTACCGTTATCATCGATATTGCCCCTCTCCTCTAATTGCGGGTGTCTAGCATCCAAGTCACCCACTATCAGAGCAGAGTCAGAGTACATGCAGTCAGGTAAATATCTGAGGTCAAAGGAGCTCCCAGAGATGTATAAGTTGACAATATACATTTCACCTTGTTGCAAATGAAGCTTCACACACACACTTTCTTTGCCGTTAGTTCTGCACGGCGTCTCTGTTAGTTCAGAGGGTATTGAGCTTTTGACATAATTTGACACTCCCCGTATTCGGTCACCGGCATGAAGGTGGTACGCTTTATAACCATTAAGTTTGAGAGTATCACCTTTCGTGTCCCTGGTTTCCTGGAGACAAACTACGTCAATATTGTTTTTCAATACAAAGTAGTGAACGTCTGTAACTCTGGTAAGTAAACTACTTACATTCCACGATATTCTAAAACTACGCTCCAGCAGGTTTTGATTGTGTCCTTATGCTTTTCTACTATTTTTTGAATAGTTCCCCATAGCTCTTGCATAATTTCCCATTTTTTCAGTTTTTTTTTTCTCCGGATCCTTACATTTTAGGAGGACTGACCGGAAGACCTCAGAGGATGTTCCTTCCAGTATGCTTGATTTTATTGTCCTTTCTTTACCCTTAATGGTAATTTTTCTTTCTATTTTTTTTTTTTTGCCTTGCAAGTCTACTAATATTTTCACTATTCATTTCTTTCTCGGTATCCTCTTCCTTTTTTTGTTCCTTTTCTGCAAGCCGTTTTTCTAATGCGTCCATCCTCTTAATCATGGCCTGCATCATCTGCGTGAGTGCGGATATTGTCTCCCCATCATTATTGCGCGGCACTTCCTGCGCCTGATGTTGCTCCTGCGGTCGCTTATCTTCTTTAGGCACCACGGCCGGTGGGCCCTGCAGCCAGGCGTTCGGGACAGGAGCTGCTGTCTCCCTCGGCACCTCTGCCTGCATAGTGACCGGCCCTTCCTCCCTCGGTGCCTCCTCTGCGACTGCTTGGTGGAGAACGGCCGAAGTTACCTTCCACTGAGGCCTCGCTCTGCATGCCAGAGATCCGGCATTGTGCGGGCCTCCGCAATTGCAGCAGCAAGGCTTAATCCTGTCTTCCTTTTCTATTTTGGCCCGGCAGATCCTGAAATCGTGTTTCTTGCCGCAGAACCTACATCGGGCGTCCTGTTGGCATTTCCACGATTTGTAGCCCCATCTGCAACATTTGACGCACATGACTGGCGGCTCCACGTACGGTGCCACGCTCCTGTACCCCGCTCCAGAGATGATCCTCTCTCTGGTACTTCCCCTTTCACGAGGGCTACGAGCTGACTCTGCTCCTCACCCCTGGACTCGTTCCTCTTCACCCACACAAACCTTTCGTCGTCCAGGAGGTATCCAGGGTCCAGTACAATAGGGCATTTGAAAATTATCACTTTCGTGAGTTTTTCCCCACCCTTTGGGACATTCATCACCGTCCCCTTGTACCCTTGAGTCGTCAGGGTTTGTTCTGCCGGACCTGCGCGTACCGTGAGGTACGGCCTTCCTCTGCGTTCCTTTAGCAGCGGCTCAAAACCACGGTGGTCCCGGCCCAGCTGCTGCATCCTCCATGAAGTCCATGGCACAGTTCTGTGGGAATAGCAGCCTCTTCTTGCCGTTCACACCTTTATTCTGACTTCCTTCCTTGCTTTCATATTTCTTTTTCCTCTTTTATCCCTGCTCACACCTATTCTCAGTATCACTCATCTCACTTGCGCTTTCGTCGTTCCTTTCCTTCTTATGGGAACCACTTTCCATATTCCCTTTCACTCGTGCACATTCACTTTCAGTTTCCATGTCATAATTGCTGGACCCCGGTATGGCAACTCCAGCCATGCTGACACCTGGGGAGGTGACCTGAGCCCCGCTCACGAGGCGAAGGTCAGTGCAGGGAGCGGTTTCCAGAAATTCTTCTTGCAAATGACACTATCCAATTTCCTGTCTTTTTGGATCACGACTGTTATACGACAGCTTTGGGTAGATTGCGGAACACTGGAGGGCCTGAGGCACCTCACCCGCTCCCTGTCCGAGGACTAGGGCCCGTACTTTTACAACCTTCGCCAGTGCTGGCGTTCGCCTGGCGAAGCTACGCCAGGCGAACCTCTGAGTGAGGGAGGCCTTACTTTTAAACCCAACGTTCGCCAGGGCGGGCGAAGGGATCGCCAGGCGCTAACATCTTGCATTCCCGCTAAATCTAGCGCAAATTTGTTTACATCTGCAGTGCACATAACATAACCTAAACTTGATTATTAACCTCGAGAGAAGACGAAAATGTTCTTTCCGCAATAGTTTCACTTTATACTATAACAAAGGAGTTAAAATTTAACTTTATGCTATAACAAACAAGTTGAAAATAACTTTATACTATAACAAAATTAACTTTATACTTTATGCTATACTACACTTTATACTATAACAAGGTTAACTTTAAGGCCCGTACTTTTAAAACCTTTTGCTAGTTCTGGCGAAAG
>NW_020869183.1:403155-423155 GCF_003789085.1 Penaeus vannamei
TGATTCGAAAAGTGCCATGATACTTCGAAATGGTTGTCATATTGTCGCCTCCTTAAACCAACAATCATTCCACGATCATCTGGAAAAAAATGACAACTTTTATGATAGGAATACTGATCATCAGAAGGTCTTATTGCAGCAAACAAATAATGCGATATGAATCAATCTCTAAACCTTTGAGCATATAAATGTATGCTTACGAAAAATACACTAATATATACCAAGCTCCTAACCTTTCAACTCGTCCAACTTCTTCTTGAGAATGCTGTACTTCAGAGAGGTCTTCGCAGTTGCTCTCTGGTAAGAGGTTGGGCAAAATTTCTCGTCCGAAAAGAAGTAGAATAGTCCATCGGCCTCTGGCTGAGTCCAGTTCTCTTCATCTGCAACAGAGGGTATAATGACATATAAAGCTAATCTTTGATGAGTGGGGTGGAGGACCTCCTGGTCGGATCCCCAGCGGGGCTCTGGCGTACCTGTTTCCAGGAAGTGGATGGCGCCGGGCGTCTTCAGGAGCAGAGGTCGATCCCTCCATTCACCCAGCTGGTCGGGCTCCTCCGAAGTGCGGCACTCGACGGCCCCTGTCTCTTCCAGCGGCACTATGGACACTGCGTGGCAGGATGGCACTGTTTGGCACCTACGGCGACATAGACCTAATGAGAGGAAGAGAAAGGAAACAATGGAGGTAGATCTGTAATGTTTTGACATACTGTTTAGCATAGTTCATTGCATGTACACTGCCTTAAGGGAAGGAAGAAAAATCTAGACAAAAAACAGGACTTCAGTATTCCAGTAATGTATGAGTTATATTTTATTTCATGGACTGCATCCAGAAAATGGAGGAGAAGTTGGAACTAGGGCAGTATTCACGCAGCGTATCTGTTTTCAGCAAATTTAGGCAAATGGAAGGCTTCGTTGTTTCAGAGAAGGAAGTATTGTACTCTTTGGGACTACTTAGAGGCCTAAATGTTATTACGAACGCAGATGAATGACCGACTAAGTGGTTTATTTGCCACTGAACATTGCACTAGCTGGCCGGGACGAGATGTTCGTGGGACTACGGCTTAACGGTGCAAGTCCAAGGGACGAAACACCCACATTTCACACCAATACCCGTGAACAGTACACTCTGTGACCTCACACGAAGAGGTCGTGTGGTGCCCTGCTCCGGTGCCCTTGCCCCTTATACGTGGATCTCTGGTGTCATGTACAAGGAAATTGTTCATGAATCTTTAGGTGCGCATATACCTCGCAATTGAAACATCATGAGAGTAGTGATGTGAACATGGTTATGTTTTTAAATTCAATTGAATTCATTCCTCCATCCAGTGCCAAGTATTGTGTTAGTGACCGTTGGAACTGAGTGCCCCGTTGTCCCGAGTGCCATAATTCACCTGTCACGAGGCGGGCGAGCCAGGCGCGGTAGGCGCCGCGGTCACCACCCCCACGATGGAGGAAAACCGCAAAATAAACACTGAGGGCGAGGACACGGGGGATAGCTGTCCCACCCCTCCCACGGCTGAAAAGTGCGCTTCAGCCTGTAATTCAGTGGACAGGCCTGCTGAATCCATCGCCGTGCAAGAGGCACGAAATGACGGTGATGCCATCGTCCAGGTGGGTGACGCCCACGCTGACCAAGGAGGTGACGGCTTCACGTTAGTGGGCCCGAAAAAGAAAAAGAAAAGAGAGCCCACTAACGCCAGCAAGACGCCACTCGCACCGAGGAAAGACTACGTCCGTCTCGCCTTCCCTGAAGACACCACGAAAAAAAAAAAAAATGAAATGACTACAGGACCTTGGCAACCCCTCTTTGAACCTGCGGGGTACACCCATTGGCCTTGTGAGAGGGGACACGCTATCCTCATCATATATCTATGTCACCCGCTCCCAGCAGAGATATATAGAAAAACTTACTAGGGGACTTATTGGAGGTATTACCTTCAAATCATGTGATGAAAAAAAGAAATCGGAAAAATATGACGAATACCTTGTCACACATCATAACAAGGATCTTGACCTTGAAAATGCATATGCACTCGACGGAGTTCACAAGGCCATTCGAGTGTACAAGGATGGCCAACCATTAAACCGAATCCACATCGTATGGAGAGGAGAGCAACCCCCTCCAAGTACATATAAATTCTTCGGAAAGTACATGCCCACCAGCCACGTGCGGCCGTGGAGGGCATCCCGTCTTATGCTACAACTGCATGGGAAGCGGCCATGTAGCTACGTATCGCAAGGATAAGGCACGCTGTGCAGCATGTAGTGAGCAACACACTGCCAAGGAGTGTCCTCACAGTGCTGCAGGGCGAGAGCCTACTGCAGATGCACCGAGCTTCGTCCCATCCTGCTTCAGGTGTGGGAAGGCAGGTGTGACTGCCTGGCACTGGGGGTGCACAGCCCTCCCTGCCCTGGCACCTCCCCCCCCTCCTCCTGTGGCCGCAGCACCAACCGCGAGTGACCAGCGCGGCCCTCCCTGCCTTGGCCCCTCCCCCACCCCCTGTGGCCCCCGGCACCGACCGCGAGTGACCAGCGCGGCCCTCCTAGCCCAACCCGCGGCCAGCGTGCCGGGGGAGTGCCCAACCGTGCCGTGTGTGACGTCACCAGCCGCAGAGACTTCCCGGGGATGTAGAGGTAGCCAAACTACGCGACACGATTGCGTTGTTGACGGAGCAGGTGAACAAGATAATGCTAATCATCACAGAGCTCAAGACCGCGTCCCCCCCCAAGCGCCAGCCGAGACGGCCGTCCCTCACCCTCGGGCAGGGATGACCGCAGGCCTGGCCGGGGAATCCCCAGCACAACCATGTGGAAGAAGTGACGTCACATCAGCTGACCATAGTGACATAAATGTGCTGGAGCTTTTAAAGGAAATCAAAGCTCTGAGACAAGAAAACAATAACTTGAGACAGGACAAGGAAAAAATGAAGAGGGACTGTCATTGCCTTGATACTAGTGCTGCTATTAGTGTTAAACGATCGAGCAGATACGATGTCAAGACATCAGTGCTGATAACCAGAGTGGGCGTGTCAGCGCTGACAGCAGCGACGAACACTACCACGATCCCTGCGGCACCGAGTCAGACGAGGAGTCCAGTGACGTCACCAGCCCCCCAGGTACACTCGGCACAACAACCGAGGAGACTGTGCTAAGAAGTGGGACAAAGCTAAGATCTAATCTTTGACATGGTTAAAAGTACTTTTAAGCTTAGAACAATCATCTGTAATAGAATCTACATTATTCATGAAGTTATATGTTTCTTATGTGAACCTAAATTCCGTAATATTAATGGATATAGGCGCATGAAGTAAAGATTATATAATAATACACTACTCACATATTGATAGACGCACAATTAAATTCATATCATGGAATATGCGTAATAATAAGCCTAGGCTGAGTTACCTAGAGTTATATATTCGTAAATATAATATTGATGTGATTTGCGTGCAAGAACCTTTTGCTGCTGCTGCTAAAATGAAAATTGCACCTTCAATTAAGGGATATCATTCTTATGTGAATACAGCCATGACTGGATTGTTGACATATGTGAAGGTAACATTGCCACATAAATTAGTTAAAAAATCAGAGAACACTGATGTTCAATTTCATCACTTAAAAATTCAGACTGCCTCTAGGTATTTTTCACTATATATGTATGCCAGATCGTCAAAGTTTCTGGCTAGCTCTTTACCCAATTTTCACAACCAAGGCACGTTATGCACGGGCGACCTTAATGCAAGGCACCCGCACTTTGTAGACAGCCAGCGTAATAGTAATGGGGAAGAATTCAAACATTTTATTAATAGTAGATCACTGACAGTATATGACACAGAAAGAGAAACTCATTTGGGAGGTGGCAGGTTAGATTACGTATTTGGCAGAAATCTAGTTCATGGTAATGTCTGTACTTCACTGGTACGAGATTTAGTTAGTGACCACTTTGCAATCCGAACTGACTATACTGTTGACAGCAACTCAGCCCCTAAAACACCTAGGCTTAGAATAATCGCCCCACCGGGCCTTGAGCATCACTTCAAGGCACGTGTCTTTGATTGGTACAACACATATGAAGTAACAACAGTTGAAAATTTCTCACAGGATTTAATCAAAGTTGTCACTGACTACTATAACACATGGGTCTGTTCACGAAAACTCTCGAAGAAAAAGAGCCCCCAAGCCCCCATGCTCAGAGGTGGATCAATGACCCAATTCTAGCCAAGGAACACAGATGAGTTCAGGAGCTTGCCAATTGCTATAAAGATAACAAGACGTCAGACAATCTTATTCAGTTTCTTAAAGCCAATAAAGAATTCAGAGAACTAAAATCTGAGATTCGTAGTAAACACTGGGAACAATTTTTGCAAAGCATCAATAGTCAAACTTCCATGGCTGATGTATGGAGAAAGATTAATAGGCTGACAGGTAAAGCTCCCACAACACCGCAGATTCACAGCCCACAAGAACAGGCTAATATGCTGCTGGAGCAGTGGGCCGAAAACTCTCAGCTGAGCTCACTTCCACAACGGATAAAAGATCACCTCGACAAGTCAAAAATAGATAGAAAATTCAATATAGCAGTAGCCTGTGCTACTATTGACCCATCCGACTTTGCCGAAATAACCGAGTGGGAACTGAGAAATGCCCTTGTGAAAGGCAAGGCAACAGCCCCTGGCGAGGATGGCATTACTTACAGTGTTCTTCGACTCACTGCGCAGGTGGCAGGCAACCCACTCTTACACCTGTATAAGCTCCTGGACTAAAAGTTTAATCATCCCAATACCCAAATCCAACACTGACAAATACAGACCAATTTCCTTGACCTCCTGTCTGTGCAAAGTACTTGAGAGAATAATTCTGAACAGACTCATGTGCCGTATGCATGCTAAGTTATCCCCCAGACTGTATGGATTTCTCCCAGGATGCAGCAGTCAGCATTGTTTTGCAGAATACTTAAACTCAATACCAGGCATGCAAACTGTATTTCTTGATCTTCAATCTGCCTTTGATATTGCAGAGAAATGATCCTTGAGCAACTAGCTAGCTTTGGTATTCAGGGAAAACTGTTAACATGGATTCAAATGTATCTATCCAATCGATCGGCACAGGTTTTCTTCAGGGGTGTTAAGAGTTCTCATACAAAAGTGTTTGAACTCGGCACACCTCAGGGAGGCGTACTTAGTCCCATGCTATTTAACATCCTAATGCATAGATTACTAGGCGATATACCACTTGAGGGCAATGACTCCATTATTTGCTATGCCGATGATATTTGCATTAAATCATCATCTGAGGAGAGGATGCAACAGATCCTTGATGTGCTTTCAGCAAGGGCTACAGAGTGTGGCTTGATCATATCGACTGAAAAAACCAAGGCACTTAACCCTAAAACAATCTCTCTGCTAAGGTTTCACATCAATGACGTTGAGCTAGATCTCTGTCACCAATACAAATATCTCGGGGTGGCTGTTAATGATGCAGAGTTCATACAAAACCTGAAGAAAAGGCTGTGGGAACGGCTGCAGCCACTTAGGACAATTGTCGGCAAAGACCATGGTATTAATGTCAATATTGCTAGACTCTTTTAGCTGTCATACATACGGTCGGTCATAGATTATCATGCATTGCACCTAGTATTATACAATGAATCAGAGTTGGCTAGTTTAGAAATTGGACAAAATGAGGCCATGAGGCTTATTCTCGGAGCCCCTAAGACAACGAGAATTGTGAATATGAGAACAGAACTTAATTTACCATCTGTCTATGAAATAATATACATAAACACCACATTTAGCGTCAAAGCAATGAGAGAACCACTCTATTGTACAGAGATCCAAATACAACTAAAACATAGAATAGTGGAGCTAACTTTGAATGGCAACATCGATTCAAATTCAAATCCATGGCAACAAGTAACATGTAAGCACTTGTCTCAGCTGTATCCATAACTAAGACCCTACATGGACGTTCTGCTCCACCATGGAAAATGTCGGTCCTAAGTGTATTTTATACGATTGCCCCCCAAAAAGACAGTGTCCATCCTGCTGTACTTAAGCAGTATGCTTTAGCATACTGCTTATGAATGCTACACTGATGGATCCTTGCAGTCTGGGAGTAGAACAGGATGCACTTATGTCGTATATAAAAACAATATTTTGCAGCACCAGGATTGTAGGTGGGTTCATGACTGGGCTAGCGTAATACTACGCAAACTGAGTTGGCAGGAATGCTCATAGCCACCGAATTTCTATTAAGTCAAGGCTCAGGGGTAATTTTCTGCGACTCACAGAGTGCTCTCCAGGCTTTGAACACACTAGACAAAGGTGCAGAAAATATTGCAAATGACATATGGATAAATGTGTATCGTGCAAAAGAACGAGGCCATGATATACGTTTTGTGTGGATACCATCGCATGTTGGAATCCCCAGGCATGATGATGTTGACCGCCTAGCAAAATCAGCATGTGACAAGCAAAGCGTCGATATAGATCTTGGAGTACCTCTTGCTAGGATTTCACACATAATTAAAACATCCTTCAAAGAAGACTTGTCTGATGCTTAATTCTCAACGGCCTGAAAGCTGTAGCATAAAGCACTATGACCGGTTTATGCAAGATGTATTCATCTATGGTTTATACAAAACAAGAACAAGACAGTGTGATATTGTGACCGCAAGAATCAGGCTGGGATATAGATTGTACTGGCAGGTCAGTACAGCCTGTAATGTTGAAGAAACTAAGTGTAAATTATGCAGTGAAGAATATAAGCAAACACTTGTACATTATATCTCAGAGTGCCATGTAATACAGCCTTTCAGACCACCTAGCATGAGGTATGGAGAACTATGTAAGTACTTCATACCTGATGTCTTGGAAGATATACTTAAGCTGTATCCTAAATTTGGAATGTAGTATCATATGATCACATATCAAATGTTACATTGCCTTTCCACGCCCAAGCCGTATGTCGGCTTGATAGATGAGTAGATAAATTACTGATTGTTTTCTTTTAAATGATATATTTTAGACCGTAATAATTTTATGATCTAGATTTACACTGTAATACTATTATATAATGCTTTGACGATGCATCAAATGTACCACAGCTTGCCCACGCCTGTGCAGTTAGCCAGGGTGGTAAATAAAGGACTAAACTAAACTAAGCGAACACTATACATTATATCTCAGTGTCATGTAATACAGCCTTTCAGACCACCTACCATGAGGTATGCAGAACTATGTAACTACTTCATATCATCTGATGTCTTGGAAAATATACTTACGTTGTATCCTAAATTTGGAATGTATCACATGACCACATATCAAATGTTACATTGCCTTTCCACGCTCAAGCCGTATGCCGGCTTGGTAGATGAGTAGATAAATGACTGTGATTGTTCTTTTCTTTTAAATGATATATTTTAGATCGTAATAATTCTATGATCTAGATTTACATTAAAATACTATTAAAAGTGCTTTGACCATGCATCAAATGTACCACAGCTTGCCCACGCCTGTGCAGTTAGCCAGGGTGGTAAATAAAGGACTAAACTAAACTAAATACCCGTGAACAGTTCTAAGCCTAATGACACCAGGGCAGGACGTCGTCGGGATTCCTCCTGTGTTTTGGGCGATTTTACGGGGATAAACCCCTCGACCTGGGTCGTCTTTATACCCAGAGTGTATCACTAAATTGTGTCGGACATAAAAGTCAAGGCATGTGGATAATTAGTGTTACATGAATATCACGAATGGTGAGTGCAGTGGCTAAGTAACGAGGTGCTGTATGAGAGACTGTTGGCGAGGCCTGTGGAGTGTATGTGTGACAGCACTTGACCTGCGCTCGCACACTCCCCTCGCCCGACCGCGAAGGTAAATCACCTCAGCGGCGGTCTGTCACCCGCATAAACTAGTGAAGACGTCTGATGACAACAATGTGCAATATCATCATCTACTTATTCGAACAGCCTCTGGGTTTTTCTCCCTGTACAATGTATACGCAAGGTGTAAAAAGTTTCAAACCGATTCACTGCCCAACTTTCAGAATCATGGCACAATATGCATGGGAGATTTTAATGCTAGACATTCTTCATTTGGTGATAGTCAATGTAATGAAAGTGGCAAAGAGTTCAGACATTTTATAAGATAAGAAAACTCATGTGGCAGGGGGCAGGCTAGATTATGTAATAGGAAGGGATCTTGTGCATGGTAACATCAGATACATGCTTGCAACAGAGTTAATCAGTGACCACTTTGCAATAGAAACGAGATACACTGTTGACAATAGCCTATCCGCAAAAAAAAGAAAAGAAAGAAAGAAAAAAAAAAAAAGGCTGAAAATCTCTATTCCTTCTTACCTTGAGCACCACTTTAAATCACGCATCTATGATTGGTATAACGAATACACAGTAACAAGTGTTGATCAGTTCTCCGTGGATATGACGAAAGTGGTCACTGATTACTACAACACCTAGGTCTGTCCAAAGAAAACCTTAAAGAATAGTAACTCTCAACCCTCAAAACAACCTTAATATCTACAGGCAGGACAATACCCGTGACCTCATACAATTTCTTAGGGATAACAAAAATCTACGGAAATTAAAGACTCAAATTAGAAATGAACACTTTGAACAGTTCATACAAAGCATTAACAATAACACTTCAATGTCTGAGGTCTGGAAAACAATTAATCGTCTTTCAGGCAAACCGACTAATTCTCCAGTTTCATAATCCTCTTGCACAGGCAGATATGCTCCTTAGTCAGTGGGCTGGAGCATCCAAATTGAGCTCACTTCCCACAAATATTCAGAATCACCGTAATCAGTCTACAGTTGCACAGAAATTTGCTATAGAGATTGGATGTTCTGATTCCGACATTTCTGACTCTGCTGAGATTATTGAGTGGGAACTGAGCAATGCACTAAGCAAAGGCAAGGCGTCCGCCCCAGGTGAAGATGGAATTACCTATAGTGTCCTTCGCCTTATAGCCCAGGTACCTGGTAATCCCCTTTTGCACCTGTACAGGCTGAGCTTGTCACAAGGTATTCTACCTGACTCCTGGATGCGCAGTCTAATCATCCCTATACCGAAAACAAACACTAATAAACACTGCCCAATTTCACTAACCTCATGTTTATGCAAAGTCCTAGAAAGGATAAGTTTAAATAGACTCAGGTACAGGTTACAAGGTAAATTATCTCACAGACTGTGCGGATTCTTACCGGGACGTAGTACACAACATTGCAGAGTATTTTTCAAGCTCTCATTCAGGGAAGCACACTGTTTTTCTTGATCTAAAGTCAGCTTTTGACATTGCAAACAGAGAAGTTATTCTAGAACAACTGGCAAGCTTTGGCATATGAGGTAAATTATTGAGCTGGATCAGAATGTATCTCTAAGAGATATGCAAGTGTCTTGTTCAGGGGAGTGAGGAGTTCCACCTTACAGCCCTTGGAGCTTGCACAAGTTGGTGACAGATATTCCACTTGGGGATGGGGATTCTATTATTTGTTATGCTGATGACATATGCATCAGAGCATCATATGAAAGAATGCAAAGAATTCTGGACGGACTCACAAGGGCACATGAGTATGGATTAGTCATCTCTGCTGAAAAAAAAACAATGGCTCTCAACCCGGGTATTATACCCCCACCCACGTTTCACATGGGAAACCAGGAGCTTGACATGTGTCATAAGTATAAATATCTTGGGGTGAACGTAAATGATGCAGACCTGATCACTTCTCTGAAGAAGAGACTCTGGGAAAGATTGAAACCACTGAAAGTCCTTGTCGGAAAGGGACATGGCATCAATGTTAAGCTCGCTAGATTATTTTACTTAGCTTTTATAAGGTCAGTTGTAGACTACCATGCACTGCACTTATTGCAGTATAAGGACTCATAAATAAATAGTTTGGAGATAGTACAAAATGAAGCTATGAGGATTATCCTCGGCGCCCCGAGAACAGCAAGGATAGTGAACATGAGATCAGAACTAAACTTACCATCCATTTTTCATAGAATAGTACAAATTTGCACTCTGGGGTCAAAGCCCTGAGGGAACCCTTGTATCTCACATATTTCCAAAAAAAAAGCTGCAGCATAAAATCACACAAGCAGACGAGGCTAATCAGACACACGAGCGTTCTCTGGTACACAAAATTTGCATGATCATTACCAAGCTTAACGTCCCCATAAGTAAGATACCAAAAGGTCGATCCATTCCCCCATAGAAAGACTCATCACTGATTGTGCTCTTTACATGTCTACCGCAAAAAAAAAGTGTACCTAACTGCGTGTTGAAACAAATTGCTTTGGCGACGGTAAAGGAACACTTAGAATCTATGGGCGATGTGTACGAGTGTTACGCTGACGGTTCCATACAGTCTGGATACAAAGCTGGTTGTGCTTGCGCTATATACAAAAATGGTTTATTGCAACATCAAGTTCAAATGAGAGTACAAAATTGGGCCAGCACTACTCAAACGGAGTTGGCAGGTATACTCCTTGCAACAGAATACTTAATGTCTGGGGGTTCTGGAGTAGTTTTTTGTGATTCTCAAAGCGCTCTTCGGACACTAAATTCCTTCAAAACAGATGGTGGTTTGGGAATTGTGAATGCATTAAGCATAACGTAATTTATGCAAGTGAGCGCAATTTTAACATTCAATTTGTATGGATACCATCTCATGTTGGTATACGTAAGCACGACCATGTAGACAAATCGGCGAAAGAGGCTTGTAGCAAAGATATTGTAAATATAGATCTTGGGATGCCTCTTGCTAGGGTTGCACACATATAAAAAGGTCTCATAATGAAGAACTGATAGAACTGATGAGTTCACAAAGGCCTGAAAACTGTAGTATAAGTCACTACGATCAGTATAGGAAATGTAAGCCATCCTATGGGTGGCTCCGAAGTAAAACCAGACAATGTGACGTGGTTATTACCAGAATATGTTTAGGTTATAGAATGTACTGGTAACTGCAAGGTGCAAGAGGTGCAGATGAATCTAGATGTCGACTGTGTAATAAGGAAAATATGCGAACGCTTGAGCATCATATCTCGTTGTCATGTGATACAGCCTTTCAGACCAACTAACATGAGGTATAAAGAACTATGTGATTATTTTATAGCATCTGATACATTGGAAGATATACTCATGCTATATCATAATTTTACAATGTAAAACTATCATAATCATAGAACACACCAGAGAACACTTTTATGTAAACACAAAGGCAAAGGTAGATCAACTTAGGTAATATACGTTTGCATGCTGTATGACATATTCCCATTTCACAATCTATAATTACTGTAATCACAAAATACTGTACTCTGTCGAATGCATATGAATATATGTAACACTCTGTAATCACGCTTGCCCACGCCTGAGCAGTTAGCCAGAGTGGTAAATAAACTTACTTAACTTATACCTGTGAAACACAAATAAACAAATACAGGGAAGTGTAACAGTATGAATATACGTTATTTATGTATATACAGATCATTCCCGAGCATTTCATGACCTTATATTACATACTGTTATCTCCGTTTTTTTTTGTTTGGTTGTCTATTTTTTGCTTTTGAGTTATGAACAGATTTTAATTCAATTGTTTATGGAAAGATTTTAATTAAGTTTTTACCTAAGGTGTTTCGTAGCCCAACTTATATTCCATAATTTTTTTGAGCTCTTTAATGAGTACTCCTTCAGCATCGAGAGAAAATGCCGCTAAATCGACAAAAACGAGCGAATGACATATGTGGAAATCATATCAGTCAGGACACTTATGCTGTCTTTTCCAACGATTAAGGCAAATGGGACACCACTCCCGCGGCAGGAATCGACTAGGTGGTAAACATTTTTCGAGTTGCCAGATACATTCCTTCTACCACATTTTCATGCATATATGTCCTTATACAGGATATCTAGAACACAGGTAAATGTAACATAAGACATCAAAAACCATCTAAGAGATATTCCAAAATACGGTGAACCAGTCGAAAAAATATCCAGTACAGTAAAACATTTAGCCGTCAGTTGCAGCCATTCCTAATAGGTCAAAGAAATGGGCGGAGCTTAGCAATGTATCTCGCCTCCGATCACAAAACAGCTTTTGGGTATCGCGTTGTGTGACATGCTATTTGCCACCGGAAAAGATGGCATTAGTCGTAAATGACGATAGACACTAGTACGAGTCTGTTTAGGCCAACACGAGCTATAATAGATAATCACATTACATTAGAAGCATTACATTGTGGTTAGGCTGTGGGAAACTTCTTTTCTTCAAAATATTTATGCAAAAACAGCGGATATCATCCCTAATACAGGTCAGGATCGTATTTTCTATCCTGCTAGACCATACGAATTGCATGTTTTGCATACTAGGCGGGTGAGTTCGGGGGCCCTATTTGTCTAAAGGTGAAGATTTCGCAGACCAGGCGGCAGCTGCTATTGAAAGGAGAAGAGGCAGACCCTAATCGATAACACTTCACATCGCAAAAGCTAAATTAGATTCGTTCTAAACACAACGAGAGCATTGAGTAAAACGTGGTATTCATCCGGTTACCAGATTTACCATTCTTTGTTCATGGTTGCAAATATTGCCCAATCAGATAACAAGGACTAGTATAAAGCGTAGTAGCGCTACATACTGGAATATTATTGGTAATAATAGTAGTAAATAGCGTTACAGATACTCATGCACGCACGCAGGCACGTTCACACGCACACTCGCACTCGGATACAAACACACACACACACACATGAAATCCATGAAAGTAAAAAAAAAAAAAAAAAAAAAAATCGGCCGAAAGTTCCAACACTGAAGAAACGAGAAACAAATTAAGAATACGTATAAATTACCAGAAAAAAAGAAAAAGAACAATAACAACATTAAAAGCAACTGGGTTATAACCACGGAAATTGACATTTTGCATTATAAAGTAATGAAATATGTAATACTTTCTAGTCGCATAAATTCAATGATTTTTAGGCAATAAGTTGCATTGTAGAATCTTTCAAAATGTGTAGTGCGAAGTAATTCTATAGTGCACACACACAATATATATATATATATATATATATATATATATATATATATATATATATATATATATATATATACAACATATATACATATCTATATCTATCTATCTATCTATATATAGAGTGAGAGAGAGGGGGGGGAGGAGAGAGAGAGGGAGAGAGAGAGAGAGACAGAGAAAGAGAGAGAGAGAGAGAGAGAGAGAGAGAGAGAGAGAGAGAGAGAGAGAGAGAGAGAGAGAGAGAGAGAGAGAGAGAGAGAGAGAGAGAGAGAGAGAGAGAGAGAGAGAGAGAGAGAGAGAGAGAGAGAGAGAGAGAGAGAGAGAGAGAGAGAGAGAGAGAGAGAGAGAGAGAGAGAGAGAGAGAGAGGGAGAGAGAGAGAGAGAGAGAGAGAGAGAGAGAGAGAGAGAGAGAGAGAGAGAGAGAGAGAGAGAGAGAGAGAGAGAGAGAGAGAGAGAGAGAGAGAGAGAGAGAGAGAGAGAGAGAGAGAGAGAGAGAGAGAGAGAGAGAGAGAGAGAGAGAGAGAGAGAGAGAGAGAGAGAGAGAGAGAGAGAGAGAGAGAGAGAGGAGAGAGAGAGAGAGAGAGAGAGAGAGAGAGAGAGAGAGAGAGAGAGAGAGAGAGAGAGAGAGAGAGAGAGAGAGAGAGAGAGAGAGAGAGAGAGAGAGAGAGAGAGAGAGAGAGAGAGAGAGAGAGAGAGAGAGAGAGAGAGAGAGAGAGAGAGAGAGAGAGAGAGAGAGAGAGAGAGATGAGAGAGAGAGAGAGAGAGAGAGAGAGAGAGAGAGAGAGAGAGAGAGAGAGAGAGAGAGAGAGAGAGAGAGAGAGAGAGAGAGAGAGAGAGAGAGAGAGAGAGAGAGAGAGAGAGAGAGAGAGAGAGAGAGAGAGAGAGAGAGAGAGAGAGAGAGAGAGAGAGAGAGAAAGACGAAATAAACATAGAAATAAAGAAACAGAGAGAACCAGAGAAAGAAAAAAAAGGAGACATAGAAAAAGAGAAAGAGAGAGAGAGAGAGATAAATAGACTCCTCTGGAAACAAAAATACGTACATGCAGACGCCACGACGACCGATTTGTATTTTTTAGGGTCTTTTAAGGTGAAGTCCCTGATCATGTAGAAGAAGCCATGGCGGTCCCGGACGCGCTCTACGAAGTCCGAGTCCTCCTCCGCGGCGGCCAGGACTCCAAGGACTCCCAGCAGCGTCACGAGTGCCAGCACGAGCGCCTCCGCACGCGCGGCGGTCCGGCGGCCGTCCGCTGGGTTCCTCATGGGCGGGAGGGCGACGCGGCAGGGAGCGGGGGAGAAGGTCCTGGGTCGAGGGGCGCCCGGGGTCAACTGCCGGAGGGGATTTCCTTGGCCATAGGCTGTGTGATGAGCATATAGCTACTATTATTATTTTTGGGCTCTCACCCTCCCTTATTCTTTTACTCACAAATGTTCTCGGGTAAGTATATAGAATTGAACAATGTAAGTGCTCTATGTAGGTACTCAGAATGAATTCCATAGCCTTTCTTTGCACCGGGTAGTCTGGCATGTCTTGGTCATAATCTCTTTACAGCTCTCGGTGCTGTAAAGAGTGAATGAATTCCATTGAACACCCTTGCTTGTCAATAAGCTACCTGTCACAGCATGGTATACGTTCACGTGTGTTTTCACGTGTATTTTCGATTCGTATGACCGTTGTTTATTTAGCATGTATATGATCTAGACTTTAATACAGTGGTCTTATAGCCTTTGAAAAAAACAAATCCGGTCTGGGTTAGAAGATGGATCTTTAAGGATCTGTTTGTTGCTTTAGTTTCCCCTTCGGCGTGTCTAGAAACACCTTGGTGGATTTGAGATATAATATTTTTGCACACGAGATTAGTCTTTCAAACGATAGGAATGTCATCGGTGCGATAAGACTACGTTATTGAAATATCAAGAAAAGTGCTCCAGTTTATAGTTTCCGATCCAGAATTTAAAACAAAACACTTTTCTCTGCCAAAAAAAAGAAAATGCTAGTATATGAGATTGAAGAGATAAAAAAATGCTATATATGTCCTGAATTTCTTGAATGTTTTGTACCTATCATGTCAAGGTTGTTTCAGTAGATTTAGTAATATTACAAATCAAAACCCTATGATTCGAAAAAAACAAGCTTAAAAGGCAAAGAGAGAGCAAGAAAGAATTTCACAAATTCAGGAGAATTTAATCATACGACTACGAACCAGTCTTGTTATAAGCAGTATTGAGAACCTACTTGTATCCTTTAATTCTTTTTATGTGTAAACCCCAGGTGTTTGTATAAAGGTCGGTCAACCAAACAATTAATATGGCCCAGCAAATACAGATAGCTGTATTCTGATTTTTTAAATGTTGAACTGTTTTGTTTTAAAACTTTAGAAAAATACGTGAAAGCTTCGAGTGATTTGTAGGCTTTCAACTCCTCTCCTGTGTAACTACCCGCCGTGTGTATTAAGTATAGATAAATATCACCAATACTAATATGGGCCAACCATTGGGGCTTTCAGACCAGCCATCAGAGGGAGAGAGAAAGGACCTGGTAAGCTTTCTGTACCTTTAGAATACTCAAGTTTTTCATCATAACGATTTTTAGCAACTAAATCGAGAGATTTGCAGTAGGTTGAAATTGTTTTTTTCAGCTGATTCAGCGACCATTGTTGATCTTTTGCCCACCAGTGTTGTGCGCGTGCGAGAAAAAGCCTTTTGTTTTTGTTTTGTTGACCGTCCCTAAACATCAATCTTCATATAAAGAGAATGTATATAATCTGTGTGTGCATATATGTGATGTGTAAATCATGTCGAAAAAAACAAAATGCAAATGGAAGCGAAGGGAAGAGAAGAATGAATGTGAATGAGGGCCTTTACGCCATATTGATTCTTCGAAGCATACATCCATACATGTAGGCCTACTGAGTGGTCAAGTCAATGACCTTGGCTAGTTCGTAGCTCCCTGTTGCGGTGTTGAAGTTGATTATTGAATGAAAGAACGCCGCTTCTACCATATTCTTTTGTCGTGTTTCATGAGGGAAGCCTGGGACCACTTGATGTCGACGAGAACAACGAAGGCGCCCCTCGTGTCATGGCATCGGAGGGCTCTGTAGTGGTGTCGATACGTTATTCGTAGTACAAAAGCAGAAAAAAAAAAACGTGAGGGCATTCCTACATGCACGTCTAGATCCCAAGGAACAATAACACCTACAAACATGTTTCTCTATGTACACTCTTCCAAGGACATTTTACCAAAGAGCCACACATACACATACATATGGAAACGCAGAAACATATCTATACATTTCCACAGAAAACACATTACACACAGATAATGCACACACACACACCACTGTGTATGACCAGCTTGGGTCATAATAGATCTTGAATTACGCGGTTCTTTTCCAACGGGGCTGACACATATTCCTCAGGAAAAAACCCGCATTCATTGATTTCATTTGCTTAACCAATTTTCGCCTTAATCTTTATAATATCAAAACTTGTTGTAACTAAGAAGATATGAACTTTTTTATGAACTTTATGAGTTTTTTTTCGAGTGAGGGAAATTAAATACTCATGGGTCGCTCTTTCTCTTTTGGGCCTCGGCGAAAGTGAGATGGCTGGAGATCCTCCCAAAAAGTTTGGAAAATACAGGCTCTAGGGTGACGAGTAGAAAGAACGATATAACCAGACCACACTCTCGTCTTTTTTGTGTCTTTTGGAGCATATCGCATGAGAGCAGCGACTAAGTGTGCACAACAACAAAAATACTGCTACTACTAATGATAAAAATAAGGATAATAATAATAATGATAGCAATAATGGCAAAAAAGTTAATAATAAAAAGATAGTAATGATGATAACAATAACAAAAACGACAACAATAAAAAAATAATAGTCAAAATAATAATAATGATAACATAACAGCAAAAATATTAACAAAAAAATATCAATGATAACAACAACAGCAATAATGATGATAGTGATCATAATTATGATAAGAATAATTATAATCAATTAGTTGAAACAATATTGACAAAGACGACAATGATAATAAGAAATAACAAAATATTATTATTGTTATTGTTATTATAATTATAACAATTACCATTAGTGAGTGAATGATGAATAGGTAATCCGAATACAACTCGTACAAAGACAAAAATATGAAAGCTTAAATGATAAAAACAGATAACACTTGAAGCAACCAGAGAGCGCATTCCTCCGTCAAGCCAATAAGGTCACTGATCTAATATAAACATTGAAAAATTGCGTTGAAAATTCCTGGATCCGGGATACCACAAAAAGTTAATGACATCTAAGTTGGGCTAAAACATTGGTAAAAAAAAGAAAGAAAAAAAAAATCTGTTAACATTTGAATTTGTGTTATCCTGCTAACTAACCAACATACTTGAAAACAAACTTACCAACACTACATAACCTTCGCGGATATAAAAAACAAAACAAAAGAGGTATATGCCACGTGTTTCAGGTGTTGCCAAGTATACAGAGTGACGGTAGGGGTTCGCTATAAGAGTGAGGACCGAGGAATCAGCAACTTTGAAAGAAAGTCATTGAAATCGTTCTATAATTTATGTCTTTCTGATACATTTTTAGACCTGAAAGCTCGCAATCATTATTGACGTGTAATGTTGCAGTGATATTTCTCTACGAAGACTATCCATTTTTTTCTTTACCTTTATCAAACGCACCTTTATTGTAATTTTCTAATTACACGCAGAAACACACACATACAATGGAGTGTTTAGAACACGTGATAGGGAACCTGTAGCAGTATAGAGGAAAATCTGTTTTAGCCTACAACTGCCTCTTCATGAAAGGAACCACAATATCAGGCAACCCAACGCAACCTAAGTCTGTTAGAGAAACAGAGCGTTTTGAAATGAATGTGAGCTGCGGGTCTGAAGGCAATTTGAGTTTTCCTTTTTCATCATGAAAAAATGTTCTCCTGATTTCGTGTTGATAAGCACCGAGTTCTGGAGTACTGTTTGGTTGTAGGGAAATCGATCAAAGGGAGGAAAATTAGACGAAGACTGCCACGACACTTCGACATTGCCGGAATCTTCTCGCCTCTTTAAACCAACTAACATTCCAAGGTCATCTGAAAAAGGTGATAAAGTTTAAATTAATATGAATATTGATGATAAGGTCTTTCTGACGTAAAAAAAAAGTCAATCTCACCATTTGAGGATATAAGTATATGCTAAAGGAAAATATACGACAGTACGCAAAGCTCCAAACCATTCAACTCGTCCAACTTCTTCTTGAGAATGCTGTACTTCAGAGAGGTCTTCGCAGTTGCTCTCTGGTAAGAGGTTGGGCAAAATTTCTCGTCCGAAAAGGAGTAGAATAGTCCATCGGCCTCTGGCTGAGTCCAACTCTCTTCATCTGCAACAGAGCCAAATTCATAATAAAGCTTCGTCCAAAGGAATTTGCATAAAAGGGTACTTGGTCTCTCTCATATAAAGTTAATCTTTGATGGGGTGGCGGTGAGGAGGAGCGCCTGGTCGGATCCCGGGGCTCTGGCGTACCTGCTTCCAGGAAGTGGATGGCGCCGGGCGTCTTCAGGAGCAGAGGGCGATCCCTCCATTCACCCAGCTGGTCGGGCTCAACAGAAGTGCGGCACTCGACGGCCCCTGTCTCTTCCAGCGGCACTATGGACACTGAGCGGCAGGATGGCACTGCTAGGCATCTGTTGCGACATACGCATAATGAAAAAGAAAATGGAGGGAAATCGGCGATTCCCGATCAGAATGATGACTCGCTGTTTAATGACGAAAAATAGTTTAGTATAATCCGTCCAGAGGAAAAGAAAAGAAAGAAAGAACAAGGAGAAAAAAAAAGATTGGTGATTTGATAATAAACGGAAGGATAAGTTGGGACTTAGGACGCCTGTTTTTAGCGAATTTGTTATTGCTATCACCGTGCCACTGGTTAAGGTTAAGGTTGTTAAAAACAATATTGCCATAGACCTTTTGATAATAATTAATTGAATTAACGCATCCAAATATTACAATGAATCTTCCTTATAATACGATATGGATACTACACATTCAAAACATCTAAATATAAGCGTGGTACCCGAAGGCCCTCCTGCTCTCATTAGCCAGTATAGCTAAGAAGCTCCGTACCAAAACAAAGGAGTGGAATCTGTGGGACAAACCAAATCAGCCAGACCCCATGAACATACACTCTGGTCTTGCGTGCATTACCTAGTGTCCCAGTGTCGGTTAATACGATGTTCTTGCGTGAAGGTTTGCGGTCGAAAATGTCGAAAGCGTCCCAGCGGTGAGGTTGGTAATGACGAAAATGACTAATGGAACTGATAGTGATTATTTAAAGTTTTCCTTGTTACAGTTTACTACAGAGTATATTCCCGTGTTGTTGTTTTTCCCTTTTGGTAAATACTTAATGCAATCGGTAACTATGTAATTATATATGTAAATGCCTTATCCTGTGAATAATTTATGACACTTCAAGCGCGATTCCAGAGCGGTAGCCATTAGCAGTAGCCATTTTGGACTAAACACTATTAATGGCGTATTCCCTGTAGCCATGCATGCCCTTCATTCAAAACTGACGGGATTACCTATTTATATATATATATATATATATATATATATCTATATATCTATCTAATCTAATCTATCTATCTATCTATCTATTATATGTATATACATATATATGTATATATATATATATATATATATATATATATATAATATATATATATATATATATATATATATATATATATATATATATAATATATATATATATATATATATGTGTGTATTTTGTACACACACACACACACACACACACACACACACACACATATATATATATATATATATATATATATATATATATATATATACATATGAGCATAATCATACGAAGTATGGTTACGCTCAAGATATACAGGTAACAGAAGGGCCGCTAGAA
>NW_020869183.1:438155-439155 GCF_003789085.1 Penaeus vannamei
ATCTATTGCTGCAAAAGCATGTAGCTACACACACTGCTTCACGTAACTGGTGGAAGTCAGGGAACCCTCGCTCCCTGAAGTCCTGCTCAGGAAACGGTCCGCCACCATCAGTTACCCACTCTAACCCTCCGCAAGGAACAACTGTTGCAGGGAGGGAGAGTGGTCCTGCCTCAGCTACCCTAAGGGGCGTCCCACTAAGGCCCCCAAAGGCCCACAAGGAAACCCAACCAAACAGCAACCAGCAACAAAAATAATAGCAGTTTTAAAACTTTTGCCAGAGAAGACTTATCATCCTAAAGGTGATTGTAATTCCAGATCTGGCCAAAAACAGATTGGCCATAATAAACTATTCATCTGTGAGGTTTGTCACAGAAAAGGCCATTCACGGGATTCCTGCCGTGTTCATGCTGCTGAACTACGGCAGGCAAAACTGTTAAGATCTATAATTGCAGAAAGTAGGTTAGCCACACCTACAAATGAGCATACACCTATACAGTCCACCTCTAATAATTATATGCACTATCTTGGACCTCCACAGCACCAATATGGTCACCCAGGTTACTTGCCATATGGGCCGCTTGTCTTCCAAAGTCCACCACAACAAATGCAAGGACAAACTCCTCATTTTGTCTGCCAACCTCAGGGGATTCAGGACCAATATTGGTGAACTAACGCACTCCTTCATCCTCAAGGAAGACATTGATATAGCTGCCGCAGTCGAAACCTTCTTGGATGACACTGTTGAAGAGTCATTTTGGCAAGATCCCGGCTCTACTCACTGGTTCCGGTGAGATTATTAGTGGTCATGGAGGAAGCATTGCTCTATGTCACAGGGAAACCCTACAAGTTCAACATTTGGAAATTAACGTTCGTGACTGTATGGAGGTCTGATTCTTCCATATCACAATGGAAGACTCCTCTAGCCCTACTCCTGTGCGTCCATGGTACGCCCTCATTTGGCAAGATCGCTGACTCCCCTTCTTGTATCTAACATGATCAT
>NW_020869183.1:439163-444163 GCF_003789085.1 Penaeus vannamei
TTCTCTGCATTATATAATTGAAGCAAGTATTGAGAGAATTATTGCCGACCACATTGAAAAATTCTTCGATCAGAATCACCTGATTTCAGATCGGCAACATGGATTCCGAAAGAAGAGATCAACATTCTGATGTGTTGATGTACCTCTCTCAGTCATGGAGTGACGCACTGGACACTGGGAGAAACACATTGTCATTGCCCTTGACATTGCTGGAGCTTTCGACAGGGTCTGGCACGGTGGCCTCTCTCCCAAATCACCTCTTTAGGCATCTCAGGTGACCTGCCACACACTTACTTCGTGATCATCTCCATGGCAGAACCTCTCTGTCGTGTAAAAGTCCATCAATCAAAACAGTATCCAATAAAAGCATCAGTGCCACAAGGATCAGTGCTAGGACCCATTCTCTGGAATGTGTTCATAAATGATCTCCTGCAGCTCGTTCCTGGAGTCACAGCATATGCTGATGACTGTACTCTGTCAGTGAGCTACAAAAGGGAAGAAAGTCAGGCTGCCATTGCACAAGTGAACACTGCATTGGAACTGATTGAGACCTGGGGGTCACGATAGCAATCCACATTTGCAACAGAAAAATCTCAAGCTATGGTCATCTCACCTTCCACCGAAGCCTCATCCTGCATCAACGGGAAAGTAATCTTTGGCAAAAGTGTATTGCAGATGACCAACAGTATCTCTATCCTCGGAGTGTCTTTTGATAATTGCCTCAGGTTCGACGCACATTTGAAGGAAATTGCAAAGAAAGCTTCAACTAGAGTGACTCTTCTAAGAAGAATCAAACATTTCCTTGATGCCCGGGGCTTGCAAGTGCTGTACAATGCCCAAGTACGACCCTTCCTGGAATACGCTGCTCTGTCATGGATGTCGGCATCTAAGACGCATTTGGATCTACTGGACAAAGTCCAAGATACGCAACCTGCATTGTACACGACTCTGCAACATCGAAGAGATGTGGCAGCACTTACAGTGATGCACAAAATCCAAGTGCAGAGAGTTCCTCATCTGCAGGGCCTTTGTCTTCCGCGGCACCGTTCGCTCAGCCAGTCATCTCAACCGAGGATGCAGTGGATGTTCCGTGGTCCAGCACCAGCCAACACCAGCGGACTTTTCTCTCCAGAACTGCCCGACTTTGGATTCTTCGTTGCAGATGCAAGAGTACCAACACTCGACACTCAGCAAGCGAAACTGATGGGCCATCATTGGAGACTTCTCCATAATTTTCCCCTTGTTTGACGGTATATTGTATATAATAAATAATGTTTATAACCTTGTGTATGCTGGGTTTAGCTTTAAGATGGATAACCGTGCCAAAGGTTTCCTTAGCTCACTAATGTAACGAACACCCAACTCAATTGATGTACATATATTAATAAAGATGTTTTTAAAAAAAAGAGAAAGAGAGGAGAGCAGGGACAGAGAGAGAGAGAGGAGAGAGAGAGAGAAGGAGAGAGAGAGAGAGAGAGAGAGAGAGAGAGAGAGAGAGAGAGAAGAGGAAGAGAGAGAGAAGAGAGAGAGAGAGAGAGAGGAGAGAAAGAAGAAAGAAGAGAGAGAAGAGAGAGAGAGAGAGAGAGAGAGAGAGAGAGAGAGAGAGAGAGAGAGAGAGAGAGAGAGAGAGAGAGAGAGAGAGAGAGAGAGAGAGAGAGAGAGAGAGAGAGAGAGAGAGAGAGGAAGAGAGGAGAGGGAGAGGAGAGAGGAGAGAGAGAGAGAGAGAGAAAGAGAGAGAAAGAGAGAGAGTGAGAGAGAGAAGAGAGAGAAGAGAGAGAGTGAGAGAGAGAGAGAGAGAGAGAGAGAGAGAGGAGAGAGAGAGAGAGAGAGAGAGAGAGAGAGAGAGAGGAGAGAGAGAGAGAGAGAGAGAGAGAGAGAGAGAGAAGAGAAGAGAGAGAGAAGAGAGAGAGAGAGAGAGAGAGAGAGAGAGAGAGAGAGAGAGAGAGAGAGAGAGAGAGAGAGAGAGAGAAGAGAGAGAGAGAGAGAGAGAGAGAGAGAGAGAGAGAGAGAGAGAGAGAGAGAGAGAGAGAGAAACTGCGACTGATGGACGAAAGACAGAGATAGATAGATAAATAGATAGATAGACAGATAGAAGGACTGGAAGATTGGTATACTAATTGTGAGATAGATATAGATAGACAGAAATATAACCAGAAAAATATATGAACATGTATAAAAAACTGATATTTAGGGTAAAATACTTGATAAACAGAATCTTTAACGGAAATTGAATTAAACACAAAGAAAAAAAGTGCACACACGTGTACATTTTTCTATTTCCTTTTCTTTTTCAGAAGATGTTAGTAAGATGAAAAATAACAAGGAGAAGATAAAGATGACGAAGAAAACTAAAAACAGAGGAAGAAATAGGTGAAGAGTAAAAGGAAGTAAAAAAGAAATGATGGCAACATATATAAAAAGAAATGTATAAAAAGAGGAAGATGAGGAAGAGAAAAGAATTATGATGATTATGAGAAGAGTAAAAACAAAGCTCAAAGCAAATAAAGAAAAGATGATAATTAAACAGAAAACAGTAGAAATATAAATAAAATTATGATGAAACTGAAAATTAAAAAACAACTTAAAAGTACAATGTACAATTTACAAAAAAAAAAAAATTGGAATGAAAAGCAATTTATTTGAGCCAGAATGCGTGAAGAGAAGGGGAGAGAGTGGGAGAGGGGGAGAGGAGAGGAAGGAAAAAGAGGGGAGAGGAGAAGAAGGAAAGAGGGAGAGGGGAAAAGAAAGGGGAGATGAATAGGAGAAGGGAGAGGGAAGGAAAGAGGGAAAGGGGGAGAGGGGTAGGAAAGAGGGGGAGAGATGAGAGGAGGAGAGAGGGGGAGAGGGGAAGTCGAGAAGGGAGAGGGAAGGAAAGAGGAGAGAGGGTAAGAGAGAGGGAGAGGGGAGAAGGAAAGGAAAGAGGGAAAAATGGAAGATAAGGAAATGGATAGAAGGTGAGAGGGAAGAGAAGAAAAGAGTAGGAGAGAGGAAGGAAAAACTCGGGAACGGAGGGAAAGGAAAGGGAGGGTTAAGGAGAAGGTAAGAAAACAGGGGAGAATGGGAGAGTGCGAGAGGGGAGAAGGAAAGGATAATGGGGGAAATAAGAGGGAAGAGAAGAGTGGATGAGGGGAAGGCGAGAGGAGAGAGGAGAAGGAAAGGAAAGAGAGGGGAATGGGAGGAAGGGAAAGGTAAAGAGTGAAGGAAAGAGGGGGGAGGAGGAGTAAGAAAAGAAAGAGGGGAGAAAGGGAGGGAAAGAGAGAGGGGAAGGAAGAAGAGAAGAAAAGAGAAGAAAAGGCAAGGCAAGGGGAGAGTGGAAGAACAAGGAGAAGGAGGGAAGGAGAAAGCAGATAGAAAAAGAAGATCGGAAAGAGAAAGGAAATGGGATAAGTGAGAGAAGGAGAGGGGAGAGGGGGGAAGAGGGGGAAAGGAGAAGAAGAGAAAAGAGGCAAAAAAGAAGCAAAAGAAGGAAAGAGAAGAGAGGCTAAGAGAGGAAGAAGCAGAAAAACAGAGGGAGAGAGGAAAGGAAAAGAAAAAAAAAGAGAAGCATAGAAGAAAAGAGAGGAAGAGAGGAGAGGAAAAGAAAAAAGAGAAGCAAAGAGGGAAAGAGAGAAAGAAAGGAGAGGAAAAGAAGAAAAGAGGGTTACAGAGAAGAGAGGCGTAGAGACGAAGAAGCAAAAATGAAAAGAAGGAAAGAGAGGAAAGGAGAAGAAAAAAAGAAGAAGTAAAGAGGGAAAGAGAGGAAGAGAGGAGAGGAAAAGAAAAAAAGAGAAGCAAAAATTAAAAGAGAGGAAGTGAGGGGAGGAAAAAAGAGAAGTAAAGAGGAAAAGAGAGAAAGTGGGTAAAGGAAACGAAGAAAAGAGAAGCAAAAAGGAAAAAAAGAGAGGAAGAGAGGAGAGGAAAAGAAAGAAAAAAAGAAAAGCAAAGAGGAAAAGAGAGAAAGAGGGGAGAGAGAAAGAAGAAAAGAGAAGCAAAGAAGAAAAGAGGGAAAGAGAGGAAAGGAAAAGAAAAAAGAAGCAAAGAGGAAAAGAGAGAAAGTGGGAGAGGAAAAGAAGAAAAGAAAAGTGAAAAGGAAAAGAAGAAAAATGAAGCGAAAAGGAAACGAAAAGCAAAGAAGAAAAGAGGGAAAGAGAAGAGAGGCGTAGAGACGAAGAAGCAAAAAGGAAAAGAAAGAAAGAGAGGAAAGGAAAAGAATAAAAGAAGCAAAGAGGGAAAAAGAGAAAGTGGGTAGAGGAAAAGAAGAAAAGAGAAGCAAAAAGGAAAAAAAAGAGATGAAGAGAGGAGAGGAAAAGAAGAAAAAAAAAAAAAAGAAAAGCAAAGAGGAAAAGAGAGGAAGAGAGGAGAGAAAAAGAAGAAACGAGAAGCAAAGAAGAAAAGAAGGAAAGAGAAGAGAGGCGAAGAGACGAAGAATCAAAGAGGAAAAGAGAGAAAGAGATAAGAGGAAAAGAGGAAAAGAGGAGCAAAAAGAAGAGAAAGGGAACACACGGCGCCAAAGGGTGGCCAGCTGGCGGAAGCACGAAGCAAATGATTCACAAAAGGAAAAGAAAGTTTATCCAAAAGCTGGAAGGACACACGCTGGCTCGGCCGCCGTCGGTCAGGGAGAAAGTACCTTGGCGCGGGGAGCGAGGAAATGGAAATAGCAAACACGGTCTTTTTCTCTCTCTTTTTATGCTTCCTTTCTTTTCTCTTTTTTGGTATTTCGTAGTTTTTGGCGTCTTTTTTTTAGGTTTTGTATTATCATTTTCTTTTGTGGATTATCTTATGTCTTATTTTCTTATTAAAAAAAAATCCTTTCTTTTAGTGCAGTTTTTTTCGTTTTTTTTCCTCTTTCTCACAGGCAAAAAGGAGATTGAAGGTGAGAGAAATGGATTTCCGGTTGGTGAGGGAAGAGGGAAAGAGATGGAAGCAGGATTGTAAGGAAGGGGTGAAAGGGAAGGAGAGCGAGAGAGAGAGAGAGAGAGAGAGAGAGAGAGAGAGAGAGAGAGAGAGAGAGAGAGAGAGAG
>NW_020869183.1:451663-454163 GCF_003789085.1 Penaeus vannamei
GTAATTAAGGCAAAGATATATATGGAAGTGAACTGCGTTGCTTCTCTTGTCAATTTTTTTTCTGTTACTGTCTCTCCCTCTCCCCTCTTTCATCCTTTTCTCTCTCTCTCTCTCTCTCTCTCTCTCTCTCTCTCTCTCTCTCTCTCTCTCTCTCTCTCTCTCTCTCTCTCTCTCTCTCTCTCTCTCTTTTCCTCTTTCTCTCTCTCTCTCTCTCTCTCTTTCATTCTCCCTCTCTATCTTTCATTCTCTCTCTCTGTCTCTGTCTGTTAGTCTTTCTCTCTCTCTCAATCGCTCTCCCTCTTTCTTTCATTCTCTCTCCCTCTCGCTCTCCTTCCCCCCTGTCTCTCTCATTCTCTTTCTGTCTTTCTTCCCTCTCTCTTGCCGTCTGTCTGTCTCTCTCTCATTCATACCCCCTTCTCTTTCAATCTGTCGTCCATCTCCCTATTTTACCCTCCCTCTCCCCGTCTCCCCTCCCCCATTCTCTCTTCTCCAATTCCTCTCCTCTCCTCCTCCTCTTCTTCTCTCCTTCCATTCTCCCTACTTCCTCTCTTTCTCTCTTTCTGCTCCTCTTTCTTCTTCCTTCTCCCTCATTTCTCCTTCCATCTTTCCCCTTTCTACCTTGTCCATTTTCCTATTCATCCCTTGTTTGTCACATCTCTCTTTCTTCGCTCTTTACTCCTTCTCCTCCTCTTCCTTTCTTCCTTTCCTTTTGTTCATTCTACTTCTTATCTCTTGTTCCTTCTTCTTCTCCCCCCGTTTTTACCTCCTCTTTCCCTTCCTCAGTCTACCCTTCCTTTCGCTCTCTTTTTATCACCTCTTCTTCCTTCCCCTTCTCCTTCTTACTCTTATTTGCATCTTTCGCTATTCAATTTCCTTATTCTCCTTTTACTTGCTTCTCCTTCTTTTCTCCTTCTTTTGTCCTTTTCTTTCTCTTTCTTTTCTCTCTAATATTTTTATCTTTCTCTTCCGTGCATATTTCACACACACACACACACACACACACAACACACACACACAACACACACACACACACTTCAACATACGCTTATAACTCCCACATTCTTCCAACACCCACGCCCTCACAAAAAATACACCCATAAACACAAACCTAAGCCCCTCCTCCCTTCCCTTCCCCCACACACTCCCCCCTCTCCTTCGCCTCCTCCCCACCCCTCCCTCCCCCCTCAACACTCGCTCCTCCCAACGCACATCCCCTTTTCATTTCCCTTCGCCCACACCCCTCCCATTCCCTCCACCAACACTCCCTCTCTTCCCCTCCTCCTTTTCCCCCCTCCAAACCCTCCATCCACCCCATCCCCCTCCTCTCTTTCCCCCTCTCCCTCCTTTTCTCCTCCTTCCCCTCCTTTCCCTCTTCTCCCCCTTTCCCTCTTCCATAACCTCTCCCTTCCTCTCTTCCTCCTCCCCTCCCTACCCCTCCTCTCCTCCTCCATCCCCCTCCCTCCGTCCTCCTTCCAAACAACCGCTCAATATAGCACTTTCCCGCTCGGTCCGGCTAGCGTGTAGCGGGCAGGGTTATCACGTGGTAAATATCACAAAAACAATATCAGGACTTGACTGCGCTTCCCCCGCCGCTTCATATAGTTTGCTGCGCCAGATATTGACCGGCGTTTGGCTGTTATCTCTGTCAGGCGCTGCTTTACAAGAGCCCGACGTCGACGCTGCTGCTGCTGCTGCCGGCGTGCGGGGCGCTGAGCTTTCGTTTTTTTTTTTTTTTTTTTTTTTTTTTTTTATGAACTCGATTTTTGTGTGTGTGTGTTTTGCGTTCTTGTTATTTTTCTTGTTTTTCCTTTTTTATCGTTTTTGTTGTTTTTTCTTGTTTTTTTTTTTCTTGGTGGGGGGTATTGGGTATCTTAGGGGGAGGGGGGCTGGACGGGGTTAGGATGGAGGAGCGAGGGTCATCTTTAGGGGCGGGGGGGCTGAGGATAGGGCGGTTAGGATTGGTGGGGTATCTGTAGGGGAAGGGGGTGTTTGTTGTCGTTTGTTTGTTAGACGTGTTGTTATTGTTATTTTTTTCTCTTTTAATCTCTCTCTCTCTCGCCCTCTCCCCCCTCTCTCTTTCTCTCAATCCCCACCCTCTCTCTCTCTCTCTCACTTTCCTATTGTTTTATTTTTCCCTCATTCATTCGAGCCTTTTTTAAGGGGGGGTAGGGGAGGCAATAGATAGGGAGGGAGGAAGGGAAGACAGGGAGGAGGAGAGGGAGAGTGGGGAGAGAGAGGGAGAGGGGTTAGAGGGGGAGAGAGAGGGAGAGAAGAGAGAGAGGGAGTGGGGGGAGAGACTCAATTCTTTCCACAGTTTGTCACGAGTCAAAAAAAAAAAAAAAAAAAAAAAAAAAAGCGAAATCATCGACATTGTTTTTGTTAGAATTTGTTAGGCCGTTAATGCTGACTCACGGCGGCCGATGGGATCTCTGTACCTTTTATTCCTGTATCTATTTCGGACAATTATTTGCCGTTGTTTCTTGCTGTAGTTTTCCGTGTA
>NW_020869183.1:464163-469163 GCF_003789085.1 Penaeus vannamei
TTAATTCTTTTATCCTTGTTTGTCACAGGTTTCACTTTAAATAGATTAGCATGTGTTGTGACTATATTTTCGTTTGTCTTTTTAAAATGTTTTAGTTTTTTCCTTCGTGATTTAATTTCCCTTCGGATATTTTGCGTTTCCGCGTGGAAATATCTATTCTGATAAACTTTCCAAAACATTTTTCCTTAGGAAAATAACGTAAAAGTTTTCCATTTGTCAAACGACGAGAATTGAAAAATAGAGAATGGTTACAAATGTATCGGAAATGTGAATTCGAGAGAAACATATATTGGGATTTCTTTTTTGGGACAAAATCTGAATCGTAGGTTAGTCATTGTGCTTTTGCAAATATCACGCAATACACAAAATTACTCATAAGCATGTAAGTAGCATTGAACTTGGAAACAAATCGCTTTTTTACATCTACTTATTCTGGAAAATCCTGCAACACGTAACACACACACACACACACACATACATATATATGTATGTATGCATATACCTTTTTGAGATATATAGATAGAGACAGAGAGAAAAAGCGAGGTTTTAGTCGACACAGATAGGTGAATGATGGCTCGCTTGACAGAAAGAATGAGGGCTAGACTAGCACACATAACTAAGCGTATGTAAGGGCGTTTGTTCGTATATACTGTGTACACACTCGGTGCCCACATCATGTAAAAATGCGCTCTAGCTCTCCGAGATCATAGCAAAGGACTCCAAAAATGATATAAAGGAAAAAGTAACTTTGGTCGTAATTGCAAATTCCTGCATATTCGAGGCAACCTTATTAATGCTTCACAAGATCCCGCTCGGCCTTGCAATATAGACAGGGAGGGGAGAGGGAGAGGGAGGGGAGAGAGAGGGAGGGGAAGGGAGAGTTGGGTATCGCTTGGAACATGGGGCAAAAGAAGCATTTTTTTCTTAAGAAGCAACTCCATCTTATAAGTTTTTGATGACGAAGTATATACACATTTTTTTTCTTCTTTTGCTTCTTTTAAAGGATGCTGGTTCGTAAGTTTTATCATTATATAATTTGCTGCGTGGGTTTTTTCCCCTGAGCCTCTTAGAACGGGAAAGAAGCTGCTGCTCTTTGCGATTTCAGTGGGAAGGAAAATGTGTTTGGAAGTAGAGGGTAGGGGGTAGGGGGTGGAGGGAGGTATGGGGGGGTGGAGGGGGTATGGGGTTTGGGTGGAGGAGGGTATGGGGTGGGGTATGGGGTGGAGGGAGGTATGGGGTGGAGAGGGGTATGGGGGTATGGGGTGGAGAGAGGTATGGGGTGGAGGGGGTATGGGGGTATGGGGTGGAGGAAGGTATGGGGTGGAGGAAGGTTATGGGTGGAGGGGGGTATGGGGTATGGGGTAGGTATGGGGTGGAGGGGTATGGGGTATGGGGTGGGGAGGTATGGGTGGAGGGGTGGGGGTATGGGGTGGAGGGAGGTATGGGGTGGAGGGGGTATGGGGGTATGGGTGGAGGGGTATGGGGGTGTTTTGGGAGGGAGGGAGGGTATGGGGGTATGGGGTGGATGGGGGGTATGGGTGGGGTATGGGGGTATGGGGTGGAGGGGGGGTAATGGGGAGGGGGTATGGGGATGGGGGGGGTATGGGGGTATGGGTGGAGGAAGGTATGGGGGGAGGGGGGTATGGGGGTATGGGGGTATGGGTGGAGGGGTTATGGGGTGGGGGGTATGGGGTGGAGGGTATGGGGTGGAGGGGGGTATGGGGTATGGGGTGGAGGGAGGTATGGGGTGGAGGGGGTATGGGGGTATGGGGTGGAGGGAGTATGGGGTGGAGGGTATGGGGGTATGGGGTGGAGGGGGTATGGGGTTGGGGTGGAGGGGGGTATGGGGGTATGGGGTGGAGGGGGTATGGGGGTATGGGGTGGAGGGGGATGGGGTATGGGGTGGAGGGGGTATGGGGTATGGGGTGAGGGAGGTATGGGGGGATGGGGGTATGGGAGGTATGGGTGAGGGAGGTATGGGGTGGAGGGGGGGTATGGGGGTATGGGTGGAGGAGGTATGGGGGAGGAAGGTATGGGGTGGAGGGGGGTTATGGGGTATGGGTGGAGGGGGTATGGGGTGGAGGGAAGGTATGGGGTGGAGGGGGTATGGGGGTATGGGGTGGAGGAAGGTATGGGGGGAGGGTATGGGGTATGGGGTGGAGGAGGTAGGGTTGGGGGGGGTATGGGGGGTATGGGGTGGAGGGGGTATGGGGTGGAGGGTAGGTATGGGGTGGATGGGAAGGGGTATGGGTGGAGGGGGTATGGGGTGGAGGCGGGGTATGGGGGGTGGGGGGTGAGGGGGTTAGGGGCTATGGGGTGGAGTGGGGGTATGGGTATGGGGTGGAGGGAGGGGTGGAGGGGTTAATGTGAGGGTATGGGGTATTGAGGGGGTGGAGGGGGTATTGGGGTGGGAGGGGGATGGGGGAATGGATATGGGGTGGAGGGGTATGGGGTTTATGGGGTGGAGGGGGTATGGGGTTTGGGGTGGGAGGGGGTATGGGGGGGTATTGGGCGGTGGGGGTAGGGGGAGTATGGGGTGGTGGTAGGAGGTTATAGGGTAAATAAGTGGTGGGTAGGGTTAGGGGAAGTAGTTTATAAGGTATGGGAATGGGGGGTATGGGGTATAGGATGGTGGGTGTGGGGGAATGGGGTATAAGGTGGGGTATATGGGGTATAGATGGGGTATAAGGGGTATAAGGTGGGGGGTAAGGGTTATAGGGCGGAGGGGTGTATGGGGTATGGAGTGGGGTAAGGCGTGGGGGTATGGGTGGGTGCTATGGAGGATGGGGGGTAGGGTGGTCCATATCTCTCTTTCTCTCTCTGTCAGTCTATCTATCTCTTCTTCTCTTGTTTTTTTCTGCCTTTCCTTCTCTCTTTCTCTCTTTCTCTCTCATCTGCATCTTCTTTTTAATATGTTTTTTTAACACTCTTTCTTTTTCCTTCTCTCTTACACTTCCTGTTTATCTCTTCTCTCCATTTCCTCTCTCCTCTCCCATGCCCGCTCCTCCTCCTCTTCTCTTTGAAACTTATCTCGTGTATTCAGCCAAAGAAAAAAAGAGAAAAATGACAAAGAAAAAAACGAATGAAAGAGAAAGAGGCAAAGGAAACTAGTGAAAGAAGATAAGTATAAAAGATTAAAGAAAGACGAATGAACATTTGAAAAAAAAAAAAAAAAAAAAACAAGAAGAATGACACTGCTGAGTTTACAAAATGCCAGAAAAGAAAAGAAAATTAAAAAAGAGGAAGAATAACAAGATAAAGAAGAAGAGGAATGAAAAAGAAAGAAAAAAAAACTTATATAAAAGAAGTTTGTTGAAAGAGGATACAACAATTTCGAAATGCTCCAGAATTTCATCTTCAGGTCAAACGTGAAGAGAAAATTCCCAGGTATGTTTCATCATCCAGGAAATGCTTTTGGTCTAAAGTATCTTTCTTTTGATAAATAGATAGATAGATGAACAGACAGATTAACACACAGAAAATAAATAAATGAATAGATGGAGAGATAGATAAATAGAGAAAGAGATAGATGAATGGATATATATATTATAAATATAGATACATTGATAGCTAGCTAGAGGCAGATGGATGGTTGGATAGATAGATAGACAGATAGATGGATAAATAGATAAACAAATTGATTGATTTACTAATAGTTAGGTAAATAGATAAATAAATGAGTAATTCAAATAAACAAACAAAAATGAAATAATAGATAGCTAAACAATAAAAGAAGGGAAAAAGACTTCAACTGTCCATCCCTATTCATCTCTGTCTGTGCCTTATTTCTTTTTAACTCTGAGGTACGATGACTGAGTTTTAGCTTGAAGTGTCACCTCGGCCACGCTTGGGCCTCGATCTCCACCCTCGGAGCCTCGAGTCGTCTTTCCGATAAGGCGCTGGAGAAATATCACTCGAGGGTGTCTGCTTCCCTTTAAATATTTTGAGAATCTAATTCCTACAGGGTGTTCGGTTATTAACTGTTGGCGGGGAAGGTCTTTTTGTATAATCAGTATGGGAGCGTTCACACCAGTGGCATGTTGCTTGGAGACATATTGGACACATTGTGAGAGACGTAATAGGAGACATTCGGATACAAATCTCCTAATATGTATGGGGACATGTCTATTACAGTGTTGAGAGATATGTCGCTAATAAGAGTCGACTTGCTGAAACTGTTCACACCAGCTTGGTATGTTGGTTGGTGGGATGACTCTGGCGACATCACCTCGTCCACACCAGGACTGCTAACATGTCGCCCAACAAATCCGTACCAACATGTCTACTACGATGTTCCTCGACGACTTCATAACTTTTTACCCAACTTGTCAGACTTAATGTTCCCACCGTGTTTTGTCACGAGTGTGGACGCACCCTAAGTCTCTCTTTCTGTCTCTGTCTGTCTCCTAATCTCTCAAGCTCATTGTTTCAGCATCTCTTTCTCTGTCTTCGTCTCTTTCTCAATCTCTCTTTCTCTCTGAATCTCTTAATCCTCCCCCCTCTCTCTCTTCCTCGTGATATAACTATGTGTAAAATGTAAAGCATATAATTATCTATAATAATTATCTATAATAATTATCTAAATAATTATCTATGTGTTGCAACGTATATATATAATGATATGTTATACCACACTGTAGGTATGGAGATATAACCTGCATCCGTGTGTGACCTCCAACCTCCTAGCTTAATACATACATTTTATAATGTATATGAAATACAGTTTGGATTCATCTGTATTATTTAAGTATTAACATTTTACAATAAACTATTGTTCACTTAATAATGTCAGCTAGAGAGCCTTTGCTCAGCTGACTATTGTGTTGCAATATAAACTTATGTTCCAACCCTATGTATATATTTTTTGGCAATAAATCAATCTCTCTCTCTCTCTCTCTCTCTGTCCCTCTCTGTCTGTCTGTCTCTGTCTGTCTTCTGTCTCTCTCTCTCTGTCTGCTCTCTTCTCTCTCTCTCTCTCTCTCTCTCTCTCTCTCTCTCTC
>NW_020869183.1:471663-476663 GCF_003789085.1 Penaeus vannamei
CTAACTTCCCTTCAAGCAGCAGCCTCCCTCCCCGCCGATGCGTCCCAACGTTTTAATTCGAGGAGCAATACCCGTATATCACACTTCTTGCCGCGACGTCACCTCGCCCGAGATTGGGCCTCTGTCTCCCGTCTCCCGCAGAGGATTCCCTAAAACCCGGAGTGACATGCGCAAAGACCGTGAAGTGGCGGAGTGTAAGAGCCACCATCTCTCTCCCGGTCTCCATAAGTGACGGTTCCGCTCGCAGATATTTCATTCTGTTTCTGTTTCGCGATGGTTGTTGATCTTTCATTTCTTTTTTTTTTTTTTTTTTTTTTTGGGGGGCGTAAAAAGAATTATGTTTTTTTTCTTTTTCTTCTAATGTCTCTTCTGGATAGTTTTGATTTTTTTTTTTTTTGGGTGGGGGATTTTTTTTTTTTTTTTTTGTCTGATTTTGGGGAAAGAATATTGGTTGGAGGTCTTCCTTTTTTTTTTCTCTTGGTCATGTTACCTTCGAGACCTTACTGTCATGCAACCAGCGAGGCTCATGTCTTCTCTAATCAAAAGAATTGCAAGTTGCAGAGTTGGCAACATATTCTCATGATTCTGGCAAAACACGCACATACCAACGTACACCACGAGAGAGAGAGAGAGAGAGAGAGAGAGAGAGAGAGAGAGAGAGAGAGAGAGAGAGAGAGAGAGAGAGAGAGAGAGAGAAGAGAGAGAGAGAGAGAGAGAGAGAGATTGAGAGAAGAGAGAGAGAAATAAATAAATAAATAAATAAATAAATAAATAAATAAAAAAAAATAAAAATAAAGAAAAAGAAAGAAAGAAAGAAAAGAAAGAAGAGAAAGAGGAAAAGAGAAAGAGAAAGGGAAAGAGAGAATTATAATATATATATATATATATATATATATATATATATATATATATATATATATATATATAATATAGATAGATAGATAGATAGATAGAGATAGATAGATAGATAGATAGATAGACAAATAGAGACAGAGAAAGATATAGAGATAGAGACAGCTATAGTTAGGGAAAAAAAAGAAAAAAGAAAAAAGAAAGGAATAGAGAAAAAAAAAAAAAAAAAAAAAATGCTAAACAAAAAAATTGCGCATCTGCCGTCAAACAGATCCCAATACACATCTCCCGACGGATGTAAAAAATTGCTGGTCTTATGAAAGAAGTTTCAGATAAAACCCCAATAAATATTTCAAGGTAAAGGAACCATTGGGCGCAGGTGGGCCTTTTAAGATTATGCATTCAGATAACATATATTGATTCTTAGAAATAAAAATCCGCATTTTACTTCCTCGTAAACACAAACACACGCGAATACGTGTGTATCTGTTGATGTTTTTCTGTCAGTGGGTTTCGGCGAAGTTGTACATATTTGCTGCACGCACACACACAGATTCACATACATACACGCACACACACACACGCAAAAACACACATATACACACGCATACGCACACACACACACACAACACACACCACACACCAACACACACATGCACACACACATACAACACACACACACACACATATATACACACACACGCACACACACACGCAAACACACACATGCACACGCACGCACACATACACACGCACGCCACACATTACATACCATACCCTATACACAATTTTTTTTTATTATTCTAAACGACCCCTGTCACACACACACACACACACACATCTACCCCCATAAATACACATACACCATTTTTTTCATTATTCTAAACAATCCCCGTCACACACACACACCACACACACACACAACACACACACACACACACACACAACACACACGCATACACACACAAAGAACAAATTATACACACGCAATCAAAACTCAAACGCTACGTTATGAAGAACAGAGCCTTCATATTGTCCAGATTTCCCACACTGGATTTAATTTTCTTCTAACGTGTAAAAAAAAAGAAAAAAAAAGAAGAAAAAATACATGTAATATATAGCAGAAATGTTCCACGAAATGTTCCACGTCTATGTTACTTCATATGCTAACGGTTGTACCATTTTTATTAACCACTTCAAAATTCTCTCAGTATATAAGCGTCGCGCGTACCCTGCTGTTTATTAGAGCCAGAAATGTTTTATTAAATGTATTATTTCTTGAAGGGAGCGAGTGTTGTATATTAGTGTTTTAGCTTTATGCTGTATATATTGCTTTTATTTTTTATATTTTTTGCGATAAAACTAATTATGAAAAACAATATCAGTGATAGTAGTGGCTGTAGTAATTATAAAAGTAATGGTAGCCATAATAATGATGATAACATAATAATAGTAACAACAGCAACTATTGCAACAATGAATATAAAAAATAATAACAATTATACTGATAATATGATAATTTTTCATAATGATAATAAAACTGATTAAAATGATATCGATGATGATAATGATTAATTAGATAATAATAATATTAATAATAACAAGAATGATAATAATATTAGTAACAAAATGATGATTATAGCAATAATTATTATTATCATTATTATTTACAGTATTGTTTTTTGTTTCTTTTATAGCTATTGTTATTATCATAACAATCATTATTACTATCATCACATTCATTATCATCATCATCGTAATTATCTTCACCATCCTCCTCTTCATCCTCCTATCATCACATAGTCATCACCACCACCACCACCATCATCATTATCTTTCATCACTAACCTCCTCTTTTTCCTCTCTTCCCTTAGGGCTGGCCCCTATGTATCCAACCCCCCCACCCCCCCAACCCCACCCCTAGACCTCCTCCTCCATTGAGTTCTAACAAGATGATTACGCAAGACCATAAATTTGGATAAGGTAATGGCACAGGATTACACAGATGGCTGCAAGTTACCAATTAGGATACACTAAACAGCTCCTTTTATATTGACTCTGACGACACGTGGGAGATGACTTTGCCTCTAATTGCGTCTAATTTGTGAAGGGAAATGCGAAGGAGAGGATAAAAGATGGCGGTAAAGAAAACGAGAAGAATATAAAAAGTGAAAGAGAAAATGAGCGTAAGATAGAAATGGGAAATAAGGAAGGTACAGGGAAAAATAATATTATGATGAAAATGAAGGGAAGAAAAGGGAATATATGAAGAAAACAAAACAAAATAAAACAGAAGGAAAATAGCTCAAAACAACAAACAAAGGAAGAAAGCAAAAGAGAAAATAACAAAAACAAAACAAAACAAGGGAAGTCGCACAAAAAAAGAAAAGAAAAAAAAGATAATAAAATAATATAAAGAGTAAAATGGCAAAGGGATAAGAAAGAAAATAACCAAACCAAGAAGATAACGCAGAGAGAGAAAAAAGATAAAGCGGTGCACACAGGAGCCACAGCCAGCAGAGCAACAGCCTCGACCGAGCAAATATTCCCAAGCGGTTGTGTTTTCTTGCCTTCTACCTTGAGACGCAATAACAGTACATCAAACTTCTCGCAGCAACGTCACCCTGACCAAGGCCGGAGCTGAATTGCGTGCCATAAGTCTTGCGACACGCGAAATACGTGGCATGGCACTGTGTAAAAGCCTCTGTGGTGGTCTGACTTTTGGGTGTCAATTTTGCTTCAATTTTCAGGTTCATGTGTTTCGTGTGTAAAATATTGGAAAGTTTTTTTTCTTCTTCTTGTAAATTTGTTTATTTGTTTATCGCTACGGTTTGGTTTGTTTGTATATCTCTTTCCCTATTTTCTGCACACAAATGACATAGTTATTATTAAATAATTTCTACTGATATTGCTTTTAAATATGATGGTTTTCCGTGATCTATGTTCTCTAAAAAGAAGAAAAGTAAGACAACACAATATATTCCTCTTGTCCATTAGACAATTGCAAAATATTTTCCATATTTTCTGTCGCAATAAAAAAAATGAATGAAATAAAGAAAAAAAAAAAACAAGAAAGAAAACAGAGAGAAAAAAGAACGAAAGAAATAATAAAATAAAAATAGATAGTGCCAGTCTGCCCTGCATAAATATCGTGCAATTTGAAGTAAAATGTTTTAGCTGTAAATTAAACAATACATAAAACTTTTAGTTTTAAATTGCGATAATAGAAATACAAACACACATGCATGCGCCCGCACACTCGCACGTACACAGATAGAAAGATAAACAGATAGATAAATAGACAGAAAACGCAATAGGTAATTAGATAGATATTTGATCGCGCTACACAGATTAGATACGGATATTAGATGAATAGACAGATTATTCTAATATTAATTAGATAGATATATATGATATATAGAAGAGAGACGAGATGAGAGAAGAGAGAGAGAGGAGAAGGAGAGAAGAATAAACAAGATAGTATACTAATTATATGGAGAAAGAGATATAGATATATGAGAGAGAGAGATATTAGATGAGAAGAAGAAGAGGAGAGGATGATAGAGCAGAGAGAGGAAGAGAGAGGGAGAGAGAGAGAGGAGAGAGAAATAAAGCAAGAGAGATAGAATAGATAGCAGATAGATATAGGATGATAGATAGAGAGAGAGAGAGACAGAGAGAGATATGAGATAGGCGGAGAGTGGAGAGAGAAGAACGCGATGAGGAGAGAGAGGGGATGAGAAGAGAAGAGAGAGGATTGAGAAGGAGTGAGATGAGGAAGAGAAGGTAGGAAGAGAAATAAAGCAAGAGATAAAATAAAGTAAGATTAGAGATAGATGAGAGAGAGAGAGGAGAGAGAGAGAGAGAGAGAGACGAGAGGGAGAGATGAGGAGAGGAAGACGAGAGAGAGACATGAGATAGAGAAGAGGAGAGAGGAAGAGAGAGAGAAATAAAGCCAAGAGATAGATAGATAGAATAGATAGATAGATAGATAGAGAGAGAGAGAGATGAGGAGAGGATGAGAGGAGAGTGAGGAGAGAGAAAGAGGAGGTGAGAGAGAAGAGAGAGAGACGAGAGGCATAGAGGAGAGGAGAATGGTCGAGGGAAGTAGAAGGGAGATAGAGATAGAAGAGAAGATAGAAGAGAGG